>QNUK01000052.1:1855000-2315000 GCA_013621035.1 Clarias magur | reverse complement strand
TGAATTACTGTGATTGGATCGTACAATCACACAAACTGGTAAATTAAGAATATTCGATTATTAGTCAATCTGAAGAAAGTCGTGGAATAGTGATTGAGATGCAGCCTAGCAGCGACGTAATATTCATCGCCAATGATACAGACTTTTGCACAGGAAGTTTTTTTTTTTTTTTTTTTTTAGCAGGCTGAGCCGTATGTATTAGTTAACGTAGGTTCTGATACTGGAAGGTTCTGATTTTCACAACAGGAAAAAAAAAAAAACATCTAAATCGACTCAACAGTCAGTACGTTTACATGCAAAGTTATGCCAAGCTATAGTTATATCTCCACTAGGCCATTTAACTGGACTACTGCTCTTGTCCTGGTATACAAGCACAGCAGGGGAATTGATTTATTGGCCCAGGCATGTCAGACTCTGCTACGATAAGTGGTGATATCAATTTCAGCTTCTTAGTACTGTATTTGTGTTTGACCCATTGCATCACCAAACCAAACAACAGATAAACAAGTTAGCTAGCGGCAAACTTGTAGCATGCCGAGAGGTGAAGACAGACAGCTTTAAAGCGCCTTTTAAAGCTCTTACATTACACACGTGCAGTACTCCTTACTTTTTGCACAAATGAGATGCATGTGGTTATAACATTACGACACCGCTGTTTTATGATGTTAGTCATTTTGTTTGGGGCTTCTTCTGCGGTTACACATTTTATTTGACTTCTGGGTCAAATTCCGGGATGCGAACTGCGGAGCATGCACAGAGCGCCTGAACAGATTTCAGTGTCCGACTGAGGTATACGGACAAAAGTAGCTCGACTCCCAACTGTATTATATCTGGGTGTGCTAGTGCAACTAAGTAGCACACTGAGGTTCGATTTAGTACAATTTCATTCAGACTAATGTTTACAGTTATTTTCAAAAATACAGCTTTAGTCAGACTAATACAATCACAATGTCACGTAAACATACTGTACAAACTATTTAGCAAACTGGCAACATATGAAGACGAAAGCGGTCACACCCTTGTATTCAAACACTACACTGATCTAACCAGAGGAGTGAGGGTCAGCTATTTATTTTCTGGTAGGAGCTGCTTTAATAAACGTTCTGTGGTGGCTCAGCACACACACAAAAATGTTAAATGACTGCATTTGTATGCATCGAGAATACGTGCTTATAATATTTTTATATTTTCACAAGTGAGGAATTAGAAAGCCTTCCAACACTAACTGACAAACCCTGTCACGAATTTTTAAAAAAAGTCTCCTCATTAAATGTCTTCGAGGGCTGTGCCTTCATTCAGTATGTTGATATTTTCTTTTGAAACAGGAAGTCAGAGTTACAGGGTGACGAAGTATTTGAATTGATTTACACAACAGCTACAGGCGTGAGATACACCCCAGCCAACCCAACAGAACATTCACAAATATGAGGAACAATAATGCTGAAGTCTAGGTGCTGTGTGATTTTTGCGTTATGCCATACACTTGAGCTAAAGGAAACCTTCAGCAGCATGACGGTGATTAAAAACAGTGAGATCGCCACCACTGACTCTTACTGATTGAGAAGCCGTGACCGTGTACAAAGACAGAACAGTGATCACAATCAGTCAGTCAGCACTAAAATTATATGAAACTGTTTGACTCCTGCTAAAAAAAAAAAAAAAAAAAAAGAAAGAAATGCCAACTTGCATAAACTTCATCCTCTTCAAAACGAACAAAGAAGAGTTTTTCTCAGCAAATGAACGACTAGAAAAGAATACATTATACGGCAAACGTCAGTGCCAGTTAACGTGGCACTGATAAACCCTGTCTGCTGTTAATAACCTACTGAGACACTGCCACAGGGACAGGCCGGTCGGTTACAGGATTGGCTCCAACAAACATGCGACAGATTCTATGTAAAGAAATTAGATGTTCCTGGAAATTATGTCTATAAAATGGCAATGTCTAACAATTTATTAGAAATTTTACTTTTCTTTTTTTATTTCATTAAATTATTGAAAGATGTGCAAATGAGTGCTGCAAATATTTCTTGCTGCCAATTTTGTCCTGTAAAATAAAAAAAGAACTGTAAAATATCTGGAGAAACCTGTCAGACGTCACAAAGTAGGGATTTTTAAGAAAAACTAAAAAAAAAAATCTGAAAACTCAAATCAACCTTAATGTTTTTGTTTGCTGATAAATATAGACTTAATAAATATATTTCAAGAAAGCACATTTGTTGTTGGTCTTTTGGCTGCACTTGGACACAGCGGTTCATCCGATCTGCACAAAACTTGGCACAGGTTTTACGCCGGATGCGCTGCCTGACGCAGCCCTCTCGTTTTATCCGGCCTTGGGACCGGCACTGCATCAGGTGACTGGGGTTTGGGTGGGGATTGAACCCAGGCCTTCCGCATGACAGGCGAGTAACCAATAACTGAGCCCACTACCATCGAGGTGTATAAGGATCCGGATTAACACGCTCATTCACCTAAAGCTACAGGCTTGCTGTGTGGGCACTCCTCAAGTCCAAAACCGAAAAATGCACTCACACACTGCATAGGTGACACAAACATTTAAAAAAGTTCAAAGAAACTTGCATAATTTTTTTTTTTTTAATGGAGCAAACAGAACAGGAGTCTGGCTCTGATGGGGGTGTGACCCTGACCTCAGGTGACACGACCGCGTCCTAGTGCAAACCATTTACGATTCAGTAATCTTGGCGGTATTATGTACACTCTCTCTCTCTCTCTCACACACACACGGTGACAATCATCGAGAGGAGATGGACATGCAATGCATCTTGCATGCAATCATTTACAGTTAAAATGGTATGGTGACTTTAACCTGTCCCTGATTAAGACCTGTGTCCTCTCACACTCGTGCGTTTGTATTCAGAAGACCACACGTCTGACACAAACAGTCTTTTTTTTTTTTATTAACACATCGTGCATCTTATAAATCCTATATCTTACATCTTATATACATCTTGCATTTAGACCATTCGTGCATGACAGAGCTGCCCAGTCCAAGATCGCGCTTAGACAAACGTCACGTCTGAAGGGTGTATTTTACGATCAGCGCCAAGGTTGGCCCGGGTGACTTTGGCCTCCGGATCGCTCGTCTTGTGATGGTGTGACCGGACGCCGACACGCACCGAAACGCCTACTACAAGGGAAAACTGGCGTGTTAATCCTGCCTACCAGTATTCAGACAAGCCACGCCTCCTGTGACAGAATTGGCTAGCTCGTTCGTTCTCACCGGCAGTAAAAGCCTCTCAGCCAATCCCAGCCCAGGGGGCGGGGCATGACTGGCCAATCACGTGGCAGAACGCAGGCCAGGGCCGCACAAGAGGAAGGACGTGTCGGGATACGGGTAGTCAAGTAATGCTAATCTGCAAATGGCTTTACTGCTGTGCATCACATCTGCAAAATCGAAATCATTTCACCTGAATGCTTGTTCAGATCACCAACAACATTAGTAAAATAGTAACCATGATTTAGATCTCTGATTATTTTTTTAGCGAGCTACTCCACAACAAGGGTGCAGAAGGCTATTGCTTGCCCTGCTAACTGCACGAAAACCCCCGAGTGTCAGTATAGTGTTTATTTAAACGCGCGCGCGCGTGTGTGTGTGTGTGTGTGTGTGTGTGTGTGAGTATATGGTTTTGGGCAGTGTATTAACTCGGCAGCCTGCTAGTGTAAGCGTGTTAAAGGTCAGTGCAGTAATGTGGAGAAACCGCGCTAGCCTTACACTGGACTTTAATACATTCATGATTGACAGGGTTGCTGTAAAGTGGAAAATAATAATGTAAATGTTAAATGTGCGCAGTAACATCATAATGAGCTGTGACTCTACAGAGAAACCAGAGGACACGGCTCAGCCAGGAGCACTGACACGATTTCACCCTTTCATTTGGCAAACATTCAAATGCATTTTTTTTTTTACACTACACTTTGACGTCGATTCCAGTCTTTTCCCAAAACCGAAAGAGAGAAGAGCAGAAGCAGTGCCAAGCCCAGTCTCTCTGCACGGCCTAGGCTAAACTCTCCCAAGCTAAGCAGCTAGTCACCGAGCTAGTGCCCTGCCGCAGACACCAGAAACCTCAACATTACAATGTGTCAATGTGCGAGTGTGTGTGTGTTACACATCTGACAGTCACCCTGCCCACACTTTCACCTTGTCTCTAATATACCCAGCACCACACACAGTTTGGGTTACAGTGAGCTCACCTGGTTAAAGCGTGTCGCCCCGCAGCAGCTCCTGCGCATCCCCCGGCTCCTGAGGCCGCTGCGGCGCCGCTACCGCTACTGCTGCCCGGTTTGCGATTACCGCCTGTCTGCTTCATTGACATGATTATCCCATAAACGAGTCCTTGAGCAGACTATTTGAGCAAACGTGTTAGAAACGATCTTCGTGCGTAATGCTTTAACCGTCTAAATGAGAGTAGAGCTAGCACGCGACAGCTCGCTGCTGTTGCTAGGTGCCGATTATTCCAGCCTGCTCAGTGCGACTGGCGCTAAGGCAGAGACAGCTAGCTCCTTTCCTTCTTGTCTCGTTTTTTATCAGTGACACAGATGTATATTATCCATATATATTAATATATATTAACTAGATAAACACTAAAAACGATGTCAATAATATTAACAGCTCGCAATAGATGTCTGCGTGTGAAAGACACAGACCTAAACAGTCTGAAAAGACACGGAAAGCTAGCGGAAGGATATATACACAAAACAGGCGTACGCTTATTTGTTTATCAGTCGTGGTTCGCTTAAAACGTTTTAAAGCTAACGTGGGTTTTCTACGCATGCGCGTATTCAACATAAACCACAAGACGAAGAACAACTGTAGCATTTAACCGATGTGCTTTTCTTCAAAGTTGCCTTAAATGAGGTTTAAAGCGCACCCGCACTATTTACAGGAAGTGAAGTCGCGCGCAGCGGAAGCGGAGCGGCGGTGCTGCGGCGTGGTGCACGTGAGCCGGTCAGGGTCGGCTCCTCGCTGTGCGTACAGAGCTCCACATCCCGCTTAAAGGAGACGCGCTGTGTGCGGCCTCAGACTTTTAACATGACCAGGAATGTGGTGGTGGTGGTGGTGGTGGTGGTGGTGGTGGTGGTGGGGGGGACTTCGTGCAATATGCCGAGGTATTAGAACGGGACTGTACAATCTGTAAGGTCTGTAAAGGTGTGTGAACATCTCACTGTCCATCTTGCTGATTCCAAATTCAGTCCCTCTTTACTCTTATGATAAGCTCCACTGTCCATGGAAGACTTTCCACTAGATTGTGGAGTATATTGTGTGTTGGTGAGATCATGCTGGAAGAGTGGAGGCTTAATGGTTAGCACTGTCGCCTCGCACCTCCAGAGTCTGTGTGTGAACTTTGCATGTTGTCCCCGGCGCTTGGTTGGGTTTCCCCGGGTTTCCTCCAACAGTACAAAAACATGCAGATTAGGCTAATTGGCATTCCCAAATTGCCTGTAGTGCGTGAATGAGTATGTGAGTGTGTGTTTACATGTGTGCCCTGTGAAGGATTGTCCAGGGTGTTGCCCACCTCACGCCCTAGGTCTCCTGGGATACGCCTCCCTAACCCTATATACAGGTTAAAGCGGTATAGACAGGGAGTGAGAAGAAGAAGAAGAAAAAACTTTCTGTAATATACAGACCTCTCTGAAAGTATTACAACGGGACTGTACAACCTGTAAAATTAAATGTTTGTGGACAAGGCTGCAAAGTCAAAATCATCTCAGTTGAAATCTAGGAGTAGAGTCCCTCTTGATTCTTATAATAAACCCCACTCTCAATAGAAGACTTTCTACTCGATTTTGGAGTGTGGATTTGTGAGTTAATGAGATCAGGTGGTTTAGTGGTTAGCATTGTCACCTTGCACCCCCAGGGTCCGGGTTTAATTCCCAAATCATGTCTTCTGGCTGTAACATGTTTTATTCCATGGAGATTGTAATGCTACCGCAGGTAACGTCATCCTCTACAGTTGTTTGCTCAGTATGTGGCAACAGTTTGGGGCAGGAATCCACTGCCTAGTGTCCACATGCTTGGAGCTTTAGATAATGTTCACATCAAACATCAAAATGTCATCTAGATTTGGAAACGCCTCTGCATGTCTTCGGACTGTGGAAAGAAACCAGAAGCTATCACTTAAGTTGTATTTAATTTAGTATTTAATATAAAAGATATAATCGATCAATGAGAACACAATTACCACGCATTGAGGGGAGTGGTGGCTCAGACAGCTAGGGCTCTAGGTTGATGATTTTGAGGATCCCCGCTGTTGGTGGATTGCCACACTCCCTACTAGCCAGTGGCAGTCCTAAGCCCAGATAGAAAAATGGGATAGATGCGTCAGGAAGGGCACCTGGCGTAAAAACCTGTGCCAAGTTGTGTGGCTTGGATGGTCCATTGTGGCAACCACTTGATGTGAGCAGCTGAAAGAAGGTTTAGTGAAGTTACCAAGAACTAGGTGACCCTCCAAAATTTATGAAAAGACGAGAAGAAAACTGGTTCGAGAGGCCTAGAGTAACATTTACAAGAGCTGCAGGAATGTCTGCCAAGTACTGGCTGTGTAGTACCCCGTATTCCCCCCGTATTCTTCATATGTCTGGGCTATGAGGTAGGGGGAAGAAAAAAATCCAAGTCTGGCTTAATGTTTGGCAACGACCCAAAGCATACATCCAAATCAACAGAAGAATGGCTTCACCAGAAGAAGATTAAAGTTTTGGAATGGCCCAGCCAAAGCCCAGACTTGAATCCGATTGAAAACCTGTGGGGTGATCTGAAGAGGGCTGTTCACATGAGATTGCCTGCAATCTGACAAATTTGGAGTGTTTTTGCAAAGAAGAGTGGACACATAGTGGCCAAGATGTGCCATGCTGATAGACTCCTACCCAAAGAGACTGAATGCTATAATAAAATCAAAAGGTGCTTAAACAAATTATTAGTACGAGTGTGCATATTTGCATCCACATTATTTCAGTTCATGCATAAATAAACTTTTTTTTTACTACTATAAAATTGACTACTATAAAAGATTTCAGTTTATTAAAATAAACTGTGTAGACTTTTTATAATCACTGTCCATTTGTGCAGTTGATGGCTTTGCTCAAGGGCCCAGCAGTGAAAACCGTTTGAAAAGGAGTTTGAACCAGGGACCTTCTGGTCAGACTTCCCACATCTTAACCACGGAGCTACCGCTGTCCTACCCCAATGTCCCCCTTTTACTGTTTGTCCGAGTGGTTTCCTGGACAGACAGACATAAGGATGTTGTATTGCTGGTTGTCTAAATACTGTGCATATCAAGGTGTCCATCAGATTGCCTCTTTCTACAGTAGGTGGTGATTGAAATTCTACTTTAGACCTAAACATCCAAAGCCTATAAAGAAGAAAATATTCTTCACTAACTGGACAGAGGTTATCCGTCATAGATGCAGCATTTGACTTTGCCTAATAAAGGATGTTGCCATGCTAGAGCTAATTAAAGAAAACCATAGGTAAAAGGAAACCGCTGTAGGATCTTATTCAGGGTGGCAGGAATGATCATGTTTGAAGCTCATGTTTGAGCTCGCCTCTTCCTCATTTCAAAGCTACTGAAAAGGTTTGATACAATTGTCCCAATATTTATAGGAAAAGTATCAAATCAAAATTCTACCCCATCCTCACCACAGTGAAATCTACCCTGATTAAGAATCTCTGTGCAGCCTGGCCTTTACATAAATTCACTAGAGCCTTTTCCCCCAGTTGATTGCACGACCTGCATGGCCTACTAAGCTTTGACCTTAATGTATTGCTCTAGTACTGAACATTTGAAAAGAATGTTCATTAGAACCGTGCCACTCATTGGCACACTCTATGGCAAGCCTCTAAAATAAAAAAAAGAACAGATCTACATTACAACTACAACCAGTGGGATTTTCCTTAAATGAAAAATCAGATTTTCTCTCCTCATGCAGAACAAATTGACACAGCTAATTGGTTGATGTTATAACCTGACTTCTAAAATCAACCAGACAGATTAAACCTCTGTATCAATATCCTGTAATTCATACAGTTATTGAGGAACTAAACATGTATGGGATAAAAACCATAAACACATGTTCAATTTTTAGCAAGGAATTCCTTTAATACAAATATTTCAGCATGGTCAGAACCCCCAACCCCAGCCCAAACAAAATTAAAATAAAATACTGTCTGAGGTACAGGTCTACATGTGTTCCATCATGAAATGATAGTAAGTGCTCATGTGCCACATCATAAAATGGTAAGATATGAAATCAAATAAATTAAAATACAATAAAAAACAAAAACAAAAAAAACAAAACAGGAAGCACTAGAAACACATGGATTTTGTTAGTAGTAGCAAACCTAGTATAGACACAAAGCCTTTCTGTCTAATTCAGAGAGAACAAAATATCACCATATTAATATGGCAATTGTTTTTTTGTTGTTGTTTGTTTCTTTGTTTCTTTCTTTTTTTAAATAAAGTTTTCTAGTCTTAGGATTTGAGAATTTGCTGTGTCATGGTTTGCAAAGGGCTGGGCATAAGGCAACCTGACTATGGCTCAGCAGTTTTATTACATACAGAGGATGGTTCCCCCAGGTGCACTGCTTGTAGAATAATGGTCATTTTCTCACAGCGCAAATCAGCAGATACACAGGGTGTGTGAGATCTTTGGGTTCAACTCAACAGCTTTTGGTTCTAGAAAATTGTTTACAGTAATCTAAATAACACTGTAACTGAAATAACACTTTACAATAACAATGTCAAGTGTTATTAAGGTAGACTGTACTGTGTGTGTGGGTTCATACCTGGAGGAAGGCGTGTGTATTTAACGATGAAGTTAGAACTTAACATATTAACACACACATTCTTTGATATGATGGTTAGTTATAGAGAGAGAAAAAAAAAAGAAAATCTGTTGGTATTTTCCTGTGATAGGGTAGTGCTGAATCTGATGATTAGTATTATTTGGGGACTTGTTGCTGCAACATAAATGTTATTTTTAGCCTGATATTTAGGTGATATCGCCTAGTTAATAATAACTTCAACTGCATTTCCAATGCATCAGGGTCTAATGATTGATGAAGTGTGTTACGTGTTTCTTTGCATTTTCCATGTTGTCTATAGGTATGTTCAGATACTCTCTATAAAGAAAAAGTCCTGGTTAACAGCTTATTATTACATCCATCCTTTCATATAAAGATAATGAAAGCAGGTACATTAGGCCCTGGATTATAATAATAATAATAAAAACATTAGTGCGTTTTTACTAAATCAGATTAATAATATGCCACAAGTAAAATTTACCAGGCATCTCTAAATGGGGAATTATTTTACGATGTGTGGACATGAGGCAGCACGGGTGCCTTATGCATAATTAGACTCAAGACTTTAGAACGGCTGACACAAACGTTCTACAAATTATAACTATACAGGTCAAATGTTAAGAGTTATTTAAATTATGCCATGACATTTGACTTGTATGAACATACTATATTAATAAAGATTTATGACCCTGATGCTTTAGGAAAACCAGAAAAGAAAAACTGCTCATGTAATGCAAATCGATTGCAATTCTAACAAAATTAGAGCCAAATAAAAACAAACACATTTATTGGCTTCTTTTTACAGACAGAACTGAGGAAGGCTGCGACGTTAATTCATAATTTACCCAACAGCCTTGTCTGAGCTGAACTAAAGGGCGTTCAATGAAAAATCAAGTTGATTTAAGAAAAATTACACCGGCATGGCTTGATTTCCAACAGGTTTTGTGATAGCTAGGAATTATTTAGCATCCCAATTCAGAGAACTGCTATACAGTTTCAAGGAGCAAAATATGATGGATTGATATTTCATGCTGTAATTCACAGTTGTTGAGTTATGTGATATGACATGGTATGAAATTATACTTAATCACAATTTCATCTTTAACTTCTGTCCAGACCCCCCACCTCAACCCATTTTTAGAAGCCTCCATATGTTAATTTGTCTTTTGCAAGCTTTGTGGTAAAACAGCTTTCGTTTCTTATAAATAGATTTGCAAGCATCATTAAAACAAAAATAAAAATAAATCTCTTCAATGAATTACAAAAGGCTACTGCCTCAGTTGGTACTTTTTCCTTGCAAAAACTAAAATAAATCTTTTTGAAATGTTTTGTCACTGTCGTCTGTAGAAAAAAAGTACTCGTACCAACAGCTTGGCGTTATCTACAGCTGTACAACAGGTTCGCGAGCGTGTCCGTGGAAGGGGGAAAATATGCGCTTCAATTTACATAAAATTACACTTTACAGTTATTTGCTTAAGAACAATTAATAAACAGTACAAAAGGAAATAGAAATGCAGCACTTTCTATTGGGAGTCTTCAGAGTTTGTTTTTTCTTCGATAGCCTGTTTTACAATCTCTGCCAATTTCAAACGATCCACTTTATCAGAAAAAACTCGACCTGCAAGAACAGGAAAAAAAAAAAGAAAAAAGAAAAATGATTGTCCAATTTAAATTACTGATACTTCAATATTAACATCACTACAATAACATCAAAAGCGGTTAGTACAATTAATTGATCCATATCTTTTGAAAGTATGATGATGATACTAAGAGAACACCTACCATCCCAGCTCAGTCCCTGCAGGCCATCGCGGAGCAGCTTGCAGTCTCTGTTGAAACGCCACGCTTCATACATCACCTCATTCAGCTTCTCGTCCTCATTTTCTCCTGTCAGAGTCACAGCACAAATAAGTGTGCAGACAAGACAAGTGTGACATGCCCATATGCCATTTGTTGGTGCTTGTGTTTAGCCGACTCACTCACCGGCCTGAGGGAGGATGCACTGAGCGATGACATCCCGCAGCTTTTCTAAAGCCACGTTGGAGTCTTCTGCTCCATTTTCAGGGTCATTAATGAAGAAGCCATCATTAGGCTTAGTACTATAGTAATAAACAAACAGCAATCACACCAGTCACATTTACTGAGAGTGTAGAATCAGGCTCATGCTTTTTTGACACACAACTGAGAAAAGAGGTTGAGTTTAAAGGAACATCAATTCTACAAAATTCACTTTTTGATCATTTTGGTCCTGAGGAAGACGGGAGAGTCTCAGTCAGCCTGACAGAGATAGAATGCTATTGCAAGAAAGAAAGGTAAAATAGTGTCTAGATAAGTCAAGATGTCTCAAACCGATCGTCTCGTACTTAAAAAGACTGATTATAGGTATAAAATAAAAAGGTGCTTCAACCAAGTTTTCCCGGTTAAAGCAACAGCACCACCAAGCTGCAATCTAAACCTCCTCTTCAGGGCAACTTTTTTATGGCTGACCCTGCGCTCCGACCCCAACTGACCAACACGCTGGGATGTGAGAAGGAAAATAACTGTGTTGTAATGTTTTTTTGACAAAGAGGCTTTCGTCTAGTTAGGCGGTGTGTACACTTATGCAACCTGCTTAATTTATTATTTTTTGTTTAGCAGCGTGAAATTTTAATAGTTAAAAAAAATATATATTTTGTGAGAAGGGAGTGAGTTTTTATGTTCTTACTCTCAACATCTTAACCGCTTTATCCTGGATACAGGGTCGCGGGGGCCTGAAGTATATCCCAGGGGTACACCCTGGATGGGTTGCCAATCTATCGCAAGGCACACAATTACACAATCACACGCTTATTCACACACTACAGGCAATTTGAGAACATCAATTAGCCTAATCTGCATGTCTTTTGACTGTGGGAGGAAGCCGGAGCACCCTGAAGAGCACCCTGAGGAAGACACAGCAAGGGCCAATCATTTTAGACTCAAGATGTTAAGTCAAACTTGTTAAAAGATAAATAATTGCTCTACATAGACAAACAGCTTAATTTTACAATAGTTTAGTGAAGGTGTATTTACAGTAAATGTTTTTTTAGGCCAAATGTTTACCACGAAAATTTTCACCACATTTATAAGCGTTTCAGTAACACCAGATTTCCGTTTCAGTAAGGTGCTACATACTCGCATCTAACGCATCTGCAGTGTGGCATCAGAGGCTCACACCAATCCTTCCAAATCTCCTTTGTCAAAATTAATTAGATAGTCTTATCTGTCTATATTGATTGAGTCTTTTTTTTATTATTAATTATATGTGTATTTATTTTGGATTACTTTCTTTTGTGGCCAAATTTAACATAAATGTGTGTGTTTGCAATACGTTCTATAATCTAATCTCATAGTGCAGTAACTCAAGAGGATTATACAAGTTAAAGCTTATCAATCAAGGTTCACATTAGTTTGTCATTATATATACACATTTTCCCTAAAATCTTTTTTTTTTTTTTAATCAGTAGTTCTCAGGGGATACGACAAATATTTCCCTTTTAACATTTCATGAATACCACATTTCTCATCTAAAAGTCCCAGCAAATGATTCCCGAATAAAAGCTCATCATAACCAGGCTGAAAAATGAGGTGACCTAATTACTGATGAAAAGTGCAAAAGCAGGGAAAGAAACCAACCCTAGCAGCTTTCTCTTCCTCAGAATGGGGTTGTTTACAGAGCTGAGAGGCTTCAGGCTGACGTTAAGGTCCTGTATTCTCATGTTGGCCAGTTGTTCTGCATGGGCCTGCTGGATCCCAGCAACCACCGCCTGCTCACACAGAACAAGACACACACAGAACAAGACACACACAGTTCATGTTATTGCTAAAAGCCTGTATTAATCCACAAAGTGTTTCCCCTTTTCCTAGAATGCATATTTAAAATTTTTATAGTGTGTACACATATATATATATATATATATATATATATATATATATATATATATATATATATATATATATATATTTTTTTTTTTTATAGAGTATTTATATTTCTGATGCAGAAACAGAACCAACCTTGTCCATCATCATCTGAGCAGAAGGAAGCACATTGTCCAAAGCTTCAGTGCAATTAAGCCAGGGGTGAGCCAAGACCCCCTCGATGGTTAGCCTTTCTTCAGGCTTTACCTTCAGCAGCCTGACGATGAAAAAAATATAAATTGTTAAATCAGTTGTATCGCAGTCACATGCTAAAATTGTTACAAAATTAAGCTTCTCTCTTAACGTCATGCCAGCTTATATGACTTTATTCATGGTGCGAATAACTTTTGTTATTCAATATTAAAACTAGATAAGATGTTTAAAAAATTTTTTTTTTTCGAGAAAAATTTTAAACCTACGCTTGGATTTACCTGTTTAAAAACTTAAAAAAAAAAAAAAAGTCAACAGAATAAAACAAGTTCCTTAAACGGGTAAAAGAGTTACATTTAAATGAAATGTGTTGGATGGACACCTGGGTTCTGCATGATAAACCTTGTGGTGGATTTTCTCCAGACAGTAAAAGTGTGTGTGTAACTTTTGAGTGTACTATCCTGCATCTTGTAGAAGTCACTTGATCCCAACGCTTTTTAGAAGGAAATGTATGTTTTGATCAAACATCGGGATTTATTTCGTACAGTTTATTATTTAAGCATTGATCCCATTCTGATCGCCATTTACCCTGGATGTATTCATTAAAAAAACATTTTAATCTGTGCAGCATTTGATTGTTTTTTTTTGGACAATGCTTCTTTGGCAGTTTTGTCTGCTTTCTCATTACCAGGGATTCCGGAGTGTCCAGGTATTCAACAGAAAACTATGTTAAAATTATTGGATTCAGGCCTCCGAGTGGCGCAGTGGTTAAAGCGCTCGCCCTATCGTCCGGAGATCGCTAGTTCGATCCCGGGTGGTGCTGTAACCTCTCGCAGCCGGAGGTCTAGAGAGAGCTGATTGGCCGAGCTCTCTCAGACGGGAGGGCTGAGAGGTACATAGTGCTCCCACATTAATCACGGCTCTACAGCCAGTCAGGGGCGTCTGTGAGCTCGCGCAACGGAGGGAGCGGATAGCGCTGTCCTCCGAGTGTGTAACGCCGCCCCCAACGTTGTGTGAGCGAGCAGGTATAAAAGATGCGGTCGGCTGGTGTAACATGGTTCGGAGGAAACTTGTGATAGTCTTCGACCCTCCCGACTGAGTGGTAGTAGTAGCCTTAATGTGGGAGCCCCCTAGTGACGGGGAGGAATTGGACACGACTAAATTAGGGAGAAAATCGGGGGGAAAAAAAGAAAAAAAAAAATTATTGGATTCAAAGAAGGATGACTTGGTTAAGATTTTCACGATTGTTGGATGATCCGTTTTCATATTTTCTAATGCTTGGAGACATGATTTCGAGTCTGTTATTATTAGGTAATCCTTTCGTGATGTTGTTTCAATGAAGCAGAACATTTGCTTCTGCAGTAAAAACTGAACTTTGGTCTGGGATGCGTAAACATTGCTGCAGCAGATTTGTTGCAAAGGCTGCTGCCACTTTATTTCCTGATTTTGATCCATCCGTCTATACCTGGGTATGCTGTGGTAATTTTCCTCTCTAGTCCTTTCTAGTCCAGAAATTGCTGATGATATTCAGTTGGATGGGTTTTAGACTTCTGTTTTTTTTCCCCTAGATCCAGATAGATGTTAGGCCTTTTGATATTCCATGGAGCAATTCTGCAAAAATGTGTCTGTTCTAAGATGTTTAAGTCAATTTTCAGGTTCTCTAAATGTGTTTTAATACGTAAATCAAGTGGGCGGATATACAGTAGTTTGGTTTTTCCTTTTTATAGATTATTGAATGTTGTTTTGTGAAGACTGCTGGATATCCTGGATTTTCCATATTTGTTCTCAGTTTGATTGTATATTGTAGTGCCAATTTTAATCATCTGTTTTCCCAGGAGGGTTCATTAGCTTCGACATGCAGTCACAAAATTAAGCTTATTAAAATGTCATGCTTATTACAAGAAACCTAAAAAGAAAACTGAAAACAGAACAAGAGAATGAACTGATGTTACAGTCTGTCCAATTAAATACTCTGGGGAATAAAATCCAAAACTGATTTGCTAATATCGTATGCTGAATTGCTCCTAATTCCATAATGACATTCAGGACTTTTAAATGAACCCCTGTTTCAGTGATCTTGATATTCTGTGTCCCTCACTTTTTCATAATTGATCTCATGTTAAGTGAACACATGTATGTGCATCTGTTGTGTGTGTGTGTAAGTGTCAGAAAACGAGGTTGGGTATTTTGTAACCGCTTCAACAGAGCTTCATAGCGTGCATCGAGTGTACATCTCATCCCTCCCCCCTGAGAGAGCTCGGCCAATTAGCGCTCTCCAGGCCTCCGGCCTCGAGAGGTTACAGCGTCACCCGGGAATCGAACTAGCGATCTCCAGATGATAGGACGAGCACTGCGAGGCTCCTGCTTTGCACATTCTGTATCTATTTCTATTTTAATTATATTTTATTGTAACTTCTTTAAAATACTTTGATAAAATTGTATTTTATTACAAACCTGTACATTTGATCACAATTTTTTAATTATGCATTTTTCTTTCCATCTTCCTATTCTATCCTATCTTTCCATTTGGGGTCACAAACAGTTGTATAAGCATTTCACTGCATATCATACTGTGTATGTGTACAAGTCAGTGCTAACCACTGTCTTGTTCAATCCCTCTCAGATAAATGCTATATTAGGGCGAAATAAAGATGCATGGTCTCACTAACTGAAACACTTCAATCCAAGGCTGTTCAATACCTGGGATCATTGACTCGTCTCTTTTTGTGGTCGACTTTCATGTGAATAATAAAAGCAAATATTTTATGTGGATTATATAAGTGGCCAAACTCTGTTCATCGTCAAACTGTACAGACTGCGCAGCCTCACACTGTAACCCAAGCTCACAACTCTTTTTCCCTACTCACTTGCGGACAATGTCCTTCGCCATTTCAGATATCTGGCTCCATTCATCTTCAGGAAAATCAAAGCTGCCCGTCATGATCTTCTTGCGCATGTCTTTCGGGATGGTGCGGCTGTGGTGCTTGGAATAAAACGGAGGATAACCGCACAGCATCACGTAAATGATGACGCCCAAGGACCACAAGTCACAGCTCTGCAGACAAAAAAAGCGTGAACGTCACGAAGGACAGCAAAGAAAAAATATCTGGAAATGAGAGCACTAAGAAATAATGTCACTAAACATCTTAAAAATCTCAGTAAATCTCCAGGTATTACGTAAAGCTTGTTTCTTTATTACAAAGCTCCGCAGAGAAATGCCCGTCACCTTCTCCTGCAGCCTCTCACCTTGTTATATGTGTAAGGAGTGGGTGAGGTAGGTATTATTCCAGACTTTTCTTTCTGGTGGCGTCTTTGTGCCTCCAGTACCTGTAAAAAGAAGAAGAAAAAAGAAAAAAAAAAAAAACTCTGATATCAGAAAAAGCAAACAAGCAAAAATGCAGGGGATTGAAAATATAACAACCTGATTACCTGAGGTGCTACATAGTAAGGAGTGAATTGTGGGGTCATCAAATCACCTTGGTCGATTTTGGCGAAACCAAAATCGCACAACTTTACAGGAGCGTCCTGAAAGGTGGAGTTTGTACAGCAGTAAGTGAAGTGTTCTGAAGCAGTGTAAGGATAGATTTAATTAAGGAAAACTCAATGCACTTAAGTAAGTCGCTATGGGTAAGAGCATCTGCAAAATGTCTAAGATGTAAATGTATTCTGTACAATAAGACATTTGACACTTGTAATACTTACAAGTGAATTGTCCTTAAACAGCAGGTTCTCTGGCTTTAGGTCTCGATGGGCGATGTTAAGTGAGTGACAGTGCTCCAGAGACTGGGCAATCTGAGCAAATTAAGTACATAGATGACACATGAAGCCGGCTCAACACTACAGCTCAGAGCGGAAACTTTGGCCAATGACATGCTGAGATTTTTTTAATGTGCAAACAGGACATGCTGTGTATGTTAAATTAACACACTCGAGTAGCTAAAACACTACAGTACATCTTCATTAATACACATAATTTCACTTTATTATAGCAATGAGTCTAGTCTTACAAGTTTCAAGATAACCAGTACGTGGTACCTGGAAAGTACAATAAACGCTTGCATTATAAATGAAATGTATGATTCGTTCACCCCCCCCCGAGATCAGACAGAACACAAGTAACGCGTGAGACGTTGAAAAGCTGCAGCATGTTACCTGTTTAGTGACTTGGCTGGCCATCTTCTCTGTAAAGTGCCTGTGCTGGCTGATTCTGTGGAATAACTCTCCTCCCTCCATCATCTCCATAACAATTAATAATCTTGCTCTGTAACTCAGGACGGGGGACAAACATAAACCAGGGACCATTTAAGTTGAGAAGAGACAGTCGGTTGGGTGTGCGTCTTACCGTGGACTGGACTCATGAGGAAACTGCACGCTGTTGGCATAAACCTCCAAGATGCGTACGATGTTGGGGTGTGCGGCACACATCATATGAAGTCTCACCTAATAAAGAGATGACGATGATTGAAACCCAGGTCACAATGAACATAATACATTAACTTTGGGATACGTGTTATGTTTCAAATTTGATGACTGGACCTCTAGTTCTGTCCTCTATGTGTGCCACTACCTCATTGACCGTGAGCCACTCATGTGTTCTAATACAGTTGTTTCAATTCATTTTCTCTCATTAAATTACACTCAGTACCTCATAGAGACATAGTGAACACAAAATGTTAGGAATATCTATAAATTACAGAACCCTTCGCAGCACCACACGATATTTTGCCCAGGTGCCTCCCATTTCCCTTGATTGTTGCTGAGACTTTTCTGCACCTTGACTGGACTCCATCTGTGGTAAATTAACCTGCTTGGTTATGATTTGGAAAGGCACACACACCTCTCTGTAGAAGGCCTCCGAGCTGACGATGCATACTGTATCACAGCAAAACAAACTGACTGCAGAGTTCAGAGACAGGACTATAATACATCTGGTAAAGAGATCTGGTAAAGGCTACAAAAAAAATAAATAAAATCTGCCGCACTAAATATTTGCACAGTGGTCTCAAAAATTCTAAATGGAAAAAGTTTTGGCGCAACCAGGACTCTTCCAAGAGCTGGTCAACTGGCCAAACTGACCAATTGGGGGAGAAGCAGTTTAGTAAAATAGCTGACCAATAACCCAAAAGGTCACACTGACTGAGCTACAGAGATTTCACATGGAGAAGGGACAAAGATCCAGAAGGACAACCATTACTGAAGCCCTCCACCGATCTGGGCTTTATGGCAGGGTAGCTAGACAGAAGCTTCTCCTTAGTACAAAACACATGAAAGCCCACTCGCCTGACGAAACCATGAAGATTGAACTATTTGGCCTCAATTCTAAACGTATATCTGGAGGAAACCAGGCAATACTCATCAACTGCCCAATACTATCCCAGTAGTGAAGCATGGCGGTGGCAGCATCATGTTGTGGGGGTGTTGTTCAGGGCCATGAACTGGGCGGCTGGTCATGATTGAGGGAAAAAGTACAGAGATACCCTATATTAAAACATGTTCCATCACACTCAGGACCTCAGACAGGGCCGGATGTTTACCTTCCAACAAAGGGCACATAGCCAAGACAAGACAATCCATACAAGTGGATTTGGGACAACCCTGTGAATGTCCTAAAGAGGCTCAGCCAGGGCCCTGTCTTGAACCTTACTGAACATCTCTGGAGAGAACTGAAAAAAAAAAAAAAAAACGGCTGACCAGCGAATGTCCCCAATCAACCTGACTGAGCTTGAGCAGATTTGTTGAACAATGGCAGAAAATCCACCATCCAGGCGTGTAAAGCTCGTTGCGTTATACCTACAAAGACTCGAGGCTGTAATCGCTGCCAAGAGTGAAAATTCATTCCTACTAGATCTAACTGAGGGATTTAAAGGATGCACTTTTACTCTGGGCTATCATTCAGAGTTTTAGTGACACAATAGGGTTCATATAAACACCTAATGTTTAGAATAAAAGATAAGGGAGGCAGGAAGGCATTTTCACTAATTACACTACAACAGATTATAGAATGGGATTCAAATGAATGAATGAAATAAAACAAACAAAACAAAAAAAAAAAAAACACCTCAAAATCTTTTGGCAGAAATCAAGACCGGCGGTACCTCATTGCGTGCTTTAGGTCTGTCAATCAGGATCTTCAGAGCTAACCGTTCTTGTGTTGACTTCTTCACACACACTCTGGAGAGAAAAAGAAATTAGTTACCTCAATTTAATAGTTATGGGCAAGCCTTTCATGTTTGACAGCATTCTGTTGCCCATAAAACAACATTAAACAACGTTTTCCAAAAGCCTGCATGAGCATAAAGGCTGAGAAGAAGTGCTTCAGGTTCATTTGGACTGGAATACACCTGTGACTACTAAAAGAGCAGGTTAAGTTCTGCTTAACATAATAAGATAAACATTTTATTTACATGAATAATGAATGCAGTACAGGTACATTACAGCACACACACAAAGCAGTTATAATAACAGTATTCAAATATAATTACAAGAAAAGAAAAGGAATAACTGAAAGGGAAATGAAAGGAACAAGAGAATGGAAAAGCAAAGCAGGAAAAGGAGGCATTTTAACTGCGTTTTTAAATGAAAAAATTATTTCCTGGGAGTGTCACTAAAACATCTGCTTTGAGGAAAGGCTCTACACTACATGATGCTAAGACGGTACATGGGGGAAAACAAATGTAAAGCAAAAACATCCAATCAATCTGGACAATAAAGAGTTTCTATTTATTTGCCATCCACTGTCTGTTAATTTATTAAAAAAAACAAACAAAAAAACTCCCACTGTTGCTTAAAATGAAGCAACTAAATATACCAGTGTGTTGGCAGGGGAGGGAGGCGGCACGCTCAGGCTTTAACAGGAGAAAGCTCCAAACATGAATAGTCACGATCTTTCGACGCACAGTTTTACAGCTCGACCTGATGTGCGAACTCGCACTGATTCAGTTTGGTTCAGTGTATTTCTCACACGGAATGATTACACAGCCAAAAGCAAGCTATTAAAAAGAAGACGAGCAAAAATGGATTTGTACTGCTCTACATACAACTTCAACATGTTCCCTCTAGATGATCTACAGAACAAATGACAACATTACACAGGAAGGAAAGCTGAAAAGCAATGCTAGTTTTGTGTTTCATAACACACAAGTTTGTTTTGGGAAGATTTCATAAGAAAAAAAAGGACCCCTTACTGTGATTCATTAGAAAATCACCTGAATTCTCCCTAAAAACATTCCAATTATTATTTCAATAACATTTTGATCCTTCTGTATTCTGCAGCATGAGATGAATTAGTATTTTCTTTTTAAATAGCTAGTGTTTAAATCTGTTATTAGAAACAGAAAGTAAGGTGTGCAATCCTGCAGGATGAAATTTTTAATTGTAATAAAACTGTAACAAAATCACCACTGATCAGCCATGACATTAGACCCCTGGCTCTGCCTCGATGGGTGTGCTGTGGTGTGTCTGGCACCAGGATGTAGGCAGCGGATCCTTTGGGCCTCTGTGGATTGAATTTGTTCCCTCATAAACAAATCATGGGTGATCAACTGGATGGAGATCTGGGGAAGTAGGAGGCCGGGTCACAGGACCCCGTGCATGGGCGAGTGTTGGGTGCCCGTGATCCTGTCAGTTTGCTGAGTTCACTCGTCAGTTAATGTTATGGCTGATCTGTGTATTTATTCATACATAATCCCTTTACTGCACATTAATTGCACATAACTGAAATAAAAAATGCAAATAGCACACAGCAATAGAAAAAACACACTTGGGACTTTTGCAATAAGCTGGTTAATTTTGTTTTCCCACTTAGGAACCTTTAAACATCTTGTATCTAGGGATGCACCGATAGACACCACTTTTTCTCAAAAAGAATACGGGTACAAGTAATTCCTTTTAGATGCTCATTGATACCAAGCACTAATACCAGTACCTCGCATGAGCACAATTTTTCGAATGGCAAAACGATGCTCCAGCCAATCAGCACTAGGGGGAGGGAGCGGGGATGAGGGGAGAGGGGACATTGAGTACCAAACTGGTATCTCTATCAGGACATCCCAACTTATATCTTTTTTCTTAACGTCAAAGATTTTATTTAATGTTATCCACTGGACCGGTCAGTAGTTTTAATGTTATGTCTGATCTAGTTTTAAAAGTACTGTATAGCTCTTCAGTCAGACTCTGTGTGTAATCCACCAGACGGTAGAAGACATGCATCAGAACCTATACAACCAGTTTTCAGGCCAATATGCATCAATACTGATGCATCAAATGCAAATGCAATGCATCAGTGCAATGAACTGAATAACATCTTTCACCGCAGTTTAGCACCGTCCATACTAAACGCAAAACACGTTTTTGCAGAAACAGGAGAACACAGGAGGAGGATTTGTTTTATTCGATTCACAAGACGTGCATGCACTGCCAGCAGAGCTAAGAAACAAAGTTAATGGAGGAAATGTTCCACTAAGTGCAGTTTTGGTTTGTTAAGAGCATCAACTCAATCTTCCTCAGTCAAAGTCAATGAGCGAGCAAATCTGCACAAGAGAACACAAAAATTTCTCTGTTGAGTTCTCGAGCTGTCAAAGTGAAATCAGTAGTCTGCAAACTGAAAAGAAACCCTCAACTAAACCTGAACATAAGAAACCAGAGCTTGCTGAAAAATGGCTGCAGGAGGAACCGTGACGCCAAACAGATGAGACATGGTGCAAAATATGATGTGGAAATCACAATCAGGATAATAAAAAAAAAAAGAAGAAGAAACGAATTATTGTTCTTATTAAAGAATTGTAATCATGAAGCTTTTAATAAGCATGGGGATAGTATAATAATAATAATAATAATAATAAGTGCAAACAGTCAGCATAACAAACCCAGCTTCCCATTTGACAAGTGGCAGAATAAACTGAATGTAGAACAGCGTTAAACATTGTCTAAGATTATCCTACTGGCTTTCCAAAAAACAAAAACATGCGCTCATATGAGGTGGATATTGCACATTAAAAGTGTCTTAGAGTTTATATTAGCAAGGGAGTCATTCCCCAGGAGAGTCCTTTTGCTGGATCTTTGACAGGAAACTTACTACACTGGGTGTATGTCAAACAAATTGAAGGTTCTCTCAGATTTCCTTGGATTCATTCATCTGGGTGTGAATCGAACAGCGCAGCAACTAGGGAATGGGCTCCTGCAACTTTTCCACGCTTGTGGCTTTGGAGATGATAGGAAAAAGTTTCACAATATTATGTGGTCTGCACAGAGACAAGAGACTCTGATGAAACTATGAAGGATAACTCCAGAGCGTTTTCACTGGATTCTAGTCTCCCTTATGCGCCACACTAGGATAAGTGGACAATGAGAGTATTAAGCAACATCCCTTTGAAAACCAGGCCAAAAAAATTTTTATCTGCACTCCTTATGATAATGCTAAATGCACATTAGATGTGTAACTACGATACACACACTAGAAAGCAGCTCAGAGATAAGACATCCTTTGCCAACAGCTTTCCATGTGAACTTGGCAACATATACATTAAAGGTCCCATATTTTACTATTCCTTCAACTAGTTAACATGGGTCTCAGACGTTCCCCTAGGTGTGTGTGTTTATGCTTCAGCTGATATATGCCTCATATATATAAAAAAAACCTCAAACCCCCTTTATTTCACTTCTCTTTTACAAACATTATTTCAATGTCCACGTAACTGAGCGGCTGCAGAGTTACGCCCCAGTAAAGAAGCGCAGACAATTCTGAGCAACAAGAAGCAGGAGGGTTTCCCCTTTTATGACGTCACATCTAATCAAATTAGCCAACACAAAACTAAAAAGAAAAAAAACGTTTGTTTTTCCTCCTGTTTGTTTGTACACACAGACTGAACCCCCCTCCTTTGATGTCTATATTAATTCCCCAGTCAGGAAACAAAACGTTCATCTAGATGAAGCAGAACAATAATGAGACAGCCCAAGCTTACCTTACAGGTCCACTGATTCCAGCACCGAGCTTCTGGGTCCAGTTTATGCTATACTCTTCCAGGATGGAGCTCTCCTGTGGGTGCGAGATTAACGTTAACTCAGCAGACCATAATACATAAATGTTTCTCTTTCACATAAACAACCCCCACCCCCCCAAAAAAAACACAACTTTATTCACTAGAGTCATGACGGACGTAAAGCCTGACAGAAATGTGTGTTTAAACCTAGTAAAGCGATAAGAAACTGTTGCCAGGCAGATGTGATGGGATGTGGCATATTACCACCCTGAATAATTTATAAGTTATTCTCATTATAGGACAATGACCAGCAAATGACCAGCCAAAGACGCCACAAGTCTTTAGGGCACCCAAACAGCTAGCAACAAGCGAGGTGAAGACGATCACATGCTTCCTATGAGACACGTGACGCCAGCTGACTGCATCTTTTTGAAATTCTGCCCGCACTAACTAACACACTTGGAGAAACTTGCTAGCCAACCTTCTGCTTCTGACTGGCTAGTGTGGCTATAACTGATGCGAGAGCGAAAGCATGCCACAGCTCTCCTCCAAATGCTCCTCAGCCTCCCGGCTATGGGCGTAGGATTACTCGAGAGTTCTCGAAATGACAGGACAAACACACTTCTGTTGCACCATTCACTACTTATTTTTTTACTTCTTAATGAATGACATCGTTTATAGCAGTCGGGTTCCAGCAGGTACAAAACAGCCAGTCCTTCACCATACTGTAATGTAACAGCTTATATCAGTATCAGTCGGTCATTTTTATTAATACACTGCAATGTGCAAATCCTGACAACTTCCACAAGATAGAAAACACACCGACACCTGAGACGCTTTACATACATTTTAAATCGATATTCAGAAACAGAAAACCAGATCAATATGCACTAGAGATGTGCTGTTCAATCACAATGCCAAAAATCTAACCGAGTCAAATCAACAGTTTGTGTAGCTCTCTTTATAAAAAACAATGTTCTCTTAATCTATTTATTTTCCTCAAATTATATGGATCATCTGAATCTGAAGTGAACAAGTGCTCACTACAGGAATGATACTGTGAATCATAGAATCAACATCAACGCAAACTCATTCCTCACATTCCAGCTGAAATTACTGTCAGAGCTTTACTACTGGAGAAAACTGAAGCACACCTCCTGATTCGAGAAAGAAGAATGACTGCAGTGGTTGGCTGGTGAATTAATAAATAAAGAAATAAATGACTCACTCACTCAGTGTAATGCAGTGTAGTGCAGCACAGTAGGTTGTTACAGAAATATCTGACTTCTGAAGTTATTCGAGTACTGTACGAAAAATCTCAAACAACCACTTATTTCTTCATATTGAATTAAAAAAAAAATGACAAAGCCATGAAGCGCCTTAAGATTCAATATAAAATTGGTTGTTTATGCAACAATCTCAGCAGCAACCTCATTTCCCCTCTCTGTCTTTTCCAACCCCTCAGCATCAGCAGTTTACTCATCATCTGCACCTGTTCCTCCTCATCATCTGCGCCGGTTCATGCCTGAAGTTAGATGCTTTTTGATGCTTTTGATGCTTGAATGATTCATAGGTCACTGAGTGGCTTAACAAATAAAACACATTCCTCTGAAACCGCTCATGTACGGAGAATAAAAAAAAGTCCTTCTGGAAGCCTGAGAACTATTCATTGAGACTACATAAAATACTGTACAATGAAGACCATTTGGAAGCGTAATAGAGTGGTACCTTGGCATATTTAAGAATTTCCGCCGAAATCATGCAAGAAATTTGTCTCGGCATATGAAGAATTTTTTCGACATATGAGCGAACGAACCGGTCCAGCAGTGAAAAGCCAAGCAAAGCGAGTTGACATATTTTTTTGTGGGGGTTTTTTTTTTTTGCATTTTGTTCAAGATCTAGTGAAGACTTAACACAGTAGGTCCCAAGAATGTGATCAAGGATGGTAAGGAAAAAGAAAAGGGGCACACTTTCAATTTCTTTTTTTTATGCAGCCGGTGTCAAGAGGAATCGTAAATTGAGGTTAAGTGAGGTTTAATGTCTATTTATGTCATATTGTACTTAAATTTCTAATTGTAAATGGTTTGATTGATTTTATATATAAATAAATGTTTATAGTGTTGGAAATTGGTAATATTTTGGGTGGCGGATTATCTGCATGTACTATACATTATTTCCTATAGGAAAATGCGTTTCGCAATACGAAATTTCACCTTTAGACTTCGCTTCCGAAACGGATCATATGCCGAGGTAATGCTGTATGAGGAAAAGGGGGAGGACGCAAGACTTTTGCACAGTACTGTACCTTTTAACACAAACTCATTTTTATCCTAAATAAATGAGTTCACTAAGAGAGGAGTAAAAGATTGGAGCATGGAGACCATTTACACACCATAACTATCTGCCAAGAACAGATTGTACAAGGCAGTTCTCTTGCAATACAAAAAGCTATCAAATAAAATATAACCATAAACAACAGTTTCCTCATTTGGGAAAGGTAATGGTTGCACTGAAACTTAATTGGCTTGCTTACTCAATTATATAAAGGAGAGGAAACTCAACAGAGATGTGTCTGGTTTATTAACAAACTTGTTCCACATATTGCTTTTACTTGTTATTATAGGTAAATAAAATGTCCTACTGGTATTTTGCAGTGTTCCCAGGGCATAGGCACCTCAAACATGTATGTCCAATTTAAATCCATTTGCAAATACAAATTTTTTTTTTTTTTTTCCAGCACTAAACAGATCTGTATTATACCTTTGGTTTGTACAGTGCAATAAATGTAGTGTAAATACAGCTAACAGAGGCAAAACAGCAATGTACACAGACAAGGTGCTCTTGCAGCAAAACAACACGATGGCTGTAAACAAAGTGATAATACAGCTAGTGCGAGGACAATGATGTGGAGAAAACCAGGACATCATGCAATCATTTCAGTCGTGACAATTTGATCTTAATTCCAGGCTCCATGAACACTGTCGTCCATCAGCCAACAACTTTCTGAATGCTGCTGAGACAAGTATATTCTGTGAATTACAAAAGTTATACTCTGCTGCTACATTAGTGCAGTCAGCTCTCCACGATTCCATTGAAGACGGGAACAGACGGCTCAGAACTGGACAGAAACGTCATCTACTTAATGAAAGTTGTTGCTAAATTAGAGAGTTAAGACTATTACCAATCAACTCAATTCCAGTGGAGTGCATCTGCTAAAACAATCATCCTGTACAACCATACTGTTTCACAATAACACATCAAAGTTTTACGTAACGTTGAATGTAAATATACAGCGTCTTTCTTTTAGATAAGCTCATTAAGCATGGTACATTAGGAATAAAAAAAAATAATTAAAAAAAGCATTAGAGTTAAAAAAAAAATAAATAAATAAAAAATTGTGGGTAAACTATTAATTATGAAGCAGACCCAAAATTTTAGAATATTAGAAAAAATATGAATCGCTAAAATTCATAAAGGAAAGGAATAATCATAGCCACGTCCATGAAGTAATCGTCATTAGACTCTAGAACATGTTAAAAATCTTCCATACTATTTTTTTTTCAATCAGCCACCATTCAAAGAACTGAGTTTAGCCTTCACTACAGTGCTGGTGAAAATGTTAATGACTTACATTAGTACACTGTTTATCATATCAGGTATTAAGGATGAGAGATATAACTAGACTGATATTGTAGTCAATTATGTCAAAATATTTTTCAAGCCATTTGCACAGTACTGTACATCACAGAAAAATGTTTCAACCTTTGGTTGTGCGGAATAGATCTGACCAGTTTCAAGTGCAGATGACGGACGATCAGGCCGGTGATTAGTATACTGGTGATGCTGAATGCTGTGTGGTTGGAACAAATGAGAGGGGAAATGAGATTGCTGCTGCGGTTGTTACATAAACAACCAATTTTTAAAATGTATTTTTAGGCACTGTGCAGTCTGTCGAGGAATGGTGTTTAT
Source organism: Clarias magur (assembly GCA_013621035.1). Classification (NCBI taxonomy): domain Eukaryota; kingdom Metazoa; phylum Chordata; class Actinopteri; order Siluriformes; family Clariidae; genus Clarias; species Clarias magur. The sequence continues at coordinate 2,288,150 of QNUK01000052.1, read as the reverse complement.
TCAAGGATAACTGAATAGTGCGTTTCTCTTAAAGGGAACCTGTAGTGAAAATCTAAGTCTAGAAACTGAGAAAACCTTTTTTTTCCCCCCTTATAGAAATTTACATACATTTTCTTTAGATTTGTCCTTATTTATGATAACATTCCTGAGGGGAATATAAAAAAAATATTTAAAAATTCCTGAGTGAAGCAGCAGGCGCTATCTTTCATTGATGGTGATCCAACAACTATGCTGAAATTGTTACCTATGTATTAACCATTAATCATTAGACTGCTCTATCAACGACTGACAATTCTTTGCTGGTGTTGCAAAAATACAAAAGTGTGAATTTTGTTCTGTGACACAATTTCATATCCTGAAGCTGTAACATTAAAATTTATTTTAATGTTATTGTTTGTAAGCGTAATTGTTGTCTTTAGAGACACTGTGACACTAATGTTGTTAACGATGGCTTGTATTGCATGCTGAAGAAGGATAAATATTGGCGCGAGTCATTTTAAGCAGTAGTGATGTATTCCAGGGGATCACTGTGAAACGTTTTAGGCTAATTTCATGGGCTTTTAGTAGCAATAGGTCCGTAAATAAAGACTCTTAAATAAACACACAAATTGGCCATTACTGGAAACTGTTTTTCCGCTTTTGTTGTGTTATGTTATGCACGGTTAGAAGAGCGTTTTTGAAATCGTGTCAAAAATGACAAGGTGATATTTTGCTCCATACTGCTCACCTCAGTCAGTGACTATACTCATAAATACAATAGAATATCAAATGCGTACAGAATTCAGTCTGCTGTTGAGTTGAACAGGGCTGAGGCGGTGTAACACTACTCTCACCTTACACTGAAGTACACAGACTAAACATCACAGGCCATGCAGTTGAAGGAAAATAATCAACAATTGGGTGGTGTGGTGCAGCTTTCTGCTTCTAGATATTTTCCCATACAACACTGAAGCCGATCATTTCACAATCATCTGCCCACGCTGCACTTTTTATATTTACAAATAAAAAACACTTAATTCGTTTTCAGTTTATAGTTAAAATTAATGTTGTGAAACATCAATTAGCTCCTGTAATAGCTTTTGCATAACACTATGAGCAATCACTTCATCCACTCTCTCACACTAACTGCTAACAATAAAACTAAGGGAGCTTGTCATAGAACTGAGAAACCACATCGGCCTCACATCGAGTACCAAAAAAAAAAAAAAACCCAGCTTTACCTCTGACTGAAGTCTTTCTTTATAAATGTTTTATTTATTTCATCTTATTTCAAAGCATACAGAAAACATTTATACTTGCTGAATAACTACAGCTTATTTCTGCAACCTGCTTATTGTTAGGCACAAGCATCTAACACACAACTCTCTGTAGATATGCTGGACCTGCAGAAATGATCATACTACAACCAATGCATTACAGTGAACCCTGTACATTAACTCTATAGTCAGGACTATTTGAAGTTGCATTTGGTGCGGGCATTCAACGTGCTGCTGTATAGACACTTATTCTATCCCAAAATCTAAAGCAGCTCACAGTTTTACTGCACAAATCAGCACAAACTCCTGTTGAGTTTGTTTTAAATGTGAGGTGCCAAGTCCAGTGAGGTTATTCAGATGCCTTGCATGGGTTTCCTGTGCAGCTGGACTGCAAGACGGCATCTAAAATGACATTTGTCCTGCCAGAGGCTCTAAACTTAAAATCACTTTACTGCTGTGGTCTGGTCTCGATGGGATGAGTTAGGATTCTGACTATAGCACGGGGTTCGGTTTTCCACACCACCACCATCAAGTTACAAAAACGTCAACTATTTCCCACAGTGTTTTGGATAAGGAGGACGCAGAGGTGTATACGCAGTTTTTTTGCATTCTGATTCGTTTGAGTAACAGAAGGACGGCCTTTACTCGAGTCACGTGTGCCAAAGTTCGGCTCAGGCGTCGTTAACGGAGCTGTTTGGCTCAAACCCCAACTCGGATTCAGGTCGAAGCGTTCCATGTACTGGGTACGAATCATTTCACAATAAAAGGTGAATGATTTACATTATCTACAACTTAAGAAGCGTGGACTTTAATCAGGAGAGAAAGGACAGGAATTCCGCACATACAGATGAAATCATCTGTTGCTAGTGTGACATGTTTGTTTGAGAATCTGAGGATAAAAGAACCTGATTAGTTAATTGCATAAGTTCTTCATTACTTATTCCGCACACGCATTACTTGTCAACTGCAGTGTTTGTGGTGTAGTGTGTATTATATGTTGGATTTGTGTCATTTCTGCTTTCCTTATGCAGTCTGTTTCCTTCACTGTATTGTTATTATTAGACTTGCTGAAGTATCTGTCATTGATGGAAAAGAGTTTTTTAGAAATAGCCAAAAATAAGCTGATCGGCTTTAATGTTATCGATGATGATAATATTTCAAGTTGAAGCCCACGTACATGTCTGTCTGCAATAAAGATAAGGCTTCACAAAATTCTGTTTGGTGTGACAACATTATATAGGTTTGGTTATACTGGATTGGTGGCTAAATACTAGGAAATTTTCCTCGCTCGCGGCAAGATTTTAAATCTACTGTCATTTAATCTTATTACAATCAGTGAGAAAGAGAGGGAAAAAATATGTTTACGCCTTGTTTACTCTAAGCTGTATTTCTTTCACCATCAGCAAAATACACTCCCTGTTCAGTAATCGGAGAGTTAATCACATATGAGAATATGAAAAAGTAGATCTGATAAACATGGAGTTTTGTCTTAAAATGACTCCAGCACATTAAAATTCCCTTATACCACTTTACCGCTATTATTTTAGCAGTGAAAATATTACGTTATCGCAGTAAAAAATATTCAGTTTAGCTTTTCTTACTAATATCTACTGGTGCAGGTGTCTGTTTACAATGTGAGAGTATCTTATTATAGAAACCCGGCAGATAACTGTTCACTTTTACTCGACATTTTGGTTTCACTTACGGTGCAGGTTACACTAAATCAGTTTATACGTAATGATGAGCCAGATATCGAAGTACTGCGAAAGTTTCATTACATTCCGTCCTGCCAGTTTTGTGGGACGCTGTGACAAACTGTTCATAACTTCACTCCTACTCCTATTTTGATTTCATTCATGTCGCAGATTTAACTTCAGGCAAATACCCAACTACTGTCCAAGTTAGAATAAATTCTGTTTTTAAATTCTCTGACAAAATCAAGCTGGACAAACAGAGACAGCATTTCCTGAGACTGGTTTCGGTTCGTCAAGTGCATGAAATGGAACGATCCTACAGAAAGAGCGACTTCTGCTCAATGTACAGACAAAACCTCTTCTTTCTTTTTTTTTTTTTATCTGTATAGACTGTGCAGTATTTCTGTTTGTTTCACAGCTGTAGAAAGTGGAACAGCTGCTTTGATCAGCATGTAATGATGAAGTCATGCATAAACACAGACACCAGAGCGAGAGAGAGAGAGAGAGAGAGAGAGAGACTTGAGGCCAGAATGAGACAGACTTCAGGTTAATCAGCTCTCACCTTAATAAACTTGTCCGCATTGTTGTCCTCAGACATGGTGCTCATGTCCTGCTGCGTCTCCACACACGGCCCCGTCTGATCAGTGTGTGTGTGAGAGTGTGTGTCCGGCCTCGCGTGATCGACTCTCTGTTGTTTTTCCCGAAATGCAGCGGTGACTTTCCATTAAATTTGAGACAGTCGAGGCGGCGTGCTGATGTGTGCGGAGCTGATTCAGGATCAGTGACAGTCAGAGTTCAGTACAGAGACACTGAGAGAGAGAGACTGTAGCTGAGCCACTTTTAGATGGAAGGGAAACAAAGCCGTGTATTTATAGCCGGGCTTCTCTCTCTCTCTCTCTCTCTCGGCTCGGCTCGGTGCGGTTAATCAGGGTTCACCGGCCCGGCTGAGCCTCAGCACTGTTGCTGTCTCGCTCGGAGCAAACAGCGCTGATTAACGGAAACCCGGCGACCAGCAGCGGCTTCACTCAACACTTACCTGGCTCTTTAGCTCGCTAGCGCCAAACAAAAGGAGCGACGGCGCCGACGTACGAACAGGCCTGAACTCCAGCCAGGCGTGAGCGGGGTGTCAGACGCGCCGGGTGTCCGGACACTGTGTGCGCAGTCCACTAAGCGCTCGGGACTTATTTGGCGAGTCGCTGTGTCTCGGCGCTAGCAGGAGCAGCAGCAGCAGCAGTAGGCTCATCCCTCTGTTAGCGATTCTCCCAGGAAACGGGCAGAGAGCGGTGCGGACACGGGCTGTCCCTGACACCGCCTGAGAGCATCAGAGTACAGACCTGCGTCGCATTTTCCGAATTACTCACCTGTATTGTGCGTTCGTTTTGCTAGAAAAGCATACGTAGTCTATCTGTTTGAAATATTGTGCATGTCTAATTTTGTACTGTATATGAGGAAAGTATTTGAGTCAGGCAGTTTGAAAGACTACTGCAGCGGCGGGGTCCTCGCCCATCTGCTCACACGCGGTGCGTGTAGTAATGCAGCCTCACAGACTGGAAACCTAAACACTGTGTGTGTGTGTGTGTGTACAAAATAAATATAGTTTGATGTCTTCGCCACGGACTGACGTACCTTACCGTGGGGTCAGAACTGGCCTGCGTCTCGGCCCGAGAGGACGGATTGGGACATTTAAGATTCACTTTTAATCTGCGCTCATATGCGGCCCGTTCCGAGTCCGCCTTGATCCCTTAGTGTCCGTCTCCCGACCCCGCCTGGACCCCTGCGCCCTGATCCTATTCTCACGCCCTCTTCTATCGGAGTGTTGGGAGCACACCTGTATAGATTATCTTTGCATGCTGTAGTATTACAATTTCTCATCACCAGAGTCAAAAGGTCCAAACCTGTTCTGGCATTACAATACCCAGCAAAAAACAAAGCACGGGTTCCTGGGAGTTTGTCAAGGCTTGAGCGGCTGAACCTGAGCACCGTGAACACCTCTGGGATGTCCTGAAGTGGAGACAGCAGCCCAGGCCTCCTCGTCCGGCGTGGCCTGATCTCACTTCTGCTCGTGTGGATCAGATTCCCACAGCCATGAAGAGTCGAGGTTATTGAAACATTGTTAATGCCACAATGAAAACAGTTGGTCAGAGGCGTCATGATGACCCAAGTACCAGTGGTCATTACTGTAAAGGGAAGTTATGCTGCTGTTGAGCCCAACCACTTGCAACCCATAAACAAACACTCTTAAAATGTGTAAGAACCAATCCACCTAGAAGTAAAATAAATAAATGAACAAACATCAAAATGCAACCTCCAACATAGTCCTAAGACAAGATTTAAACCATCATCCCCGGAGATGCGAGGTGACTTTCATACAAAAAAACAGAAAGCAGCACATGGGGTGATGGTCAAGTGTTCACAACCTTTTGGTTATATAGTAGGACTGCACGGTGGTGTTCCAGGGTTCACCTATGGAGTTTGTATGTTCTCCACGTGCTTGGTGGGTTTCCTCCAGGTACTCCGGCTAATTGGCGTTCCCGAATTGCCCGTAATGTATGTACTGTATGTGGCTCTGTGTGTGTGTGTGTGTGTCCTGCGATGAATTGGCACCCTGTCAAGGGTCGTAGCGCCTCGGGCCCCTCGTGGGACAGGCTCCAGGCCCCCCGCGGCCCTGAATACATGATAAAGTGGTATAAATAATGAGTGAGTGAGTGAGTAAGTAGGACTGGTACAGAAGGTCTCTAAACTTGCATGCATGTTATACAAGGTATGATAGTTTTCCTTTCCTTCTTCCTTGCTCATTAACAAAGCCCCATGGTCTTATCTACACTAATCAGTTCTAAAATGACAATATAAGCACAATGTACAAAAATGTATAAATTACACAACCACACAAATGAAGCTTTGAAGCATTTATTCCAGAAAGACTGGGTGAGAGCATTGCACCATTTCAATACTTGTGAAAAAACAAGCTGTATTTCTGAGTAACATTGAAACAAAAGTAACAGTGGAACAGAACAACTATATATTGTATAAATGCTTGCATATACTGTAACTTGTACATTTCCATTGATATTTTTTAAAGATAATGTTTAAGCGCTTGAGAGTGAATAAATGAGGATCCTTGAAAACAGAACAGCTTTAAACATCACAAAGAGATTCTCGATCAATCCATCAGCCTTGTACTTGCACAGGGATTTATTCCATTTTTTTGGCACTTAGTCACTGGTTTCTTCAAAGCATGTCAAAGGCACTTAGGAATTTTTCTCAGGAATTTTAACTATTACCTGTAGGACCAGAAACAAAATTTCATTAAAAGGCCACTGTACAGTTATACAACAAAAAGTTATGATTCATGTTTTGAGCTGATAGAGATCAACGCATAATACATATCAGTGTAACCATGGCTTAACCATGAATGCTATACTGCAACTGGACTGAAACTGTTCACAGATTAATAATTAATGCAGGACTGTTTAATTTCAGTATTGTAAGCAATATCAAAAACATTTTTATGCCAATCACAGATGTTTTAAGTTATCTTCCTCACACCTTGTTAGATACTACTATATGTTAGCTGTACTATATTTCGTGTACAGTTTCCCACAGATGAGTTGTGTATGCTTACGGTTTTGACTTCAGTGTAGTTTTCCAGGCCATACTGCCCCATTTCACGTCCAGTCCCTGAGGCTTTGTAGCCCCCAAATGGTGCCTGAACTTCAAACACATTGTAGCAGTTAACCCTGTAGACATAAAAGACATGAAAACCTTACTACAGTGGAACCTCGGATTGCGAGTAACGTGGTTTACAAGTGTTCCGCAAACCGAGCAAAGATTAATAATTTTTTATTCGGAAACCGAGCAAGTATTAGTTTACGAGCGGCGAGTATCATGTATCACACATGCGACTCTTATTTTGACACAGAGCGTCACTCTCTCACGCCAGCGTCACTCTCTCACGCCAGGTCAGAGAGATTTCTTTTTTCCCCCCTGTTAAAACAGTGTTTCCGTTGTGTGTGTGTGTTGTGAATCTTAAAAAGCGAGGTGGGGAGAGGGAGGAGTGTTACTGTGTAAAAGGAGGCAAGGGAAGGGGCTAATTACACACACACACACACACACACACACACACACACACACACACACACACACACACACACACACACACACACACACACACCAACGGAAACACTTATCTGTCAGGATTTATTTGTACTTTTTTTTTTAAAGGTAAAGTGCAGATGAATTTGTTTTATTTTCATTTTATAGATTGTATTGATTATTTTTAATGTATTTATTTTTGGGGGCTGTGGAACGAATAATTTGAGTTTTCATTATTTCTTATGGGAAATGATTTGTTTTACGAGTGTTTTGAAATATGAGTTTTGGAATTTTGGAGATTTGGAATTCCACTTCCGGAACAAATTATGCTCGTAATCCAAGGTTCCACTGTATGTGGTATTAATGTCACTTTGACTTTTCTATAAACTTTTCCTATAAACGATCTCCATAAAACATGCAAAAATGTCTACATTTGCTTGAAATCAAAACCCCATCCAGTAGAATGTCAACTGCAGATTGTTAACATGATTTAATTTAATTAGGAAAAAAGCTGTGATGTTTATATTTTCGCCACATGGTGGCACTGTATTGTTATGGTTTTATTCTCCTCACTTGTTTATTAGTTTTTATTCAAAACCATAATTTCAAAATTATTGTATTGTAAATCTCTACATCTAATATTTAGGGATGTAGAGAAAAACAACGCGCTAAACATCTTCCTGTGATGTCTAACATGTTTGGAAAGAACTTCCAGGAATTCATGGATCTCTCTTTTCACTTCAGACAACAAACTTTCATTCAATCATCTTCAGTCTAGTCACGGATCCAGAGCCTATCCTGAGAACACAGATGTGATACACCCTAGATTGGGCACCAGTCCACCATGCACACACATTCACACCAAATACACATCTAATTAGAATGAGCAGTCCAGCATGTTTAGGATCTGTGAGGAAAGTGGAGAATCTGGAGAGAACACGAGAATCCAATAAACCTTAAATGATCTTTCCTGACCGACCAGTGCATCGTTTTCATGCTGCGCAGCTCGGATTAACACCTTGAAACAAAATGATGTTGCTGACATACCAGACAGTGCCTGCACGAAGGCTGTTCGAGATGTACTGCGCCTTGTTGATATCTGTTGAGAAGACAGCGGCTGCCAGGCCATACTTGGAGTCATTGGCTCTCTCGACCACCTCCTCTATAGTCTTAAACTTCAGAATTTGCATAACTGGACCGAAGATCTATTAATGAGGTAGCAAAGTGTAAATAAAGATGTAGTGTTTCTACTGAGTTATGGTATAAAGGGAGATTCAGCTGGGAGGCTAAGAGCTTCAGCTTCACCTCTTCACGGGCGATGGTCATGCCATCCTGAACCCCTCCAAAGATGGTAGGCTGGATAAAGTAACCGCGGTCTCCAGCTGCATCGCCTCCACACATGAGCTTGGCTCCCTCACGTTTCCCACTGCTTATGTAGCCCAGAATCTTCTTGTACTGCTCCTCATCAATCTTAAACCAAAAGAGCAAACAATAATATATAATCATTATTAATAATAATAATACAATGAAGAATAAAAAGTAATGCATCTGGATGTGGATGCAACATGGGGCCAAGATGCAACTTCACTTACCGTGTATATTATTCTACAATAAATGTGCATGGTCAAGTCCATAAAAATGTAGAAACAGACAATATGTACATCAGATGAACAGCAGACTAACAGCACACGTTGTCGCTCTTTTTAAAGAACCAAAAATAACTGACTGCACTGTTGTTACACGGCCAGGTTTAATGTGAAATCCTCATTACTTGGCTATCAGACTTCACCTGTGGCACTGGGTGCATTGTAAAGCATCTATTTAAGAGTCGTACCTGTGGTCCGTGATCGGTTTGAAGGTTAAAGGGATTTCCCACCACTCTCTTCTTTGCTTTTTCTACACTGCGCTCAACAAACTCATTGTAGATGCTTTCCTGCACGTAGGTGCGCGAACCTGCGCAGCAGCACTGACCCTGGTTGAAGAAGATGCCAATGTGGGCCTGGTCTACTGCTTGCTCCACTGCCAGAACAAAGAAACAATTAACAAAGCATGGACTTATTGAAGGTTAATAAACAAGGCACAATGATTTCTGCAACAATGGAACTAATATACACACACACACACACACATACACACATACACACACTTAAACTGCTTATTAAAAGAGATTCACTGGATTTATTTATTTTAAAAAACGATCTAGACAGTAAATGTACTCACTGTTGGCATCAGAGAAGATAATGTTGGGACTCTTTCCTCCTAGTTCCAGAGTTACTTTCTTGAGGTTGCTGGTGCCAGACGCTTGCTGAATCAGGTGACCTACCTACAGAACATGTACTGGGGTCAAATAAAACTACACTGTAAACCTAAACCTACAACAAAACTACACTTTATTACAAAGTATGAAAAAGAACAGGCTTGTCTGGAAATACTGTAGGCAGAGAGCAGCACTGTCTGGGGTAAAGTGTTCAGGGATGAGCATTTTGTTCTTTGCACAGTTGCGTGAAAAGTTGCATTATTTTGTCTTATTAAAGACAAACAAAGAGAGAGAGAGATAGAGAGATGGGACGTCTGTTTATAGCCATTATGACATTATGAAAAATAATTCACTTCCATTACTTCTATGTGGTAATGCAGCGGAACATACTGTTGTTGAATCATTTTCTAGAACCACATGCATTACCATTTTTTATTCATGTTTTCACTTCTTAAACATTAAATACACAGTTTGCTTAGCACTTAGTTAGCTGAATCTGGCGTTTGCACATCAGCTGGCAGATGAAGCATTCACATTTACTTCTGGAAATCTCTGCTGTTACCTCAGTGGAGCCGGTGAAGGCGATTTTTTCCACATCGGGGTGAGAAGAGATGGCGGCACCGGCCGTAGGACCCATTCCAGTGATGATGTTCACAACGCCAGGAGGGAAGCCCACCTATAGGTAAAGGATCAAGATTGTGATGAATGCAGAACTGTGTGCGCGGTTTATCTGAGATGCGGGTATCTTGGGCCGATTCAGGCCTACAGCTCAAACCTCCTTGATGAGTTTGGCCACGTAGAGCGCGGTGAGAGGTGTCTGCTCCGCCACCTTCATCACTATGGTGTTACCCGTGGCCAGAGCAGGGCCCAGTTTCCATGCTTGCATCAGCAGAGGGAAATTCCACTGGCAGAGAAAGGGAAAGATAATAGCAGATGGTATTACTGTACTACATGAGTGAGATGAAGTCAAAGGACGTATACATGCACACACTACTATTTGGGAAACCTACATGTCTTTGGACTGTAGGAGTATCCCTGCAAGCACGCAGAGAACAGGCAAACTCCATACACACGCACACACAGACGGGAATCGAACCCGGACCCTGGCGGTGCAAGGCGACAGTGCTAACCACTACACCACCGTGCCGCCATGGACAAAATCTACACAAGGTAAATGAAGTGGTCACTTGAGTCTCTGAAACGTTTACCTTTACGCTGCTTTAAGGATGAGAAGCGTTGGGTGGGGGGGGTTAAAAATTAAGTAACTGTTATGCAACCATCTGTAACTGTCAAATTGCACACATGCAAGATGATGAAAGTCCAAGACGATAAAAAGTGGACATGGGTCCAAGCTTCCTTTTTTTCCCCCCCCCAGAACACAATGAAATGGAAGAGATACTGTAGAGTGGAATCAAAATGATTCTAAACCCTGGCGTTACCCTTTGTGCTGTGGATTTAATTCAGAATGGACATTTCCCCATTTACACCCATTAAGCTACAGTCAATTGTACATAATGACATCATGAACATTTTTTGAAAATCACTTCAAAATAATAACTGAAATCTCTTACAAAGCAAAAGAATTCAGACCTCTTGCTGACACTCAAACTGTGGGCAGATGCGTCTATAAATATCTGGTTCATTCAAGGTGTGTGGCGAGCTACTGTACCCTTTTCCAAAGAGTCCACAAACATTTCTTGAAGAATAGAAGCTAGTTTGTCTGAAGATTTTTATAAAAATCTATTGGAAAGCCATCAGGGCCAGGAGTTTTTATGCACTGCATTTGTGTGATGGAGTTTAAAAATGTCGTCAATTTGGATTGGCTGATCCAAATAGGTTTTTCCGACATTTAGGTTTTTCCAACATTTCCGAGGTCGATTCAGGGCTTTCAGAGGTATCCAAAATTGAGAAATACTTCTTAAAAATATTATTCACCTGAGCAGGGTTAAGTATTAAATCTGTTGTTGTTGCTGTTCTAAATTTGGGGGACAAGTCGAGAGGCGCCTTTAGACTTTAACTGGTGGGCTAAAAGCCATCGTGCTTTCTCTCCATGTTCATGAATATGACCTTTATGACTTTCCTAATACAGTAAAGTACCATTCGGTTGTTTGTTGAGAACAGGTTACACTGACCTTGAAGGTTTAACCTTTCCTTAATAAGGTCAGGTGTGGGGGATGTGGAGTTTACAGTAGGTAATCCAACCTTCTTATAGAGTCAGGGAGATTATCTAGCTTTAGTTTTTGTTTTTTTATTCAAAGTTGAGGGATATGAAATCATTTCACCGCTAATAACTACAGTAGCTTAAGTGTCTCCCACAGTGTAGAAGCAGAAACAGTTTCTGATCTATTGTACAGAAGGAAAATATCTATAGCCGTTGAGATCAATGTGCAAAACTCCGATCAGGTCGTATTTAGTCTCCACAGAGGCGGATTGTTCTCCCCCAAATTGCAAGGGAGCGTCGTCTGATTCCACGATAGAGAAATACTCAAATTGTCCAACAACACAGGAACGTAAAGATTTATCGATGAAAAAATAAAATCAGTTGAACAGTGATGAAAATGTGAAAAGTGAAAAAAGTAGCGTCATGTTTGTGTTGCACTGATATGTTGGGGTAAGTTTATGCATTTCGATTATCTATTGTATCATGCGTAGTCGGAGCACAGAAATCAGTCGTGCGCATGCTGTGTATACATGCGCTTAAACTTAAACGTTTTTTACTTAATGTTACTAATGGTAAATCTTAAAACACTAATGTTTTATTAGGGTTCTTGTTATGTCAGCAAATTTCCACTCAGCACTAATGTAAGGGAAAGGTGTGTTACACGAAACATACCGCCAAACCTTATTACACAGGGTTAAAAATTTTTTTTATTTTTTTTTACATGTAGTCTGCTTTTCATGTACAATGACGAAAAATTATTAAATAGTTCTTAGTGAATATGTAATGTACTGAAGCGTGATCATCATTCGGAGATAACTAATGTAAATTCATTCTTCAGCAGAAGGCTAGTTAATAGATTTTAGGGGGAAAAAAGGAAAATGAGCTAAAACCACAAAAATATTTCTGATCATATAAAGAAAGAAACCAAAAATAGTTAGAAAACACAAACAAACAAATAAATACTTACAGGAATAATCTGGCCACACACTCCGATAGGCTCATGTCGGGTATAGCAGAAGAAATCACCGTCTCCTGGAATGGTCTTTCCCTCCCATTTATCAGCCCAGCCAGCATAATACCTGCAGAATTCCCAGAAACAAACGTCTAAAATCTTTTAATAAAATCCACAGATATTGTACAAACAAATTGCCAGTTATGCTGATTACACATTTTTATTTATATATATATATATATATATATATATATATATATATATATATATATATATATATATATATATACACACATATATACATATATACATATATACACACACGAGCTTAGATAACACACTTTTCTTTATATTTTTTTATTATTACATTAGGCAGAACTTCTTGTCCAGAGCGACTTACACGAGTGCTTTTTAGTTCCCATCTTTATCTTTACACTGGTTCACTAGGTTATTAACAAAGTATCTGTGGGAAAGATTTTTTAAATCACTTTCATATCAAACTAATGTCTCAATCTACTATAAACTGACACACTCAGTCTCTCATCATCTATACCGCTTAATCCTGTATACAGGAACATGGGGGGGGGGCCCTGGAGCCTATCCCGGGAGACTCGGGGCACAAGGCAGGGTACACCCGACAGGGTGCCAATCCATCGCAGCGCACATACATACACACACCCAGACACTCATTCGCACACTACGGGCAATTTGGGAACACGGATTAGCCTCATCTGCACGTCTTTGGACTGTGGGAGAAAACCAGAGAACCCGGAGGAAACCCACCAAGCACGGGGTGCATGCAACACAGAGGGGGGAATCGAACCCGGACCATTGAGGTGCATTGCAAAAAAATACATACCTCTTCATTTTTAATGATCAGCTTTATCATCCACATTTAAAAGCCGTCAGGCAGTGAACGTGTGATAGTTTGGCCATGAGAACGGGGGGGGTTGGACAAGGGGGGGGGGTGGCTGGCTGGGGGAAGAACCCTCTTTAAATTTGCAGTTTGCAACCTTTCTAGGAAGGTCTGGGTACAAAAAAGTCGCACGAGCATGAAACCCATGCCACTGAGGTTGTTTAAGAGCAGAGTGTTGGTATTGTGCTTAATTAAATGTTTGGTAAAATATAGCGGAGTCGTTTTGATGAAAGTATTTAAGAAAGAGACACTGATATTCTGACTAATGCTGGATCTGTGGTGGTTCTTCACTGATCCCACGGTTCAAATCAAGAACAGAGACTTCTTAAATATTTTTGTTACAACAGTACAGCGCACAGAGTTCATCACTCAAAGGTAAAACTATCAGCTCTTACCTAAAAGTTTTAACCACCATGGGTAAATCGACAGAGTAGGCCACAGCATATGGCTTCCCATTGTCCAAAGTTTCCAATTCCTGCAATTCGCACAGAACGAATAAAGGCCGCCGTTATTCTCGGTCTTTGACCGAAACATTTATCTTCCACAGGTTGTCTAGTACAATTCATTAAAATTCTTTATTAAATCATAAGCTACGTAATTTTTAACAATACATAAAGTTTGAACTTTGAATGTTAAATAAAAATTAAATTATTCTATACATTTAATTCCACAAGAACTTTTTTTTTTGTTGTTGCTTCTGTATACCAAGCAGATCGGAAAGTCAAGAGCAGCAGCAGGCAATAGCCTACACGCAATTTGGGAACACCAGTTAAAAATTTATTCTAAAATTACATCTAAAATTTATCATCACGTTGTCAGTGCCACGGTGTTCTCTGTACGAGCCGGATCTGTTACAACATTGGCTAGAATTCATGCAAATATGTACATAAGACAATCAAGGGTTTGGTGCTCAATAGTGGCAAAAGAAATCCGAATATGATTCATTCAAAATCCCTTTATATAGCAATGAGTTACATACTGATTAACAAACATAACCTGGACCTGACAGAAAAAAATTGGAGTAAAAGTCTCACATCTGTTTTGGTTGGCAAGCGTTCAGCTAAGGTTAGTTTTTTTGCAATTCAAATACAACAAACACATGTTATTCACCACTGAGGCAAAATCATAATGACTAAGCAAGCCTTATCAAGCTCCAGATCTCTTTTCCTCGAACACATGCATACGCTGGCCAAAAGCAAAAGAATAGCATGCGGTCCATATTCTTATTATGTTTCATTCTAGAGTTACCCAGTTCCACAAGCCACACTGTACCATCGTCCAAAAGGGATCCGACGGTCATTGTGACAATAAGGAAATTCTTGGTATGTGGATTAAACACTGATGTCGATATGAATGTCCAAAGTAGTTTGATTTCTTTTTCACGACAGCTTGGCACACTCATGACATTCTCTCAACAGATTCATGGTTTTTGAGTGGTGTGCTCAAACCTACTCCCAGCATCCTGTGTGGTGAGAGAAAATTATTTGCCAACTTTGTTTTAGGATTGTAACAAAATGTAATATTGAATTGGGGTATTTATAAAAAATATATAGGCTTGGGGATTCCTAACCTTGTGGAGGGACATTCTCCACAAATAGAGAAACTTCGAAACAGTAGTGAACCTTCCGTGGATTGGCCAGTCTACCAAAGTTACTCCAAGAGGACGACGCCGACTCATTCAGAAGCTCACAAAAAAAACCCAGAACAGCATCTTAAGAACTGCAGGCCTCACTTGCCTCAGTTAAGGTCAGTGTTCGTGATTCAACAATAAGAAACAGACTGGGCAAAAATGGTATCCATGCGAGAGCTCTGAGGCCAAAGCCACTGCTGACCAAAAAGTACATAAAAAGGCCCGTCTCACATTTGCCAAAAACATCCAGATTATCCCCAAAACTTTGGGGGCAAATATTCTGTGGACTGATAATACAAAAGTTTAACTTTTTGCAGGATTTGTATCTGATTACATCTGAAATAAAACGAACAGCGTTTAAAATAAATAAATAAATAAATAAATAAATAAATAAGTCATATGACCAGTCAAACATGGTGAAGAGCTGGTTGCTTTGCAGCTTCAGGACCTGGAACACTTGCTACAACTGATGGGACTATTAATCCTGAAGCAGAATATCTGACCATCAGTTTGTGACCTCAAGCTCAAGTGTACTAAACTTATGCAAGTCTACCTCTGAATAGATCAAAGAATATACATAAAACTAAGTAAACATATGAAGGATTTGGAGTGGCCTAGTCAAAGTCCGGACTTGAATCCAATTGAGATGCTGTTGCAGGACCTTAAACAGGCTGTTCATGCTCAAAAACTCTTCAACAATTTGCAAAGACAACTGGGTCAAAATTCCTCCACAGAAATGTGAAAGACTTATTGCCAGTTATTGCAAACACTTGATTTGGCGCAACCAATTATTAGGATTAGGGGGCAATTACTTTTTTTTTTTGTTTTTTTTTTTTACATAGGGCCATTTAAAGACTGAATTTTGTATTTACTCGTTATTTTATTTTATTTATTTTCCCCCCGATTTTTCTCCCTAATTTAGTCGTGTCCAATTCCTCCCCGTCACTAGGGGGCTCCCACATTAAGGCTACTACTACCACTCAGCCGGGAGGGCCGAAGACGATCACGTGTTTCCTCCGAACCACGTGACGCCAGCCGACCGCATCTTTTCGAACTGCTCGCTCGCGCACCGTTGGGGGCGGCGTAACACACTCGGAGGACAGCGCTATCCACTCCCTCCGCTGCGCGAGCTCACAGACGCCCCTGACTGGCTGTAGAGCCGTGGTTAATGTGGGAGCACTAAGTACCTCTCATCCCTCCCCTCTGAGAGAGCTCGGCCAATCAGCTCTCTAGACCTCCGGCTGCGAGAGGTTACAGCACCACCCGGGATTCGAACAGCGATCGAGCGCTTTAACCACTGCGCCACTCGGAGGCCTACTCTGGTTATTTCTGTGTTATTCAAAAATGTGTAGGTTTGCCTTACGTGTGACAAATATGCAAGAAAAATGTAGTCAGGAGGGGGCAAATACTTTTTTTTTTTTTTTTTTAACAGCACTACAGATTCAAGCACACAGTTCCCATTACAATGGAATAAAGCAGGCGTCACTCACGGCGAGGTAAGCCGAGTCCCTCTCGATGCAGTCGGCCAGGCGGTAGAGGAGGAGTCCCCGCTGAGACGCATCCATGCGGCGCCATGGAGAACCGAGTCTGAACGCGTCCTTCGCAGCCTTCACTGCTTTATCTACATCTGCCTGAGAGAAGAGACCAACAATTGAGGTGATGTGAGGACAAAGAGAAGGGAAAAAAACATTGTAAACAAGTAACCTCATGGTTAAAACGGACACGTGCAAACACGACGAGACTGATAAGTGTTAACATGCACAAAGACACAGCACCAACCTTATCACCTTCTGCAACCTGGCAGATGACTTCACCAGTGGCAGGGTTGATCGTTGGAAAGGTTTTCTTGCTCACTGCATCATGCCATTCATTGTTGATGAAGAGCTAGAAGAAAGTAAGCAGAGAATACAATAAGCAACTCCATATAGTACAAAATCCTTTGTTTTTTTTCTTGTTTTTTTTTTTTTTTTACACTGCAAGTGTTACGAGTAACAAATCAAGTGTAGTGGAATAATACGAATTTTCTTCACAAATCTACTCAAGTAAAAACTATGGTGCAGTAAAACTACTCATAGAAGTTGTTTTTTTTTTTTTTTCAATAAGTTACTCAAGAATGTGACGGAGTAAATATAACTCTATATAAAATATTACTACCCACGTCTGTCAATACTTTGGCATTAAAAATGTAGAAATTAAAGCCATTTTTATACAGCCCACCCCATTTTGGGGGCTCATAAATAAATAACGGAACAAATTAACAGTTACAAACATAATTGAATTGCCTTCAATTTTTGGATGTAAACCCTTTGCAGTCAACGATTGCCTGAATTACTGTACGAGATCAATTGACATGACCATCTCTCTAGATGCTTTGCCAGGCTTTTACTGCAACTGCCTTATCTCTGGCTCTTTCTGCCTTTTTCTGTCATTAGTAAGTGATTAGCAGTCACGCCAGCAATAAACACCAGTGACCTGAAGCGAAGTCCACACAGTCCAAAGCAAATTTCCCCCATAAGAAATCATGGAAACTCCAATGATTCGTTTTACAACCCAACAATATTCATTTAAAATAGTAAATAAAAATATTATTATATTTTAAAGTAAAAATAAAATAAATGAACCTGCACTTTACCTTAAAAAAAAAAATCATGGCTGGGGGAGGGGCTACACACACACGCACACCAGTTTACCGATAGAGACTCTCACAAATCACACAAGCACAAGGGCGCGAGCACACACACATTAACTCATACACTCGTACACACTAGTCAAGCCAAGTCAAGTAGGCTTTTATTGTCATTCCAACCATATACAGTTAGTACACAGTGAAATGAAACAACGTTCCTCCAGGACCGAGGTGCTACATACATACAACAACATAAATTTACAACACACATTTTTACATTTTTAAGTTAACCTAAAAGAACTATCAAATTTCTAGACAAAAAAATACACAATAGACGAAGTGCACGTGCAAATGTGCAAACGAAGAGGTACATGACAAACACAGCAATGTAACACATAACAGTACTTTTTTGATGAAGTATGAATTGAGGTAGAGGGAAGTGCAGCAGTAAACAGTTTACATTTTGATAAGAATATTGTGTGCAAATAGCAGTCAAATAAATATTGTGCAAAAAAATTGCGAGGAGCAGCACAGGTATGTAGGTATGAGCAGATTGAGATGGATGTATATCAGTATGACTGTGCATGTGTGTTTATCAGTTCAGTCCAGATGTTATTTAGTTCGTCTGAGTGATTTGTGTGTGTGTGTGTGTGTGTGTGTGTGTGTGTGTGTGTGTGTGTGTGTGTGTATCAGTCCAGTCTCTTTGTGTTAAGGAGACGGATGGCTTGCGGGTAAAAACTGTTTCTCAGTCTGGATGCGAGTGCCTGAATGCTTCGGTACCTTTTTCCAGATGGCAGGAGGGTGAAGAGTGAGTGTGAGGGGTGTGTCCGGTCAGCCACAATGCTGGTGGCTTTGCGGATGCAGCGTGTGGTGTAAATGTCTTCGATAGAGGGGGGAGAGAGACCCCGATGATCTTCTCAGCTGTCCTCGCTATCCGCTGTAGGGTCTTGCGGTCTGACATGGTACATGGTAACTGGACGACTAGCTTGCAGACAAGGGTGGGAAGGCAGCTGGACGGCTGAATTTTTAAAAAAATTCTATGAATGTTAACCAATGAAAGTCAGACATTGCTTTTCAACCATGCTTCAACGGAATTATTAAAAAATAAATAAATAAAATAAAAATAATAAACTCATGGAACAGGCCTGGACAAAAATGATGGTACCCCTAGAAAATACTGAAAATAATGTGACCAAAGGGACATGTTAATTCAAGGTGTGTCCACTAATTAGCATCACAGGTGTCTACAATCTTGTAATCAGTCAGTGGGCCTATATATAGGGCTCCAGGTCGTCACTGTGTTGTTTGGTGACATGGTATGTACCACACTCAACATGGACCAGAGGAAGCGAAGGAAAGAGTTGTCTCAGGAGATTCGAAAGAAAATTATAGACAAGCATGTTAAAGGTGGTAAGTGTGGACGAATGGTAACAAAAGAGCCCAGAAAGACTTCTAAAGAGATCCAAGGTGAACTTCATGCTCAAGGAACATCAGTGTCAGATCGCACCATCCGTCGTTGTTTGAGCCAAAGTGGACTACATGGGAGACGACCAAGGAGGACACCATTGTTCAAAACAAATCATAAAAATATGCCAAACTACATGTTGACAAGCCACAAAGCTTCTGGGAGAATGTCCTATGGACAGATGAGACAAAAATGGAACTTTTTGCCAAGGCACATCAGCTCTATGTTCACAGACGGAAAAATGAAGCATATGAAGAAAAGAACACTGTCCCTACTGTGAAACATGGAGGAGGCTCTGTTATGTTCTGGGGCTGCTTTGCTGCATCTGGCACAGGGTGTCTTGAATCTGTGCAGGGTACAATGAAATCTCAAGACTATCAAGGGATTCTAGAGAGAAATGTGCTGGCCAGTGTCAGAAAGCTGGGTCTCAGTCGCAGGTCATGGGTCTTGCAACAGGACAATGACCCAAAACACACAGCTAAAAACACCCAAGAATGGCTAAGAGAAAAACATTGGACTATTCTAAAGTGGCCTTCTATGAGCCCTGACCTCAATCCTATTGAGCATCTTTGGAAGGAGCTGAAACATGCTGTCTGGAAAAGGCACCCTTCAAACCGGAAACAACTGGAGCAGCTTGCTCATGAGGAGTGGGCCGAAATACCTGCAGAGAGGTGCAGAAGTCTCACTGACAGTTACAGGAATCATTTGATTGCAGTGATTGCATCAAAAGGTTGTGCAACAAACTATTAAGTTAGGGGTACCATCATTTTTGTCCAGGCCTGTTCCATGAGTTTTTTTTTTTTATATAATTCCGTTGAAGCATGGTTGAAAAGCAATGTCTGACTTTCATTGGTTAACATTCATAGAATTCTTATTTATTATTACTTTTGTCAGATTAAAGTTATTTCTGTAACCATTGTGAGTTTTTCTTTCATTGACCGAAGGGTACCAACAATTTTGTCCACGTGTGTATATCAAGACTCGCTCGTTTATCAAGTCAAATTTATTTAAAAATTAAATTTTGCTCGTCTTGCGGAACGCTCGCAAACTGGGTTTGCCACTATAATATATTTTGGTTGAGATTTTGGTTTGGCATATTATTGCAAAAAAAAATAAACAAAAATTGTATTATATTGCAATAAATGTCTACAACATTTTGGCCTTAATGCATGAATATGATAAAGTATTATAAAGTACTATTAGAAATTATATACAAGGGTATTACTTTGTATGAAAATATTTACAGCATTAATTAATGTACTAATCAATGATTAGCCTGTGCCATCGCCACCCCAGGCGCACCACACAACCTGTTATTTGAGTGTGTTAAGACCTCGAAAAAGCCATTGTCACTCGGTTGCACCGCACAACCTGCACACATAACACACTATATACAGGGCTGATGTCAGTTTGGTCTTAAATATTTACTGAATGCATTAGTGTGCGTGTGAGTGTGCGTGCGTGCCTGTGAATGTTAACATTTGTGATGTGTGTGTGTGTGTGTGTGCGCAAGGCCGCAGATGCTGGAAGAAAAGCATCACGCTATGATGTTCCTGAATGTGAGGTCACTGAACGTGATGCCACACAAAGTTATTAATCATTTTTCGGTGCAAGTTTAAGACATTAGCAAAATCCATCGGGTGCATTTTTGCGAACGACCCAAAATAACCGGCCTCCTGTTGAGTTGAGCCCAGGACATGCAGCACGAAAGTTGCTCAGCTCAGTGAGCTCTACATGTGTACCGAGTTTCATGTACCTATGTGAATGTGTGTGTGAGCTATCCAGCAAATTCTCATGTGCGAGCCCCTGAGAGCCCTGGGCCACACGACTCTGAGGCATCCGAATGGCAGCAGATTCCAACCTGTCTGCCAGGGTTCATGAGTTTTTGAGCATGTTAAAACCCCCAAAAAGTCCAAAAGGGTGGGGAAAAAAATCCTTAGGAAAACAAGAAGGTCCAGAGCACCTTATAGTGCTTGGGCCCTAATAAGAACATAAACCACAAGCTAAAAAAAACCCTGGCGTGAAATAAAGTTAACTGCAGTGTGACCTTGATGTGCAATGTTATACAGTATGTGGCAAAGTGACAACAGTGCAGATAGTAGGAACTGTCAAAGGACAGCATGAAGCGGAGTAAAATATGTAATAGAATTTATACGCAGCTGTGCTCTGATTGTGATTATAGTAACTTCCACTACAGTCTGTTTATTCAGTCATTATCGGTTCCAAGGCTAATACCTGATTATCAGTACCATTTGTGCAATTTCATTCATTCCCATTTCAAGTGCAATATCTGTATATTAATTATTTTTTAGTGCAACATTAGTGTAACTTACTGTGTGCTATATTTAATTCTATTTGCTATTTATTATTTCTTTAATTGTTATTTTTTCCTTGTCTAATCTAGTACTCCTTTCCTTTCTTCCCGGTAAATAAACTGTAACCAGTAACCAAGACAAAGCAATTTCCCTCTAGGATTATTCAAGTTCTTTGAATCTTGAACTATTCCCACTATTACACATATTCATTACAAACATTCGAGTTAAATAGATGGGAGAAGGCCAGATCTACTGCTTTAAATGTGATAAATTAATTTGCAACGTTCAGCTGATCAGTCAGCGTGTACGCAGTAACACTATAGTGTGGGGTGACATGTCCTGGACTTGATCTCAGGCTGACTGTCACTCTTTTCACATTTGCTTCCATTCAGGCTCGTGATCCGGAAGTGTGGACTAAATCCGGGTGTTCTATCAATTCGTCCTACTCATCATTAGTTCCTTCCCAGCCTTTCTGCGCATGCGCAGTAAAAAAAAAAAATACCCGTCACGCTTAAAATCATTCATGTGCGAATTTACTGAGGTATTTCATAGTTTTCTGCTTTTAATTGAAGCTTTATTTGATTCACATGCCTACATACAACAGTTGACCTGTGACTTGAAGGAGTTGGCGTGATTCGTTTTTTTTTTTTTTTAACCGTTTGCACCCATTTAAAAACTATGGGGATTACATTCTGATCTGCTGCGCGTGTTAAAAAGGAGTATTTGCAGTCTTATGTCCATTTGGATAACGCAGGACAGACCGGTAGAACTAACCGTTTTTCTACCGGTAGGAAATTCTGACAAGTAGGAAAAACTGATAGAACGCCGGAACACAACAATGCTACGCGATCTCAAGTCCGACGTAACTTAATGAAACTATTCAAGTCTTAATTTAAAGCCTATGTTTTAGACCAGAAACCGAAACTGTCCCGCAGTTGAAGCGCTGAGCTGCTTGTTGTTTGTTCAGTTTGAAAGTTGCGGAGAGTAAATACAGTAGAGGAGTGGGAAGTGTTCCGTCAGAGGAGGAGGCAGAGAGAGAGAGAGAGAGAGAGAACGTACAGTCTCACGTCCGTGGAGTGTGCAGCAGTGCGGAGTGTGTGCGCTCCCAAAACAAAACGCGTCATGGCCTGGTACTCTACCTGGTTGTAGTGAACGTCGGGTTGCGGGTTCGGTGCGGGGATCGCTGCGGAGGAAAACCTGCACGCGGAGACGCGGGAGAAGTGCGGGACGACGCGGGAGAGCGCGGTGCGGAGCATGGCGGATGCGCGCAACTAGTGCTTCTCAAATCAACTCTGCAGACCGAGGATTTAAGCCAGACGCGATGTTCGCTCTCCTACAGGTATCGCAACACATCCCGCCCCCTCCCGTCCAGCGATAGGACGCGTTACGATCGCAAAATCCCAGCCTGCCGCCAATCCAAGCGCAGGTGACGGGGATTTTTTTTTTTCCCGTTTGCGCTAAACCAGCCAATCAGGAGGCAGGATACAGGCTGTGATGCCACGTGATCCGCTGCGTTTTCCACAAGCCAATCACAGCGCAGGGTGCCAGCCAATCACAGCGCAGGGGGAGTTGGGGGGTGGGATTTAGTAGTGTCGCACTTCTGCTGTCATCTCCTTTTATATTAATACAGATTATGTGGAACTTTAGTACAGTATAGCATAAACTATTGTCTCAGAATAAATGTAACGCATAACTGAAAAAAAAAACAAAAAATCAGTTTGATATTGTTTATGCTTGGTTGGCATTGGCCTGGGCTCTCCTTAAATCATTATAGACGCTCCTCACCTCATTAGAACTCATTATGAGGAGAAGTTGAGCATTTATAGAGCTGTAAAATGGCTTTCTGGACGTCAGGTGCAGCAGTTAAACGCACTGGCGTGAACACTCAGCGTTAGTAAAGCAGTAACGAGATCACAATGAAGCGTTTGTCACTTCATATGAACACAGTGTGAGGTTTAAAGTTGGCTAATGGTGAGGCGTGATTTCCCATGATGATGTTTGAGGCACAAATTCTGACCCCTTATAGTTTAACTCTGTGATTCCCTTGTTTACACCAAGTTGTACTTCTTTTGCCGTCAGCCAAATATGCTCTCTGTTTAATAATAGGAGAGTGAATCACAGATGAAGAATCGAAAAAGTAGATCGGATAAAGATGGAGTTTTGTCTTAAAGCGCCTTAGAATGAATTTATGTTATATGAGCTGTAAATATATTAAATAATCGCCAGTATAAATATTATCTATTGGTGCAGGTGTTTATTTATGTAGCGCAGGTAGCTTATTATCATGTAGATGATTAAATCCGTAACATAACTGCTCATAACATCGCTTTTACTCAACATTTAGATTTTACTTGCTGCAGGTTCAGAGCAAACATTGGGATAATGAAGATTTTACTGGGGTTGCATGTATACCGTAACTGTTACTTTGACTTCTAACTAAGTGCTGTTTAATTTATTCCCTCCAAGCAATAATGTGGATGATTGCTGACGGTTTATGACAGCTGTTATGGATCAGATAACATCTAACACATCTGTTCAGCTTTCATTTTGAACCTATTCTTCAACTGGGACGCGTTGGAGGGAGGGTCATGTCAACGGTCATCAAACGTCCAAATGTTTGCTGGGTTAAACTTCAGGCAGATACTGCAAACGTTTCAGTAAATTCTGTCCTGCGGTAGATTAACGACACACCCACAAATCTGATGCATGTGCTATGCTATGCAGGTTAAACTTCAGGCAAATACCAAAGAATACAAGAATGTCCAGCCAGGTTTGCTTGATGCTGTGACATAATCTGGCTAGATCTTTCTGAGACTGGTTTCAGGTCCTCCACTGTCTGAAACGTAAGTCTATTATTAAAAGAGCGAGTTCTGACCACTGGACAGACAAAACTTTTCTTTTATTTATACAGATCATTAAGTGGAGCACCGTGTGACCGGCAGGAGTCTGTAGTCAGTGATTCTGAGGCTGTAAGGTAGAAAACCCTGAGTGTTGCTAGCCCGGCCTGTCCGAGGCATAATATTGTGTAATTGTGTAATATTGTGATATTTGCAGGAGTGCTCATGTACAATGACTTCCCATGGGCTACTTTGCCTTGTGTGTTACAGCGCAGTTCTGCGTTAAACACAAGGTGAATTTGTATGGACTGTGTCTGGAGTGTTGCAGTAGAAATTGAATTGTGCAACACCTGGACATTAATTTCACAATATCAAATAGATTAGCAAACGCCATGATGCCAGCGAAGCATTTCTGCTGCTGTTCCTGTTCAATGTCCAAGTCGGCTGGAAACTGTAGTTGAATCACTGTAAGTTTTGGGGCTGGAGCTTTATACTGTATGCATCAGTGTGGGTGGTTTCAGTAAATAAAAACAAAATATATTCAAATCTTATTCAACTTTACCCATTAAACTAATGCCCTTTTATTACCTCGTGCCTGTCGGTTTCCCTTTTCCCCCTTTATTATGATGATTTTTTAATACTATCTGTTTTCATGTTTGTATGTGCATATAAAGTATACACTGAAAAGTCCTATGTAGAATACACACCTAAAATATCACATTGCAACGCTTAAACAAACAATCCAAAGCTCAGGAAGGTTTTTGAAAGCAGCAGGGGTTGAGGCACGTGTGTGTTCATGCCAGTGCACAGGGACATTCAGGTTATGGCACATACCTTACTTATCATTACGTACATGCGTAGCATCCAGAAACACTTCTTAATTTACCTACTGTATACATGGCACTACAGACTCCACCTGTGCACACACTGTACAAAACATGCAGACACACACCTACTGCGGCAAGAACAACACACTACTCTAAACATGATCGTACAGCAGAAGCTATACACAATCATTACTGACAGTTGCAGATGTTATGACGAATAGCCGATTCGAATAGTCGATACACTTCAGCTCTGTGCTCAGATTGCACTCTAATTTTCATCATAATTCATCAGAATACTAAGGTCACAACTTGGGCTGCAAATAAATGAACATGGTACCTGGGAAAAGTGATGTCATGTTTAGGAAAAGCAAAAACTAATTGTCAGAATGCAAATGAAGAAAACCCCCACACACACACACAAAAAAAAATGCAGTACAAGACTGAAAACGGTGAAATACTTCACCCTACTGGATATTAGATTTAAAATCATGTGCTTTAAAATCAGTTAATACTGCATAATTATTTCACAAGCATTTACACTTACATACAGAGAATCTGTTGGTTCTAAATGTATTTTTCACAATTTATAACTTCCTTATATTTTTGAACAAATGCTTCGTTTTTGCCCCACTTTCATCTCCACTGACTATTACTGTATATACTACAGATCAGAACAACTTCAGCATGAATTTATCAGTCGTTTATTGAACAGTTTCGCATCTTATTACATTAAAAGAAATAGAAACGACCTCAGACACACACGGGTAAACATGAGCAAACTCCAGTGTCATTTAAAATCAGGAGTGTTTTATATTTGTCGCTGAAACACATTAACACACCAGAAGCCAAGAAAATTAGTGTAATAACAGTTTTACAAGCATGATTATATCTTGTTGAGAGTTCATCAGGCTACAATACTGTAGCTGACCTTCAGACTGTCAAACACAAGCTGGCTGGTTGGCACGACAGACTTGGGTAATGACAGATTAAGGTCTTTTTTATGAATTATGCTTATTTTTAAAGTGACACTGCAATTTATTTAAAGCCATTTTATTTTACATAATAATAACATGACAATTTTTTTTAATTACATAAACAAATGAATAAATAAAAGCCATGTATAAAAACAGGCTATTATGTGGTGCTAGACCAGATAAGAGGATCTCTGTCTGTAGATGAAATGATTACTGAACCTTGGCTGCCCTGTGCAACCCTGACCTCACGGTTAGTACACACTGATATCTCCCTGATTTTACAGCACTGTGAAGTACTAAACAGTTTTCCCGGCCTGCTTTTTGATTTAGAAGAATTGCTGTGCATCATTTTCTCAAAGGCTTGCTCCTCCCGGCAAAGCTTTAAAGATGCGGAATCCTTCCTTGGTGGCAAAATCCCAGGCCAGATGTGCAATGTCTTCTACTTCGCTTGTCTTTGTAGTGCCTTAGGAAAAATGAGACAGAAAAACTGCAGCCATAATTCTGAAAAATATTGCCATTACCAAATATACAAGTTAAAAAGTTTGGACAAACCTTTTTATTCAATGTTTTGTCTTTATTTTTTATTGTATTCGATGTTGCGTATAAAATTATGACAGAACAAATATGGATGTCACAGATGCACCAGTTTTCGTGCCTCGCTCACTTGGTACAGTACGCGTCCTCCACTTCTGCAGATGTGTGAAAGGGCGGGGCTGATTAATCTGGCACAGCTGGCTGCAGATGATCATCTACCTCGGGCTTGCTCGTATTTTGAAAAAGGAGGCGTGGAGCATAGCTCAGGGTTCGGAATTCTGGAGAAAGCATGCAGACGTTTAATAGCGAGAGTGGCATGTGAATGGGACGACGTCATGCGCCCCGGGGAAGGTGGGCAGACTGTACCGTTTGATTGCCGGGCAAGAGACAGCCGAGGAGTGAAAGGAAGGCCGTGACTGCCTCTGTGCCGCTGTCTACACGAGTCCACTTCACCACTCTTCCGCTGCCATCACTTGCCAGCCAAGTGAGTACATAGAGTACCAGCTCATTACCGCTTCCCACCTCCACTATCACCTCCTCACTCTTTGCCTCCCCTTTTCCCCTTCCGCCATCCTTAAATTGCTAAATAATTGGAGCTGAATACTTTTTGGCTGCTTTTCCTTCACTCTCTGGTCGAACTCTTTACAAACCATCTCACCTGGATTTTGATCAGGTGATTGTGGAGGCCAGGTCATCTGATGCAGCACTTCATCACTCTGCTTCTTGGACAAATAGCTCTTAAATAAGCTAGAGGTGTGTTCCAACAGGTCAGTGACCCCAAAAACAGATGATCGCCCACCAAGTGCAAACCAGATGGGATGGCATGTCGCTGCAAAATGCTGTGGTAGCCTCGCTGGTTAAGTGTGCAAGTCACCAACAGTGTCACCAGTAAAGCACTCCCACCCACACTGTCACACCTCCTGCTCTATGCTTCACAGTGGGAACCACACATTCAGGAACCATCTGCTCACCCTCCCAACGTCTAAGAAACATGGCAGTTAGAACAAAAATTACTCAGACCGAAGGATGTCCATTCCTTATGTATCTTGGCCCAGGCAAGTCTCTTCGGCTTGTTGTTCTTCCGAGGTGATGATTACGACCATGAATGTATGCTCTGTACAGTGGATGTTGAAACATGTCTGCTGAAGCATTCATGTGGGTCATTCTAATAAACTTATCCTCTGCAGCAGTGGTAGCTCTTGGGTCTTCCATTCTTGGGACGGTCCTCATGAGAGCCAGTTTCATCACAGAGTTTGACAGTCTTTATTCTTTACTTAACTGTTTCTTGGTTGGTTAACACATTTTTGTTTACTACACCTTGAAAACAACACAAGTAAAGATAAAACACTAAAGGAGAGGGTGTGTCCAAACTGTTGACCGGTTGTGTAGAACTGGAACAATTGCTTAAAACATGCTTGTCAACATGCCAATCACACAAATGCCTCAGAGCGCTGTACGCCGTATCTGTACATGTTACCTGTATGCAATGTTTTCGTCTGCAAGATAGCAGCCTGGCGGAAGAAGCAGAAAGCCACGTAGAACTGCCAGTTTGGAATGTCCTCCAGCCCCATTTCTTTTCCGTACAGCTCAAACATTTCCTCTGCACTTGGAATATCCATCTGAACAAACTTCTTCCCTTTAAAAGCATAAAATATATAGCAAGGTTTATTCAAGATCATATCAACAACAGTACCAAGCAATCTAACTGGATGGGAAGCATTGCAGCAGAGGTGATGATGGACGGTAACACCCCTGAGACTTGGAACTACTGTACGTCTCTACACGTCCCAGGTGTTCTCACTCACTCATCATCTATACCGCTTAATCCTGTATTCAGGGTCACGGGGGGCCTGGAGCCTATCCGGGAGACTTAGGGCACATGGCAGGGTACACCCTGGACAGGGTGCCAATCCATCACAGGGCACAGACACACACACATACACTCACTCATTCACACACTACGGGCAATTTGGGAACACCAATTAGCCTAAGCAACATGTCTTTGGACTGTGGGAGGAAACCGGAGTACCCGGAGGACTATTTTGAGTTTGCTGATTACTGTTGATTGTTGTCGTGATTCGTTTTTTTAGCAGCAAACAGCTTTAATAAAGAATTCATATTTAACAACATCTAAAAGGTAGTGAATAACCAACTGGCTTTGGTGAAATCGTATTCTCCTTACCTGGTTGTCTAGAAGCAGTAGAGGGTAAGGAGAGAGACATGCAACAGGAAGCGACGTCCACAAGTGGGTCTCCTACAGTAGAAAGACTCCAGTCCAATACTGCCCTCACATCAGGAGTCTCGGAGTCAAACACCAACTTGTTCAGGCTGTAAGATGATGATGATGATGATGATGATTATTGTTATTATTATATTTTATACTCAATGTCAGTTTATGAACTAAAAAAAGGAGCAACAAGAAAACAGATCTTCGTGTTGGTTTATACTGGCAAACAGACTAAGAAGGTTAGCCCTAAGCTTATCTCATCCCATCTCATCCAGTCTGCAGCGTCCTGTGAGAAACACCAGACAGATTTCTAAAATGTACCAATATGGAAAAATGTCTAGCATTTCAAATAGGCTTTGTGCCTAATAAATAGTTTACAAAATTTCAAAACAGAAGGCAAAAATTGCCAAGTCTCAGGTTTGATTTTTTTTTTTGGTCCAGTCGATCCTAGTCTTTCACAAAGACTTGTTTTAGAATCTCCTGTAAAAGAACATGTTCAAGCTATACACGTCTTAATACTTGGACTTAAGTGAATGTAAGGGATTTTTTTTTTTTCTATAAAAGACGAATTCTACTCTCTTCCTCGTGGTATCTGATATTAACATGTGTCACGGCGCTTGCCTGTGATGGGCGTGCGCCCAAATCTATTATCGCCCCTCGCTCACTTCGTAGGCGGCACCCCTTCTGCAGGTGTGCGAAGGGACAGGGCCGCCTCGGACCCTGCACGTGCACACATCATTCCTTCCCTTTCTCTCCGTCCTCCCTCCTTTTGCCCTTTCCTTCCCCTATTTATTCCTAATAAACGACCCTTTTCCTCTAAGATCTCGCCTCGTGTCTGTGTTTCATGGTGCCGCCCGTGCAACTTTGGGTCGAACCCGTTACACATGTTAAAACTTCCTTGCTGCTCCTCTTGCATCTGTTCTTAAGGTCTCATTCCCAGTCTCCCTCTCTCTCTTCCCCCTCTCCCGCCAACTTGAGCCAGAGCTCCTGGTTTGACTCTGGAGGAACATCTGTCCTCCACATCCACTCTTTTGGTCTACAGGGTTTCACCTGAACATTATACATTGGTTTATGTTCTTTTTATGACAAATATTGTCAGTAATATAACAATTGCTCAATCATTGGGCTGTATGTTTCTTGTTGTTTTGTTTATCCTTGACTGAGATATTTAATATTCATTAGAAATTCATACACATCAGCCTGGTCAGTAGTGCAGGAGGTGTGTGAGCTTGGCAGAGTTTATGTAGAAGCTGTGTTAGATACGGGAGTACTGCAGGGAGCAATGCTGTAAATCTAAGCTGCAGAGGTTTATAGCTCAGTGAGTGAGGGGCGTCCTGGCTGGAATGTCTACAGTCGTGGCCAAAAGTTTTGAGAATTACATGAATATTGGAAATTGGAAAAGTTGCTGCTTAAGTTTTTATAATAGCAATTTGCATATACTCCAGAATATGAAGAGTGATCAGATGAATTGCATAATCCTTCTTTGCCATGAAAATGAACTTAATCCCGAAAAAAAACTTTCCACTGCATTTCATTGCTGTCATTAAAGGACCTGCTGAGATCATTTCAGTAATCGTCTTGTTAACTCAGGTGAGAATGTTGACGAGCACAAGGCTGGAGATCATTATGTCAGGCTGATTGGGTTAGAATGGCAGACTTGACATGTTAAAAGGAGGGTGATGCTTGAAATCATTGTTCTTTCATTGTTAACCATGGTGACCTGCAAAGAAACGCATGCAGCCATCATTGCATTGCATAAAAATGGCTGCACAGGCAAGGATATTGTGGCTACTAAGATTGCACCTAAATCAACAATTTATAGGATCATCAAGAACTTCAAGGAAAGAGGTTCAATTCTTGTTACGAAGGCTTCAGGGCGTCCAAGAAAGTCCAGCAAGTGCCAGGATCGTCTCCTAAAGAGGATTCAGCTTGCTCAGGAATGGCAGCAGGCAGGTGTGAGCGCATCTGCACGCACAGTGAGGCGAAGACTTTTGGAAGATGGCCTGGTGTCAAGAAGGGCAGCAAAGAAGCCACTTCTCTCCAAAAATAAAAACATCAGGAACAGATTGATCTTCTGCAAAAAGTGTGGCGAATGGACTGCTGAGGACTGGGGCAAAGTCATATTCTCAGATGAAGCCTCTTTCCGATTGTTTGGGGCATCTGGAAAAAGGCTTGTCCGGAGAAGGAAAGGTGAGCACCACCATCAGTCCTGTGTCATGCCAACAGTAAAGCATCCTGAGACCATTCATGTGTGGTTTTGCTTCTCATCCAAGGGAGTGGGCTCACTCACAATTTTGCCCAAAAACACAGGCATGAATAAAGAATGGTATCAAAACACGCTCCAACAGCAACTTCTTCCAACAATCCAACAACAGTTTGGTGAAGAACGATGCATTTTCCAGCACGATGGAGCACCGTGCCATAAGGCAAAAGTGAGAACTAAGTGGCTCAAGGACCAAAACGTTGAAATTTTGGGTTCATGGCCTGGAAACTCTCCAGATCTTAATCCCATTGAGAACTTGTCAATCCTCAAGAGGCGGGTGGACAAACAAAAACCCACTAATTCTGACAAACTCCAAGAAGTGATTATGAAAGAATGGGTTGCTATCGGTCAGGATTTGGCCCAGAAGTTGATTGAGAGCAGCCCAGTCGAATTGCAGAGGTCCTGAAAAAGAAGCGCCAACACTGCAAATACTGACACTTTGCATAAATGTCATGTCATTGTCGATAAAAGCCTTTGAAACGTATGAAGTGCTTGTAATTATATTTCAGTACATCACAGAAACAACTGAAACAAAGATCTAAAAGCAGTTTAGCAGCAAACTTTGTGAAAACTAATATTTGTGTCATTCTCAAAACTTTTGGCCACTGGAGATCCTCCTGTGTGCACAGACATATCACACCTGAAGCTTCCATGGATCATTGTGCTTCTCTGACGTTTAGGGAGATGCATCAGAAGCCAGTCGATCAGTCTGTCCATGGCAGGAACGGACTGGATCTCATGTTCCTTGAACTGTCGTGCCCACATTGTCACCTGAGATTCCATGAAGTCACCTACAATACAAACTACTGATCAAGTCACATTTGTAAGTAGTCAAGTTGCTCTATTATAGAGACGGACACAGAGACTGCGGTCTTGCTAGTCATCAAACGTTACAATCTGTTAAACCACTGCTCTTCAATATGCAACATCATCTTGATAAAAGAATGAATGTTAAAATCATACAGAAACGTGGAATATTCATATGGAATAATACTTTTAGTTGTAACTTAAACTGGTCCCCTTTATATAATTTTGGGTCTTTAAAATGGGGGAAATGCAGATGTCCTACCTGGATCTCTACGGTTCTCTAGACCTGCAGTTTTCAGATCAACTCTGTGAATCTGGCAGAGAGTTTTCATCATGGCCTCATAGACACATCTCTTCCCATGAGGACCCTCTCCAGGTACAGCGTGGTCATTAAACACTCGCCCCGGGCAGTAACTGGTCAAGTAAAACGGAGTTCCCAGAGCATTGCTACAGGACGAGAAAAATATATATATATATATGAATAAAAAAAATACATAATACGGCTTGTTAAAAACGTACAGCAATTACACAGGACATATATTTATATGATCATTTACGAATGTTGACGTACCTGAACGTCTCGTCCTGGGCAAGAACACTTGGCACAGGGACTTTGGCTCCTTTAAGGGCCTTGAGAAGTCTACAGATAAAAAAAAAAAAAAACAACAACTACAAAATAGTATGCAAGAGAAATAATACAGATGCTCAAAAACTCATTGAAACAAACCTGCATTCCTTCTGCAGAGCTTCAGTAGTTGGTTTCTTCCTCAGGACAAACTGATGCTGTTCAGAGCTCAACAGGAACGTAGAATCGGACAAATAACTCTGATTTATACGGTGATCTACAAAAACACACAATAAAGATCAAAGCAACTGTTCAAGCTCAACTTCACTAGCAATGCAATAACGCAAGAAATCGATTCATGAAACGCAACATCAGGCTGTTCTACTCCACCTGCAAGTGGCAGCTGTGTAGTTTGCTCGAGATACTGAGAAAGCTGTTTCATAGGAAGCTGCCAGTCAGCGCGAGCACCGGCACTATGGCCAGACGATGGGATCTCTAGCACCCGCTCCAGCTCCTTCACAGCCAGTCCAGGATCTTTAACCTGAAGATAAACACCGCGGTGAATGCCGCAGCGGAACGGCAAAGCAATAACTATTAGAAATTTGCCATGTGGAGGAATATGTATGCGAATTCCACTACTATTGCTAATTAAACCTCTCGTTTTGATGGAAGAGCCCATTGCATCATTTCACACAAATCAACATCTTGTGTTACCAAATCAAACAGCCTCTCGATTTCACGCCATGACGCATAAGGACTAATCAGGCCACCAGTTTCACAGCTGGCAAACTGATCAGGAAAATATCCCCTTAAATAAAAACAATCCAAGGCCATATTCAGAGCAAACAGCGTACATCAGTATTCAGGACACAGTCAAGAGTATCAGTGCAATTATAGGAAACACAGGCACTCGGTCGTCGTGAAACCAGTGGACGTACTGCATTTTGAAATGCTTTAAAAAAAAAAAAACATTCATAGTATCTTGGTGCTTGGAAACACTCGTCTCTACATTACTGGGAGAAAAGAAACTCACCGTGATGCCGTGCATTCCCAACTGTACTGCAGCCTCCACATTGAAACTCAAATCATCCAGAAACACCACTTCATGAGGAGACACCCGCAGTCTGTCGGCACACAGCTGATAGATCCTCAAGTCTGGCTTACATAATCCCACTCTGCAGGACTCCACGACCTAAAAGATAAAGAAAAAGAACAATCCTGGGATTTACAGCCTTCGGTCAGAAGTGCATCCTGGAAAAGAGGATTTATTGACTGGAAAAAGTTAGGAAGGTCTTTAGAACAGAGCAAGTTATATTTTCATACATTTATTATGTCCTATGCTGTTCCTAAATGGTATTGTTCACAATACAACGCCTGGTAATGATAACCTGGATAGGCTCGGTGTTCCTGACAGCTGCAGCCCCATCAGTCAGTTATGACTTGAATATGTACAGTAACTACGTTAAATGTTGCATGTACACTGATCGATCCTGCGACATCAGCCGTATCTGATTTATTTCTTCTTTCATGGTAGACTGCTTTTTCCGGTTTGCATTAATGACTTTGTCTGAAGCCCCACTACACACATACGGCCACGTCCGAGTGCGCGCGCGCACACACACACACACACACACACACACACACACACACACACACACAGTCGACATTTCAATCAGTTATTCTGTAAAATTAATTGTTAAAAATGAATAAACACTTATTTAAAAAAAAAAAAAGGTATTTTAGTAATTGATTGATTTCCGCTGCATAGTTTAGAGTCATCAGAGCTGAAGCAAAGCAAAGAAGAAGAAGAAAAAAAAAAAAACGATTTACAATATGCAAGGCAGGAGAAAGACATTAAAAACAAACAGGAGAAACGCTCAGGCTTATGTGCCACAACAAATGCCATGTTCAGACCGGTGGAATTAAACCCTGGTGTTTTCCGTTTTAGCACAGTTAGTTTGTGAGAAGCAGTCGAACTTGGGCGTGGGCCGAAAACAAGCACTCAAGGCCAGTTTGGGTTGATTAATTTTGTGCAGTTAGAAAACAAACCAAACACAACAGGAACCACCAACACGACCACATTCGCTTACATTCTCAGACTAGTAGGGTTTTTAGTCTTTGTGTAATAACTTAAAAATGAGGCATTTCCTTTTCACACAGACATCCTGACCTCCCTCTCCCTCACACACACACACACACACAGTAGATTCCTAGTTTAGATAATGCAATAATGCTACTCTTCTAAGTAAGCTGTTTGAGTTTATCTTTTCCATGTCCCATCATATGAAACTTGAATATAGTATTTTCTCTTCTTGCTGGGCTTTTGCCTGCTGGTCCAGCATGCCAGGCAGTTCTAGAAGAATAAATCTAGGTCTATTAGTTTTATTCCTTATTCCTTTGTTCACAGCCATTGACATGTCGAAGAGGTTAACACGTGATGAGCGGATCGAAATTGTGTTGATATCTGGTGAACGCAGTAACCGGGTCATTGCAGCAGATTTCAATGCAAGACACCCTACGAGACCACCCAACTCCCATGCTACAGTTAGCAAACTGCTTGCTAAGTTTCGTGAAACTGGTTCAATGTTGGATTTTCCAAAATGTGGACGCATGAAAACTGTCACTAATGAACAAACACCAGTGGCTGTCCTAGCTTCATTCAGCAAAAGCCCACAGCGTAGCACTCGACGCATGTCACTGGAGAGTGGCATTAGTCGAACATCCCTTCGGCGGATATTAGCTACTCACAAATGGCACCCTTACAAACTCCAGCTACTGCAGCATCTCAACGAGGATGACCCAGATCGGCGCACACAATTTGCAGAATGGGCAAAACAAAAATTGGAACAGAAGATCACGCAGAAGATTTTGTTCAGTGATGAGGCAAACTTTTATGTGAATGGTGAAGTTAACAAACAAAACCACCGCTATTGGTCTGACACTAACCCACATTGGATAGATCCCTCCAAGACTGTTGGAACAAAAAAAGTGATGGTATGGTGTGGTATATGGGGTACAAAGATAGTGGGGCCATTCTTCATCAATGGAAACCTCAAGGCCACTGGATATTTGAAATTGCTACATGATGATGTGTTTCCCTCTTTATGCACTGAAGCTGGCACGTTCCCTGAGTTTTTCCAGCAAGATGGTGCACCACCACATTATGGGTGTCAGGTCCGAGCATTCCTAGATGAACAGTTTCCTGAAAAGTGGATTGGTCGTCGTGGGACAGTTGAATGGCCCCCAAGGTCTCCCGATCTGAAACCCTTAGACTTTTATATTTGGGGTCATCTGAAGGCAATTGTCTATGGTGTGAAGATACGAGATGTGCAGCACCTGAAACTACGGATACTGGAAGCCTGTGCTGGCATTTCTCCTGCGGTGTTGCTATCAGTGTGTGAAGAGTGGGAGAAGAGGGTTGCATTGACAATCCAGCACAATGGGCAGCACATTGAACACATTTTATAAGTGGTCAGAAACTTGTAAATAACTCATGAAAGAATAAAGTTACGTTAAAACCAAGCACACCATTGTTTTTCTTGTGAAATTCCCAATAAGTCTGATGAACAAAAGTTGGATCCAAGATGACCGACTTCCAAATGGCCACCATGGTCACCACCCATCTTGAAAAGTTTGCCCCCTCACATATACTAATGTGCCACAAACAGGACGTTAATATCACCAACCATTCCCATTTTATTAAGGTGTATCCATATAAATGGCCCACCCTGTAGAATACTCCAGCACGTTCTTTCCAATCTTCATCCTCTTGATCTTTCACTTTTCATTCCGCAGAGAAAGAATAACTTCTCTCATCTGATCTCTTCACTTATTTTAAAAGATTCTGAAATGCTACTTATATGCAACCATTTCCTTTCCACCATGGATGTTTAAACACACACACACACGCCTATCCATGACGAAAGTAATATGAAAGTAAGCCTGCAATGTCACAGTCTCACTGCAACACATATTTTGTCCACTAGATGTCAGGAGCTCATAAAGGATGATTCTTAAAATGAACTTCTTGGTGAAACTATTAAGCTGTTCCAGTACAGTCGTGGCCAAAAGTTTTGAGAATGACACAAATATTAGTTTTCACAAAGTTTGCTGCTAAACTGCTTTTAGATCTTTGTTTCAGTTGTTTCTGTGATGTACTGAAATATAATTACAAGCACTTCATACGTTTCAAAGGCTTTTATCGACAATGACATGACATTTATGCAAAGAGTCAGTATTTGCAGTGTTGGCGCTTCTTTTTCAGGACCTCTGCAATTCGACTGGGCTGCTCTCAATCAACTTCTGGGCCAAATCCTGACTGATAGCAACCCATTCTTTCATAATCACTTCTTGGAGTTTGTCAGAATTAGCAGATGCGCTCACACCTGCCTGCTGCCATTCCTGAGCAAGCTCTGCACTGGTGGCACTCCGATCCCGCAGCTGAATCCTCTTTAGGAGACGATCCTGGCACTTGCTGGACTTTCTTGGACACCCCGAAGCCTTCTTGGTGAAGAATTGAACCTCTTTCTTTGAAGTTCTTGATGATCCTATAAATTGTTGATTTAGGTGCAATCTTAGTAGTCACAATATCCTTGCCTGTGAAGCCATTTTTATGCAATGCAATGATGGCTGCACACGTTTCTTTGCAGGTCACCATGGTTAACAATGAAAGAACAATGATTTCAAGCATCACCCTCCTTTTAACATGTCAAGTCTGCCATTCTAACCCAATCAGCCTGACATAATGATCTCCAGCCTTGTGCTCGTCAACATTCTCACCTGAGTTAACAAGACGATTACTGAAATGATCTCAGCAGGTCCTTTAATGACAGAAATGAAATGCAGTGGAAAGTTTTTTTCGGGATTAAGTTAACTTTCATGGCAAAGAAGGACTATGCAATTCATCTGATCACTCTTCATAACATTCTGGAGTAGATGCAAATTGCTATTATAAAAACTTAAGCAGCAACTGTTCCAATTTCCAATATTTATGTAATTCTCAAAACTTTTGGCCACGACTGTAGACTATTAACCTAAAGCTACACAGAGATTTTAGGGACACAACTTTTACACACTTACTGATAACAGCATTGACAGCAGAGACGGAGTATTGCAGGCATAGCGAGTACGGTTTGTACAAAACAATGATCTGCGATAAACAAGTAACAAAACCAGCACACAACAGTGTGAGTGTAGAGTCCCCTCACTTCCTCCAACAATTAGTTTGTCATGAAAATATAAAAAATAAATAAATAAAGCATTGTCACATCCTACAGAATTCTACCTGAAACGAGACAAAATTATAAAAGCTTGTTTCCATTTCCAGTTTTGTGAGTCGTGTTTTCAGACTAATTGAAGTCTGTCACAATCGCCATGTTTGTTTGTTTGTTTGTTTACATCAAGTCACTTACAATATCAAAGAGAGAGGTGTCCACTGGGAGGTGGGACTTTCCTCCAGGCAACAGGAAGTTGTTGCTGAGAACAGCCGTCTTGAAGCCCTCGGCACGCACACGCCGCACAGCATCGGTTATCGCCGTCACAGGCCGGGACATGGAGTCGCTGGTCAGCGCAGAATGGAAAGAGCCAATATGGAGCTGGAAACCAGCCTGAGAACAACATGCAGTTTATAACACGGACAAGTTCAATCTCCTTTATTACACCAGTTCATGCGATACAATTTAACCGGGTCCTTATCTACTCAACTAAAAAAGGACAACACTGGAAAAACA
The DNA here is from genome assembly GCA_013621035.1 of Clarias magur. Lineage (NCBI taxonomy): Eukaryota > Metazoa > Chordata > Actinopteri > Siluriformes > Clariidae > Clarias > Clarias magur. The sequence goes on along the minus strand of QNUK01000052.1, from coordinate 2,250,023 downwards.
TACAACTTGACTGCAGTCCCGACTAAAGGCTTCCACAAACTCCTCTGCCTCCAGCTCTCCTCTCATGTATTTCCTCCAGTTGTTGTTGTCGCCCCCCGCACGTATTGCTTGGCCTATGGTGCCACGAGGGACTCCATTCTCATCTTCCCATTCTGCCACAAAAAAAAGTGGAGTCAAATCACACTGAACTTGGCCTTGTGGTATCAACGAATCAAATTAGCTGTGGTGAGAGAGGCTGCAATAAATAACTGGATTTCAAATTTTACATCACCCACGGGGGCGGCACGGTGGTGTAGTGGTTAGCACTGTCGCCTTGCACCGCCAGAGTCTCTGTGTGCATGGAGGTTTGCATGTTCTCGCCGTGCTTGGTGGGTTTCCTCCGGGTACTCCGGTTTCCTCCCACATTCCAAAGACATGTAGGTTAGGCTAATTGGCGTATCCAAATTGCCCCTAGTGTGTGAATGAGTGAGTGTGTGTGTGTGTGTCTGTGCCCTGCGATGGATTGGCACCCTGTCCAGGGTGTACCCTGCCATGTGCCCCAAGTCTCCCGTGACCCTGAATACAGGATGAAGCGGTATAGATGATGAGTGAGTGGGTGACATCAACCACGGTTACATCGAGCATCCGAGGCATGCAGATCGCTTCTACGGACAGTTATGAAAGAACGGGTCGCTCTCAGGAGCTCCGTGAATTCCAGCATGGTACCGTGACAGGATGCCACCGGCGCGGTCGAGTTTCCTTGTTAGTGATATTGTAACAAAGTGGAAGTGATTGGGTGACGAGTGCAAAATCTTACAACCATCATGTTAATACAAAAAAACAAAAAAAAAAAACATTTCATATTTCCAGTCATGACTAATCCTAACAAAGATCTGAATGTTAGAGTGAAAGTGTATTCTGTATGAGGAGGACACTGGGAGGAGCTGCAGCAGTCAGTCACACCTGTAGCTTTAGGGAGAGGTGAGGGGATCAGCACCCCAAACATGTCGAATACAACAGCTCTGTAGCTGGACGAAGAGCACACGCGCACATGGCGATGGAAGAGTCGCCTGACACGGAGAAACCACGCAGCTCCGCGCTGCAGCTCCATCACCCTGGACCGTGGAGAACACACAGCAGAACAGGCAGAGGAACAACTACTCAAACTGTTTAACCTTCCAGCAGCTCCACGTGCAACGCGAACACTGCCAACAACTGTCCGACCGTACTTAACACCGTATCAGCTAAACGTCACGGCAAATAATTTAACACACCTGACGCTTGTTATCCCGGTGTTCACACGGACAGCTGCATAAACTACCGAGACTTCAGCGCTTCATCGACGGCTGCTGGCGCGACAGCGCTCCAACGTGCGGCATTACGTCATAGCAACCAAACCACGTGAGGTTTACTTATCAAAATAAGAGTCTCGTTATAACGCGCAAGAGTACTGTATGTTACAGTTTATAAAGCCAGTTTACTGTAGGTTACAGTTAACACTTAAACATTTGTCCTTTTTTAGAAATTTTGACTTTATTCACATATATTATAATAATTACATATTACATCTCTCAAGTGCTCAAAGAGTCCACCTTCTTGATAATAATATTTTTTACTTTTTATATCTGAAACGTGATTGTTAAGGTGAAGTTTATAATAAAGTAACTGTAACCCTACTTTTGGCCCACCCTGTGTGTGTGTGTGTATATATGTGTGTGTATATATATATATATATATATATATATATATATATATATATATATATATCAGGTGCGATTTCTTTAAGACTACAAGGGAAGCTCAGCTTCCCCTATAATGTCACAAAATTAATGGTCAAATTATGTACTATTGTATTAACATTTTGACTAAAAATTCCCGTAGCGTCACAGTGCATTTCCCTGTTGAAGCCCAGCGTCCATTGACTTCAATGCGGCTGCTTTGACCGTTTTTTTTTTTTTCTTCTTCTTTTTTTCAGTGCTTTGAAACTAGACGGTCATTGGATAAACGCTGCGATTATGTCCCGCCCACAGACGCTCAGCGTCTCTGGGGGTGAATGAGGAGTGGGCGGGCCCGGACGCCGAGCTTCTGCGTGATGATTGGAGGGTCTGTCGAAAGACTGCGTCTCCTTTTGACTGACAGCAATTTTGTACTATAAGGAATCGCTGAATTCCCATCGCGGATTTCTGAAGTCGAAATAAAAAACTGCTGCAACCTATTTCTCTATATTTGCTTGGCGAATTTGCTTGCTTTTCATCATACATTTCACACAATTATACACCACATTCCTTGTTTCACCTTTACAGAGTTAAAAAATTTTTTTTAGATCATTCACTCATTCATTCATATAGTAGGCTAGGCTAGCGTCTGCTGGCCATTGAGAGGACACTGGTCAAGTCACTGAAAAAGACGCCTAGTTGGTACAACAGGGTCACAGACCATTTTCTTGAAAAGGAACGTAGGGCAGAATTTACTTTTAAATAAATAGACAATTTTATGATGTAGGCCGAAAATGAGCTTCCCCTATTTGACAGACCAGTAGCCTACACTGATTATATATACTTATATAGACCAAAAGTTTGGACACACCATCTCATTCAAAGAGTTTGAATTTGTATTATGGCAAGAAAAAAGTAAAGAAAAACGAGTGGCCATCATTACTTTAAGAAAGGTTAGTTAGTCCAAAAAATTGGGAAAACTTTGAAAGTGTCCCCAAGTGCAGTTACAAAAACCATCAAGCGCTACAAAGAAACTGGCTCACATGCGGACCGTCCCAGGAAAGGAAGACCGAGAGTCACCTCTGCTGCGGAGGAGAAGTTCATCCGAGTCACCAGCCTCAGAAATCGCAGGTTAACAGCAGCTCAGATCAGAGAGCAGGTCAATGCCACACAGAGTTCTAGCAGCAGACACATCTCTAGAACAACTGTTAAGAGGAGACTGTGTGAATCAGGCCTTCATGCTAGAATATCTGCTAGGAAACCACTGCTAAGGACAGGCAACAAGCAGAAGAGACGCGTTTGGGCTAAAGAACACAAGAAAGAACACAAGAAAGAAATATATATAGTAACTACTCACACATTCCCACTCTGACTGCAGAACACTGAGCCTGTAGGCGGCGCACGTCGTCTTTCTAAAATATAATTTGTGAAAGAGGGTATAGTAAACAGCATGGGATGTGCTAATAACAGCACACGAGAAGATATTTTAATTCACTCACCCATATATCATTTTATCCCATATACCGCCTGGAGCCTATTATCCCAGCCAATCTGTATGGAAACCAGAGTACTCAGAGGAAACCCATCAAGCACGACGAGAACATGCAAACGTCATGCACACAGACCCCAGGACGGGAATCAAACCCGGACCCTGCAGGTGCAAGGCTAACCACTAGGCCACCGTGCCACCAGGATTTTGTAGGTTGAACGAAGTTCTTAATTGGAACATTTCCATCGGCAAAACTTCCATGTTAAATTGTCCGGTTTATCAGTCCATCCGTCTAGGAACCTCTGTAGTCTAACTAGGGACTGTGGAAGCCACCGGTGATTACCACTGTATTTATTCCCATTTTACAACAAGGATGGGACCTCTGGTCAACATTCACACAAACACTGCACAGTGGGAGGAAACCGGAGTACACAGACCCAAAGGAAGGAATCAAACCCAGCCCCTGAGAGTGCAAGGCGACAGTGCTAACCGCTAACCCACCGTGCAGCCAGTTTAACAGTATGAGACGTGAATAATCAGCCTTATGTAAGGGATGGAAACATCTCAAGCTGTCAAAAACGAACCAAAGTCTGAAGGACCTCCTGGAAAATGTCACATGTCAAACCTCAAATTAATCTTTTCTGCAAGAAGGATAAACCAAATTTCACTTATTCTACACTATGTGCAGTAGAATACTGTAGCTCTTTCACCATATTAATCAGAGTTCAGTCCACCGATTACAGGATAAATATCCTCAGACTGCCAGGACAATCTGTAAGTACTTGATAAAATAATTTTTCCAGTCTGGATCAACATCTTCTTTGCCCTGGACAAGTATGATGACAAGTGAAAAAAAAAATCCCTCTTTTTTTCACTAATATTTTAACATAACCTTAAAAAGAGGTTTCCTGAAATGTTTTAGCCTGCTTCTACTGGCCTGAAGTCAACTATAACCCACTGCTTACTACACCCCTTTCCTATTAGTGTCAATGTAGTAAGTAAATAATACCAGACCAGACCAAGAACGATTGTAAGGATTAATTTGCAAGGGATTTATTGACAATGCACAATCCAGATCTTAATATAAAACACACAGAGATAAAAAATAATAATAATAATGGCAGATTTAGAGAATGAATGAGAGAGTGATTATCTTGTGGTTTCAGGCAAGCTTCATCATGGTGAGTCTCGTGACTGTGTGACACATCGTTTCCATTTGTGTGATTTCTATCCAGGTTTCCCCAGCCACGCTGTTACCACCTCCACGATGGATCTATCTGTTTTCACTCCCTTCTGATTGAGGATACAGCACAGAAATTTCCCTGGACATACATAGAGCTTTTTCTGATTTGAGGAAGTGACACATTTCCTCTAATTTTAAGCACTTCTTGAACTTGGTATATGTATTCAAAGCAGGAGAGAATGGCAGAAGATCCTTTTTTAAAATGAAAGAATGCTACTGTAGCTCCTATTGCTAAAAAGACCAGTTGTCAACAAGTGCAATGATTATAGTCCAAAATATTCCCTCAGAAAAGTGAAGAATCTGTTAAATACATATCAATGTGCATAACAGCAGGACAATGATCTATTAAAACAGGGCAGGATATTAGACTTGCATAATAAATGTGCTGCACTGCTAATACACAGTTGACTGAATTGATAATTGCAGAATAAAGTGGTGTATGTGTAGGTGTTCCTAATAAAGTGGAGGTGACTATATACGACACATGAGAGAATGGAACCTGCATTAGTCTCTTCTCACGTTGTGTACACACCTCAATTCCCCAAGCAACATCAGCACAATATTAAAGCTTGGAATGCTTTACATAGAGTAGTTTATTCAAGTCTCTCCACAAGTCTCTCCAAACTTGAGTCCCTACTAGATTCGCATAAAGTGCTGATCGTCTCCAGGCAAAGTTTGATAAATTATTAAGTTTTAATAATGATTAATGACCAGGATGTAGGTAATTTTGAAAATTAGCCTGGTCTTATAAAACGAGGCTCTTTAAAATGATGCCCAGAGAATGGCAACGCAGCGCTGGTGTGTCGCTGAGCACTGAGCTGGGGGAGGGTCTCTTGGCATATGAGGTCACTATAGGGGGAAAATCTGATTTGCTTGTTTAAGCCCCAACCAATACAACAATGGAAAGAGGTCAACAGCAGTGGATGTTTTTTAATGACTGGTCATGCGTCTGGGTGTCTAAAAAGTAATTTTGCATAACAGATCCCCTTTAAACATAAAATAATTTGTGTGTAACATGAATACTCAGTCATGCTCTTGTACCTCCAACATCATGTGAGCATCATATGCAATCCCCTGCACTGGCCTACCTATTTCCAGTTCTTCTTTCTTCTGCTTCTTTTCAGCCTCTCCTGTTAGGGGTCGCCATAGCGGACCATCTGTCTCCATCTAACTGTCTACCACATCCTCCCTTGTCACTCCAACCTATCACATAAACCTCCTCCTGGGCCACCCTCTTCTCCTCCTGTCTGGCAGCTCCATCTCTAATATTCTCCTCCTAATATACCCCTTATCCCTCCGCTGCACATGTCCAAAGCACATTAATCTGACCTCTCTAACTTTGTCCCCAAACCGTCCCACCTGCACTGTCCCGCTAATATTAATCCTGTTCATTCTTCTCTCTCCCAAAGCAAAATCACAGTTCTGTTCATCTTATAATAATTATAATAATGTAAACTTTATTTCTGACAAAAAAAATTAAAGAGTCTGTGAACCTCCATTGTGACTATAAAATGTCCAGAATAATACAAAAATACATGACTAAACTTAGTAAATATGACAGACAGAATACATCATTTAGATGATTACTAAGAGACCTTGTTTAAAAAGTAAAAAAGAAGTATAAAATAGAGTGCAATTTAATAATAGAGGTACTGTACATTACATTACCTCAGGTTTGCATTGTATTATTTATACAAAAACACGCAAGACACTACTTCAAGTCAATTGTTCTGTACAAAGTTCACCAGAATCATGTATATATGTGCACAATACAAGACTTTACGTGTGAATACATAGCTCAACCCCAGATTTCCTGTTAAAATGACACCTGTTCCAAAGTATTAAATGAGTATGCATTTCTACAACCAACATCTGTTTCCTCTTTTCGTAATCCCTTAAAGTCTTGACCTTTCTAACACGCTGCAGTCACTTCTTCTCAACCTCCACTTCTGCTATACATACAGTTATCACTAATTTACTCATTCCAAGTGGTTTCAGTTAAAATTGCAAAACACATCACAGCAAAAGTCCTGAACAATGAATATGCACATACAGATACCGATATGGATTTCAGCTATCTTTGCAGCAGATAAGCATGTGATATTAAATTATTGATTACACTAATGTAAAAAAAAAAATAATAATTCAGTAATAGGAGTATAGGGCTGGTCTAGTTCATGTTGTTAACAGTTGCTTGATCCTTGCCTGGATCCAGTCTTTGATTTTTAAATTTACAAATTGGATTTCTTCTCTCCTATGAAAAAACCTATCATCTGAAAAACACACAGTACGTCTTTGCTGCTATGACATTTCTGTGAAAGTTCGATTCGCAACCACTAATGTGGTAAAGCACACACAGTATTTACAGTATATAACATTTATAGAAGGTGCTTTATAAGTTTTTACAGTTTTGTCGCAGTCATTTCTTCAGATCGAAATTGAAAACGACATGCACAATTTTCACACCATTCAGACACTTGTGTCTCATTCTTTTAAACAAATTGTAAATGCTTTGGAATGTTGGAAGTGTTAGATCTACCAATGATCAACCAGTATTCTAAATATCTGGCTGCCATGCATGTACCGTCAGGATGTCACAGCAGACGCCTGCAAAGGCAAGATAGGACTTGAAAAAGATTGTTTGGCTTTTTTTTCCCGCCAGATGCTATTTTGCACCCAGGTGTCCCAGGCAATGCTGTTTGCCTCTGGTGTGGAAGAGCTCATGTGGCTCGTTTCTGTTCCCATGTGTTCGTAGACAACCTTCCTGTTTACTCCCTGGTGTTGTATACTCACACCCCACTCCTACGTGCAGCCTTATATTTACTTTGACTGTTACCTTAATGTAAAGACTACATTCATCTAGAACTCTCAGTTTATCATTACAACTTCTGCATATTTGCAGGTCAGTAAAAACACCTAAAATACCTACTAATTGTTCACTGCTGCATTTCATGGGAAGATACAGTATGCATTACAACGTGGAAGGGAACCTGTGGTCTAACAGACAGGAACATCAGGAGGTGTAGACAGACTGCACAGTAATTCCCCATAAGGGGTGTTTCCCCATTTTACATTTCTAGTTTTGTATTTGTTTCCAATGTGCTGTGCAGTCCTGTAAGATAGTCGTGCTTTTTTTTTTTTTTCTTCTGCAAATGGTGGAAATGTGAATCCTGTCCAGTTTCTTGCAGTCGGTCTCCCAACTACAGTAAAGTGCAACGTTTTACTGCTGAAATCGATATATGCCATGAATAAAAAGTGCACTGTCAATCACGTCCATCAAATTCCAGCCATAGTTATAATCAGACGTTACATACAGACTACACTGTGATACTGACAACATGGCTAAGCGGTTTTGCTGTCCTGTAAAGAATGCCGTCATGATTTGACATTCTGGTGGCACTGACATGTTCACTGACTAATATTGACTTCTGGAAGATAAACTACGGATTTTGGGCAAGGGAATGGCTTTGCTGGTATTCCACTGAGAAATGCTCTTACTATTATACATTAAGTGCTCGGTTTTCGGTGGAGATGCACATTCGGATTCAAGTAAAGATCTCTATTTTGTGGACTTTCCTGTTGGACCTTTCGGGAATTTATCCGTCTGGTATCAGACTCAAGGACAGTAAAAGTCCTTTCTTTCTTTCTTTCATGCCAGTTGCCAAAGAGATATCATATCTCACTTTTTTTCAGTTTCTAACTTAGAGATGAATCTCATTATTTTATAAATATCCCAATTCAATTAGACATTTTTTCCCCTACAAACTAACTTCAAATACAAGAGCTGAACATTTAACTTGAAATTACACATAGTAAAAAGCTACATTTTTATAACTGAGCAGTTCAAATATCTCGGTCATCCACCATAATTATTATTTTCGAAACAAACTTAGACTCGAGAATTCACTCGTACAACACGAGGTGCTAATGTGTGAATAGTGTAGAGTGTGCTGCCTGTAGAATTATAAAGGAACGATTCTACTGCCTCCAAAGTCTTGTCGATGAGTTTTGAGCACGCGGCCATGCGCGGCTTCTGACTCGCGTTTTGAGACTAATAGTGCACGTTGTGTTTTGATGCTGGTGTAAGAGTGTGTGATGAGTGGGTTTCAGGACTAATTCACTCACAGGGTTTGGTGAAAAAAGTCAATCAGGGGTTTTCTAACACACGCAACGTTTGACGTTTGAGAATGTAATGGCTTAAAAATGTGTTTCTGTTGCCGCTCAGAAGCTCATGCGCTCGGTCGTACAATGTGATCGGCCGCTCAAGGTAAAAACCGGCCCATTCCGGTCACTGGCTGATCGACTGGTGCATCTCTATTACTAATAGAATACATTTTGGAGTCAATGTGGCAATACATGAATCAGCACACAAAAGAAGTATGTTTCATAACTGACCCTTTTTTTTTTCATCTCTACTTTAACCTTGTGCTGTTTATAAACCTAGCTAGAGGTTCTGTAAATGAATTCCCTTGCGTACTGTACAGTAGCTATCTGGTGGCAGATGCAGCAGCAGGACACTCAAAACAAAACCAATACTAGACCTCTTCCTTCGTGATACTTGTCACAACTCTCAGATAAGGGTTTTTTTTGTTGTTTTTGGGCCCCATCTTGACTGGCCACCTGGCGGTGTTGCCAGAGGAACAGGTGGACTGCCCTGTGCATGAGACCATAGAAGAGTAGAAGAAAAAAAAAACATCTTCAGAGAGGCATTCCACGCATGGATGTCCAGATTGAATTCCCTCAGGGCAAGTCATTAGTCTTATAGATTAGGCTTTGAAAAGTACTTTTCCCTTTGGCATTCATTAGAAGTGTTGCAAGTCTCTGCTGGATGAGGCAAGGGTGTTATAAGCTTGCTTCTGAGAGCGCAGCAGTGGTGTTTGAGTATCGGCATCCCGCACAGTGCCACTGCTTAACGTGCGGAAGTACTGCTGGGTCCAGCCATACACCAGACAGTTCAACAGTCCCTGAGAGCCGGAGGTAAAGGCCTAAGAAAGAGAGAGGGGCAAAGAGCAAATAGAAAGTGCACTGTCAATCACTTCCGTCAAATCTCAGCCATAGTTATAATCAGAAGTTCCATACAGACTACACTGTGATACTGACAACATGGCTAAGCAGTTCTAGACCGTCCAGTAAACGAATGCCTTCATGATTTGTCATTCTGATGGAACTGACAATAATATTTACTTCTGAGAGATAGACTAAGCATTTTCAGTCCTTAGGAGGACGGGCTTTGCTGGTATTCCACTGAGCAATGCTCGTACTATTGCACATACTGTAAAGTGTAGCTGTGCTTGGTTTTTGTAGTACTTTACATGTACTACTCAGAATACTCTATCGGTGGAGATACACAGACTCAGGAAAAGTGTCAATAAGAAAGAAAAAGAAAACCTTTTTGCCTGTCTGAATTCCCCTAATTTATTTTCACGTGACCGCCGTACTAGCCGTCAGTGATCATCTTCAATCAGACGATCAGGATTGAATTTCTCACAGGACGTCTGGCATCGATGTTGGGCAAAAGAACCCGTTTTTACAATTTCCGTTCCAGCCAATCAAAGGGATGTTCAGTACATTTGAGGTCACAGGTTTGTGCACTGGACTTCCTTCCTAGACCTCACTTTGTGCACAGTCATGTGCCTCCTGTTTTTTGTAAGGCTGTAGTCAGAGATACAGCACAGGATTGGCTATTTTTATGCTCTATGTGTGTCTGCACTTACCAACCACGCCCTGTGATTTTGCAGTCTCTACTCCTGCGTCATGGCTGAGCTGTTGTTGCGCCTACTGTAGATGCTTCCACAATAATCACACTTTACAGTTACTGAGTAGATCCAGTAGCGAAGAAATCTGACAAACTGACTGAATCCTGTGACAGTGTCATGTTCAAAGTCACCGAGATCTGCAGTAAAACTCTACTACCACTGTGCGTCTACTGAGACGACATGGCTATGTGATGATTTTATGTCACGGCATAAAGCAACGTTTCAAATTCATTTTTTTTTTTTTTTTTTGCTATCTTATTTGACTTTTGATTGACTTTTTTTGTTGAAGTGCTTAGTGACTCTGACAGTGATGAAATGTGCTTTATATGTTAATGAATAAACTACATTGATCATATTTCATATCCATAACATATCACATAGCATTTATAGCATTTTAACCTGGAAGTAACAAGGAAGTAGTCATTCGAAATGACATAAACAGCTGCTATAAAAATCAATGAGATTTTACTTTGAAGTCAGTCGTACACCTGATTGATTTTGGCTTACCTGGAGAATGTACAGAATAACTCCCACCTTTCCTTCCACTTCCTCCGGTTTGAACAAAATCATTGTGGCCAGGAAAATTGCTGATCAAAACAGGAAGATACAGATACATGTTGCTCAATTACAAGACACATGCTGCTCAAAATAAAAAAAAATCTGGTACTTTTTGAGTTCCTCTTTTGCTTGAAACCCCCCCAAAAAAAGATTCCACTAAATGCAACTGATAGACATTTGGTTAACAGCGTATTTAATGGAGTATATTTATGATTATGGACATGCATATCAGAATTTAGCGTCAGTGATAAATATATAAGCTGAGCTTGCTTTTAAACTGGTGTTTACCTGGTCCCCAGCAGAAAAAGAATGCAGATGGGTAGAGGATCATGCGCTGCTCCAGCACACGAAGCGTGGCCCATTGACGGTCAGCAAAGAAACCGTGAGAAGTAACGCAGCGCTTGTACAAAGAGCGAGCTTTTACCATAAGCACCTGGAGCAGGAAGAGCAACAGATCCAGCACTGAGTGGTATCATTCCAAATGATGAAATATATGTATTCTATGCTACATATACAGTAGATACATTAATCAAAGACATAGTAAACAAATCACTTGGAATGTGACAATTCAATCAATGAATTTTTAGAAGAAGAAAAAAAGTACAGTAGAACCTCGAATTGCAAGTAACGCAGTTTGTGAGCGTTCCGCAAGACGAGCAAAAATTATTAATACATTTTGACTTGAAAAACGAGCAAGTCTTGGTTTACGATTACCGCATATCATGTGGCACGCATGCGCTTCTTATAGCAACTGTATTCTATTTATTTACCCACAGATGACATTAAACAGCAATTTTCCAGGGGGTGCTGCACAACTGTAGGACTTTGTGTTGTTTATTTACTTTTTAACAGTATGTATTTTATATTTAGCATTTTTTCCACATGTAGCATAGATCCCAGTTTTCTGTTTGTTTTCTGTCATGTCTGTGGTTTATGAGGGTCAAAGGGTGCACAGTGAGGCTGAGAGGGTGGACCAGCATTACTGTCTGCCTATTATATTTGCAGAGACACACTCCCTGCATGGTGTACAAAGTACAAGCTGCAAATTGGACAACTGTTTGTAAGAGCTGTAGCGGCAAGATCTACTGTAGCTGTCTAGCTCGCCAGTACTGGACAGAGGTTGACAGGAGGAAGTCCCAGCCTAAGGTAGTTGAACTAAATAGAACTAGGCCGGTTCAAGACAGAATTGTGCCACATTGCCCCATCTTATGCCAGGTTGTGCCCAAATTATGCCCTGTACAGCTATGGTATGCTTTCCTGCAGGAGTACTCTGCACTCAACCAGCCCCCTAGAAGACGTTTTGATGGGCCCACCATAGCTAAGTGCCAGTTTAAAGCCCATTCTAAATCCAGTCCCAGTCCCCAGCCAAGTCCTGGACCAAAGTCCATGCTAAGCTCCTGCCTAGCTCCCTCCCATGTCAAGCACTATTCAAGTTCCTGAATTAAAACACTGTCACTGGCCCAAGCTCAAACTGGGTCTCAGCCTCAGCACAAAGCCAAAGCCTCTCCCTGTATCTCAGTCTCTGTCTTAGATCTATCAACCCGAAAACTGTGTGGGGTTACCCTCATCCGTCTGTGGACACATCACAGGTCACAGGTTCATAGGTATTCCCCTGGTTTAGCATCTCGCATCTATTTAATAAGTGACTGTTTTTTCAGTTATGTCATACAGTAGTTCCCAGTTTAATTAAGTCTGATTGTTCTTAATCTTTAACTGGTATACTGTACATAAACATCTGCACTTAACCCTCATTCACACACAACAATCCACAGGCACATTTAGCTGTGGGCTAAAACCAGTGATATAACATTTTTGCTATATGTATGGTTGCTACCACATACTGTACTCCACGGCCGCATCCTGACCAGCGCCATTTCATATCTCATGATGAAATCCATGCCGTATTAATCTCATTTTCTTGTGCTGAACATGATTCCCTTGTCATTTTCAACAAAGTAGAGAAATTCCCAATTTCTTTTTTGTTCCTGATGCTTTGCAGTTGTCTCACCCTTTAAAGTTCAATATACTGTGGTAGACAGCTCAGATAATAATAAATAAAAATGCAATAATAAAAATCTATAAAAAAGCAATGAAATGTATGATTATCTAAATATCAATTGACTTTTCTGTGTATTAAACTTCATTAACTGTATTCTAGACATATCTGAAACCCTTTTTTAACACAGATTAAAAAGCAGCTCACCACAATTCCAGTAAGAGTGAAGAAGAAGGTTATTAGGAAGATAGCGATGGAGTAGTCACTGATTGTCTTACAAGGCTTGAGCGTCTCACTCTCCTGTGAGGTTAGGTAGAGAGCACCAGTGTGTAACAAAAGGCATCTGTAAGTAAATATTAGAAATGATATATTTACGCTATACAGTATATACTGTACACCATATGAGCAGCGATTTGTAAATGCCTATAATCTGAGGTTTGAGTCATTCTCCCATGTACTGTACGCTTTCAAGTTTACAGTAGCTAAAGACTGGGGAGTCTCACATTTTAAATGAACCTTGCTGGGGTTTTCCAGATGAACACAGAAGTTGGAAACTATTTACCTGTAGGGCTGGGTAAAGTTCACGTAACAGTGAGACACATTTCCTGTTATGAACACTGGCACGGTGAGGATCAGGGGCAAAACACTGGAATGAGAAAGAATAGAAGACAAGCATTCATACACAATACCATACTACAGGCACTTAATGCACGACACAGTCATACATTCTGGAGGAATAAAAATAGTTGTTTAATATTAGGGGAGTTATTATGGTCCAGTATAGAGAATCTGCAATAATGCTCTACATACCAGGACATAACTGCTGCCAGCTGATTGCATGGGTTTACTTGGGCTGGAAGCTGAAAAGACAGAGTCGCTTAAGGTTTCTTACACAGTGTACTGTAATAGTCCTAAACTAATTTTATTTAGTTATTTTTTAATTCACGATCATCAGAGCAAATTATTATTACTATTTGTTTTTTTCTTTTCTTTTACCTGAGCTGGGAAACCATTCAGTTTGCGATAATGCTTCTTCTTCAAACCAGTATAGAGCACCCAGACATAGTGGAGTGTGTAGAAAAAGGAAGCCATGAAAAAAGTCTGTTTAAAAAAAAAAAAAAGAAAAGTGAAAGTTACAGTGGAATCGAGGCGAACATTCACCACACAGTTACAATAACACTGTTTTGCTTTACACTGATGCATATTTAACTGTTGCCATTAAAACTCTACACTTCTGCTGGATTTCATTTTATGAACTGTGACAAACCTGAATTACATTACAGGCAAGTGAGGAACTGTAAAAGGTAGAAATCATGGCCTTTCCCCAAAGCTTGTGACATTATGAAACCGTATCTTCCATACATATATTGTAGTCATAAGACAAAAATGAAAAAAAAAAAAAAAAATTCACATTTTTACAACAAATAAATCATGACATGAGTCAGAGACTATGTAATCTGCCTTTCAACCCTCCCGAAATCAAATATTGTCAATCCAAAGCTCCATGTTACAGGGCAGCAGTTTGTCGTGGCGTTGCTAATGTATCAGCTGCCTGTGTCAATACTGTCAGGAATGTTCAGCTGCCAAAGTGTTTGTGCACCTATACACAGTAACTCACTCGCTCACTCATTCTCTATAGTGCTTATCAGGGTCTGTACAGGGTCGCAGGAGGCTTGGAGCCTATCCCAGTGGACTCGGGGCTCTAGGCAGGGCTCACACTAGCACACACACACACACACTCACAAACTACGGGCAGTTGTGAAACACCAGTTAGCCCGATCTGTGGGAGAAAACCGGGGTACCTGGAAGTAACCCACTAAGCACGGGGAGAACATGCAAAGTCCATACACAGACCTGAATAAAGGACTCCAACCCTCAAGTCAGGAGGTACATGACCACAGTGCTATCCACTACGCCATCAAGCCCAGTACACAGTAGCCTGGCGAATAAGTACTTTAGACGTTTAGCTAAAAATTTGGTGGCATAGTGGTGCAGTATGAAATACAAAACCTGCCAACAGTAGTTGGATAACTGTGCTTGCATACTGTAACTATGAACTCTAGTTTAAGAGCAAGTGTCTGCTTGTGGAAATGAACCATGGCTGTTACCTGAGGTCACAGAGCCACACATGCTCAGTTATGCTCATGCTACTGCACACCCTCCAGTTTACACTTTCATTCTGTTGTAATCCCATCACAGACCAGCAAGGAGGTACTGCAGGTTCGTCCATAGTAAAGGGTACAGGTCATTGGACTGATCTGCAAAGTTGGTTGGTACGATCTTCGGATAGCAATTCCAAATTCAGCCACATGGTCATGCCGCGGTTATCGCCAAGCTTGCATTTCCACAGTTTCCACACATTCCACATTCTTGATCACAGCAAAAGCCTTTCACTTCAAATGTAACATATTTTCATTCACATGTTCTCTACAGGTGTGATTTACTGTAAATGTAGAAATCTGTGATGCACCATGATCCCACTGATAACTAATGAGCACATAAAAATATAAAAATAATAAAAATGCAGAGCTATGTCCGTCATGATGGTTTCTTAAAATGAAAATGAAAAACTAGCGAGGACAAGATAGCAGTGTAAGCGCAACCTACAGTATAAGAACATTTTTCTCTAAACAGATGAAGAGATTAGTGATGAAGCTTATTGTTATTTGGCCTTTTACTACCGCATGAAGCAGGCTTCGGTAAA
Organism: Clarias magur; assembly: GCA_013621035.1. NCBI lineage: Eukaryota > Metazoa > Chordata > Actinopteri > Siluriformes > Clariidae > Clarias > Clarias magur. The sequence continues at coordinate 2,234,583 of QNUK01000052.1, read as the reverse complement.
CTGCAACAGGACGCAGCATGTGGGTCACGTTAGGCAGGAATTAAGTCCCAAAGGCACTGACTTTCTGCTACAAAACCCAACCCAGCATATTCTTTATATAATCACCGGAAAAATAGCAAAAACGCGAATGTCTATATACATTTTAAATGTTACATTTACTTTTAAATAACAGGGTGTCAATAGACATTAAATAGAATAGACAATCTAGCCTGACGCAAGGTAATCATATTGCAAGACGATATCATGCAGTACGTAACAAAAGTGAAGCTCTGTGGCGGTAGCGATGATGACGTTCTAGTGATGTTATTTTATTTACCTGCTCTACAGTGTGGAGGTTGTAACAGGTAGCAGGAGAGTCACAGGAGTTGCTGAAGAGAAGTGCGCCACTCAACCAGCTCACGGCTAACAGCAGGTCCGTTAAACTCAAGAGAAACAGGGGTTGCACCTGCAATAGCAAGCACACACATACAGAGAGAGAGAGAAAACGTTGTTAATCCCAAAAGTAAATTATACACAGCAATGAGGTACGAAATGTAAACCATTTCATTCAGTTCTCCAAGTTAAAGTGCCTGAAGAAGGAAAAATGGGCAAGCATAAGGATCGGTATGCATTTGACCAGGCCCAAATTGTAATGGTTATATGACTGTTGTTATTGAAGTTGTTACATAATTATCATATGTTATTTCATAGTTTTTAAAATCCGTATTATTGTAGAATGTAGAAAGTAAATCACTAAACAAAAACAAAGAAGTTTGCAAGTGCTCCCAAACTTGAGCGTATACTGTATACTGTATATGTGTGTGTGTGTGTGTGTGTGTGTGTTCCTGCATTGTTGTATTTCTATACCAGTCACCTGATCATGGCATGAACATGATTCATACGTCAGCGAATCACCATCATGTACCACCCGACACAATATCGTAACCTAGCTGCTGATTCAATTTGTATTGCAGTTCTGTAAATATCATAATTTTTAGAAATATCCCAAAATCCCAATGTGACGATTCTAAACAAACGTACTGTAGCAAATAATTTGCTCCTTCAGTACAGGATGCTGTGTTCCATCTACCTGCAGCCACCTGTAGGATCATAAAGGAACTGCAACATTTTACCAGCTGAAGTGCAAGTATGCATAAATAAAAAAAAATGCATTACAAATTGCCACATGGAATAAATTTGATACATGACTGAAATGCTTTCGCCAATCTGTAATAATTGATCTAAAATGAATTGTAATTTAATATAACACTGCAAACACTGCATGTGACGAGGGAGAACACCATGAATAAACGTCAGTCCAGTGTATTGCAGAGCACCGTGCACACACCTCTGGTCAACTTAGAGCAGCAGAATATTGCCAGTAGTGTTATGCTGGGTTAGTGCGCATCACACCTTCAGAATGACTATGTTTGAAGCATTCAACTTGGGGAAATAAAGCGACGCTTGAATTATTACAACAAGACAGAGGATTTGCACATCTCACCTCAGAACTTCTCACATGTCTTTGGAGAACAGTGTAGAAAATGATGGAGCCAGAGCCTAAAATACTGGATTGCAAAAAAAAAAAAAAAAAAAAAAAGGTACAAAAGATATATCAGATATTACAGACCACACAACATACATTTCTGAAATTGTTAATAATTGGGACTTTTGCTTCACCTGAGAAGTGCCATTGACATTTGAATCCACCGCACAGCTGAGTAAACCTCGGGGAAGAAGGCGAAAGGAGATGTATAATAGATACAGTAAGCTGGCTCATTCATTTTTGTACACGAAAAAAAGATATGCAAAAAAAGCAACTTAATACAATAATATAATACAATCTAATAACTCAATAATATACTCACTCACTCACTCATCATCTATACCGCTTAATCCTGTATTCAGGGTCACGGGGGGCCATTTATATGGCTACACCTTAATAAAATGGGAATGGTTGGTGACCAACCATTCCCAGGAGACTTAGGGCACATGGCAGGGTACACCCTGGACAGGGTACCAATCCATCGCAGGGCACAGACACACACACATACATACATACACACACTATGGGCAATTTGGGGAACGCCAAGTAGCCTAACCTACATGTCTTTGGACTGTGGGAGGAAACCGGAGTACCCGGAGGAAACCCACCAAGCACGAGGAGAACATGCAAACTCATGCTAACCACTACACCACCGTGCCGCCCCTCAATAATATAATATCATACAAATATATATATATATATATATATTTTTTTTTAAGTAACTTGTACAATAAGCTTGTCCTCTGGGAAAGAGACTGATGTTTACCCAGTAATTCTGCTCCCACCTCTTGTGTAAATATGCACCATTTTAGATCATTACAACTTATATATATATATATATATATATATATATATATATATATATATATATGAAAAATATATAAAATATATATATAAAATATATATTTATATAATTATATATATATATATATATTCCCCCAAAGCTTAATTTCCATTATAAACCCTCTTTCACCAGAATAAAAAGACAAATCTTATCAATCTTGCTACTTACAGTTCCCCAGTCTTCCGTCGGCAGTGTGGTGTTCATCTGAGGGCTGTTTAAATTAAACATGTCCATCCTTAAAAGTCTGTTGCAATAACGACTCGACCAGAAGACCAGTGCGCGTTACTGAACCCGAACCTAAACTCGAGTTTTGTGCGCTCTTTCGCTCTAAGCGCTAACTCCGCCCTCATCAGGTCAGAAACACGTGACTCGTCCTGACTCCGCCTCTCCGGGGGGCGAAAACTTCTGCTGGGGAAATTCCGGCTCTCTAATGCGTCGGTGCTCTCGGCGCTCTGTACCGCTCTGTAGGAACTGCACTTCCTTTAGTTTCAGTCCCAGTTCTTCCAAATGTAACTTAGCAGTATTATAACCTGTACACAACAAAAAGGAACTGCACGCGCATTGTTGTAGATACTGTCAATATATGGTGAATATATTATATATGGTATATAGAAATCTAATTGTGCACTGCTCTATACTGTATATACAGTACGTGCGCATATACTACAGTACATACACACATACTATAGAATATAATAGAAATCTAATTGTGCATTGCTATATATGCTAAATAATCTGGTTAAAATGAGTGAAAGTACTATGGTTATAATAAAATTGCATACATTTTGTGTACAATTATTAAATATAAATATAAATATAATTGTGCATTGATGTGTGTGTGTACAGTACATACAAATAGGTATGTTTAGTAAATATATGCTTTATAATCATTGTTGGGTGTAACGCGTTAGAGTACTTGGATTTATCTTTTGATGTAACGAGTAATCTAATGCATTAAGTCCTCAGATAGAGAATATTAAAAATATGAATATTATATATATTGTCAAAAATGTAATCCGTAAGCCTCCGAGTGGCGCAGTGGGTAAAGCGCTCGCCCTATCATCCGGAGATCGCCAGTTCGAATCCCGGGTGGTGCTGTAACCTCTCGCAGCCGGAGGTCTAGAGAGAGCTGATTGGCCGAGCTCTCTCAGAGGGGAGGGATGAGAGGTACATAGTGCTCCCACATTAATCACGGCTCTACAGCCAGTCAGGGGCGTCTGTGAGCTCGCGCAGCGGAGGGAGCGGATAGCGCTGTCCTCCGAGTGTGTAACGCCGCCCCCAACGGTGCGCGAGCGAGCAGTTCGAAAAGATGCGGTCGGCTGGCGTCACGTGGTTCGGAGGAAACACGTGATAGTCTTCGGCCCTCCCGGCTGAGTGGTAGTAGTAGCCTTAATGTGGGAGCCCCCTAGTGACGGGGAGGAATTGGACACGACTAAATTAGGGAGAAAATCGGGGAAAAATCCAAAAAAAAAAAAAATGTAATCCGTTATTCAGACAATTTAGTGAGCCAGACAGCAGTGATTCCGTTAGTGTGTGTGTGTGTAAAATCATCCTACAAGCCCCGCCCCCGCTACATGTAAGGAATAACACACTGTGAGTGTTTCATGTTGGGCTGTATTACACCAGCACTTCAGTGACCATAGCATTTTGCCAACGATTCCAATTTTTAACCTATTAATAGTCATTCTGCTCTCTCTCCCCCTCACACTTTCTTAAAGTTAACTCACTCACTCATCATCTATACCGCTTAATCCTGTATTCAGGGTCACAGGGGGCCTGGAGCCTGGGCCTATCCCAGGAAACTTAGGGCACATGGCAGGGTACACCCTGGACAGGGTACCAATCCATCGCAGGGCACAGACACACACACACATACACTCACTCATTCATACACTACGGGCAATTTGGGAACGCCAATTAGCCGAACCTACATGTCTTTGGACTGTGGGAGGAAACCGGAGTGCTTGGTGGGTTCCTCTCTTGTTGCAATAAACAAGTTTATTCTTCTATTATATTTCAACATAAATCTTAATATATCAGTCAAATTGAATAAATACTGTCATACTGAGACACTTTCCACAAATGTTACATAAATATCTCCAACGGGTCCACAGTAATTTTTTTTTCAGTGGTATATAATCGGTTTAGTTTGCAGAATGCAATTAAAATGTACAATTTATAGAATGCAAAATTTTATGATGGGTGCAGAAAATATTATTTAAGCACTCATAAGCAGGAACTTGTATGCACCTTCCTAAAGTTCTATGTTTTTATCTATCAAAGGCTAAATGGAACTATAATTAACTAGCATAATTTCATCCAGCATTCAGAAGAAAAATGATAAAATAATACCTTACACCCTTTAATTCAATGAACAGGAGAGCAACAGTGATCAGTTCATTAATGTTTGAGGTCATGTATTTATACACAGCTCCATTCCATTCCATCATTCTGATCAGCTTCTTCCTTTTAGATGTTAATTGCGGATGTGCTTGGAATCCCTGTCTTGCTGCATGACTCAGTTTTAGCACAGCTTAAGCTCCAGGACACATGACCTCATATTTGTCTCTAGAATATACATATATACATGATTATACATTTTCAGGTCCTGTACTTGCAAGCGAGCCAAATCATGCCCCACCAACAAGATTTTTTCCAGCTTGTATAAACTGTTCATGGTGATACACTGTGTCTGTGCGTGATGAGCAAATCCCACCTTCATCTCGTCAATACAAAATATATTGAGTCTGTCCTAGAGCACAAGGCGGGGTACATGCAGGATGGCGTGCCCATCCATCGCAGGGCACATAAAAACACACACACACACATACACATTACGAACAATTTAAAAATGCCAATTAGCCTAATCAGCATGTCTTTGGCCTGTGGGAGGAAACTGGAGTACGCTGAGGAAACATGCAAACTCTACGCCCAAAGACGGCACTCAAACCTGGAGGTGTGAGGTCACAGTGCAAACCGGAATAAATCACAGTATGTTAATTTGATGATAAATACTTTTACTCAAACGCTAATGTATATAGGAGTAGAAGAGTTCTACATTTATCGGAGAATTATTTTATCTCGGTTGTCTCTACTTTGTTTCCAGTACAACATTTGTGTTCTTCATCCACCACTGTTTTAAACACATATGCAGTTCTTGCATTGTTAAAACATGTTTTACTGGTTGGTACTGTAACTCCTGGAATTTCAACGAGCAAACATGCTTATACATGTAAACCAAGAATGAACATGATACAGAATATATTCGTTTTATATAATACAATGCTTGAATGGATCAGGATTTTCCCGAGACCCATCATGTGGACTTTCCCCTGTGGCTTTGGCCTTTTAAAAAGATTAGCACCACTGTAGCCAACACCCATTTTAGAAGAATGTATTTTGAAAGAAGGAAGTGACTCACAGAAACAACTCTTGCACTAACATGGTTTTACTTTTGCTCTACAAGACAAGATCGTAAAATAAAACATTTTGGCAAATCTAACACTGAACCAGTTTCACAAAACTTAGCAAGCAGTTTGCTAACTGTAGCATGGGAGGTGGGTGGTCTCGTAGGGTGTCTTGCATTGAAATCTGCTGCAATGACCCGGTTACTGCGTTCACCAGATATCAACACAATTTCGATCCGCTCATCACGCGTTAACCTCTTCGACATGTCAATGGCTGTGAACAAAGAGAAACTTGTAAATAACTCATGAAAGAATAAAGTTACGTTAAAACCAAGCGCACCATTGTTTTTCTTGTGAAATTCCCAATAAGTCTGATGTGTCACATGACCCTCTTCCTATTGAAAAAAACAAAAGTTGGATCCAAGATGGCCGACTTCCAAATGGCCACCATGGTCACCACCCATCTTGAAAAGTTTGCCCCCTCACATATACTAATGTGCCACAAACAGGACGTTAATATCACCAACCATTCCCATTTTATTAAGGTGTATCCATATAAATGGCCCACCCTGTAGATTTCCCTGAGCATTGCATTAAAAAAAGTGCTCTAGAATGCAGCTTTGCAGGTTACTTTAATTGAAAGAGTTTGATGGCAAAACTCATTTTAGCACTAAAGTATCAGACAACAAACACTCATTTGCTACAACATATCAAATACAGTATATCAATAAATACCCAATACAGTATGTCTATTAACATCCAATAATTTATCTAAACACTAAAGCATAAATACAAAAAGGACAACCAATTTGAATGCATGTATAAAAAGTTAATTGGCACAAGATTTGGCAATCTTTATGGCTTAAAGTGTTTGCAATATGGTATCCAATAGTTTGATGATATCATAGAATTAAATCAGTTTAAAACCCTACAAGCTGGTAGGGAACCAAGGAAATATTTATTGCAAATTGTTTTAATATTTGCACACTGGTATGTACATTGCAAGTATGTAAATCACTTAAAAAAAATTTTTTTAATAAAATTGTAGTTATGTACATGAAGTTGTAAAGTATATGAATTTAACTTCATTTTCATGACAAACAGGAAAGATAAAGAGAACAGAAGGATGAGGATTGTTATGATCATAAATTATTGTTCTGACAAACATTTAAACTCGTAAAAATAACGGCAGTTTATGCTTTTCTAAGTGAAATTCTATTAAAACATAACCTGTTAGTACAGTGCGAGTATCTCTGGGTTTCAATAAGAAGACAGGAGTTTGATTCCCTGACAGAGAACCCCAGCCACAAGTCAGTGCAGTCAGGCGTGGATAATGGGAGTGGTGTGTCAGGAATAGTATAAGAACCTTTGCCACATCAAATATGACATTTATACTACCAGAAACAAATGTGACCCAATAAAAAAAAATTATATATATATATATATATATGTTTAATAGTGAAATTAAGAGCATTTTCACCTATTATATATATAGGTGGAAATGCTCTTAATTTCACTATTAAACATACCTGTGAGTTTTGCTGTTGATGTTTTTTTAAAGATTTTTAAGGATCTCACTATCGGTTCAAATGATTTCCCATCAGGATGTTTTTCTGACCACACTTTTTCTTCAGGAATTATGCTTCACCACTATCTATAGTAGCAATTTCCACTATCTACTATGGCAATTTCCTTAGTTGTTTTCTTCGCTTGATGCAGGACAATAATTTCAATCTTCTGAAACAGAGTAACAGACATGGTTGTTCAAGAAAACAGGTGACGCTGAAGGCTGAGTGCTTGGAATAGATGAGAGGGGACATGAGTGCAACAAAATTCTACATTTTTCCTCATTCCAAGTTGCTGCTATGACTCACTACAATAACACAAAGTTGCGTGAGTTGCCTATATTTTTTCACGCCATACTGTGTAAACTCTAGAGAGTGTTGCATGAATCAAAAGTTGGGAATTTCAGTCTGTTCGAATTTCAGGTTCTGCTCAGTTGTCGTCATAACTTGATATGATAGTTGGAAAATATGATAGTTAGAAATAAAATAAAACCCTAACTTCTGCATAGGTAAAGTGACACCACTCTGCATAGGTAAAGCTATGCCATTGTCTCTCTGAAGTATGGTATGGCCCTTTACTGCCTAGGGTTAGGCACCATCTCAGCCATGGCCCTACACCGCCCCAGCCAACTGCAGCTGCACCTAAGAATGTTCTGCTGCCACCACTTCATGGCTTAGAGAACATGTTTGTTGATGTCAAATGTGGTTCAGACAGCACTAACAGATTATGCTGTTGTATGCCCCTAAGGAAACAGCCAAAACACAGTATTGGCTCATTTTTGTGTGTGCCAAAGATACTACTTCAGAGGTTTATGCAATATGGAAGTGACCAATCTTCCTTCTTGCTAACTGCAGCCATTTTTGGATAGATGATTTTATATGTGCTCCAGAGTTATACGGTCATGCTTCAAATAATAATTATTTCAAATGTAAATTATTCGTATTTCTTTATATGTAGTGATACTAAAATGAGTTTAAGCTTCTAAAAGCACATGACTTGTAAAAATTGTTGCCTAAATTCTAGAATTCCATGCCAAAATTATCCCCCCCAATTTCTAACAACTGTGGTTTTTATTTAATTGTCCAAATTAGACAAACAGCTTATGTTACACTATGTGGTCATATAACACAGAAAACTATAGTTTATTCAGGTTACATTGCTTTTCCTAATCTGTCCAATAAATATTATTAACATATATAGTATTAAGATTCTGTAAACATGTCAAATTCATGTTGCAATATTTTAACAGTTTTGCATTTTAGATTAATACACTTTTTTTTTTTTTAAGTTTATGTCTTCTCATGTGAAATCTAAATTGGCCAAGTTTCATCTGAATGACTATTAAGATCATTAAAAGATTTCCATTGAAAAAAGTTACAGACACTACACAAAAAGGCAATGAAATCTTATTAGGCAAATGTGTTTCTTTTTATCTGGTAAAAATATAAATGTGCATGCATATTTACAAAAAACGTACCACGGATAAGGAGATAAAATCATTAAGTATTATGAAAAATGAAAATGTATTTTGTTCATACCAGGTTTTGGATGAAAATAAATCATAAGTCATCAATTAGAACTGAAATATTACCTTACCTTCAGAGAGGTAAAGCAACATGTGGAGAGAAATGAAAAGAAAAGAAAAGAAAAGTGATTTGTCTAAAGTATGACCAGCACATCTATTCTCTTATTAAACTTGGTGGGTTGGATAATGTTACAAATTAGTTCTGACATTTGATACAGCTCCCTTGTAAAAAGTATCATGACATCAGAAAAGCATCACAATGAACTTTTGGCTGCAACAGTGATAAAGTTTTCCCTTTTGAAAGTTCTTATGGGACACTTACAGCACTTGAACTGCAGCAGTTGAACTGTTTAAAAAGCAGACAAACACAATGAGCTCCAAGAATCTGAAAAGGTGCAGCTGTAGGCTACACGCAAGAAATGCTGACATATCCGTTAGATACCATATGGAGACTAAAACTCAAATCCTGTATATTTAGTCTGTGTAATTTTTTTCATCACATTTATCTCTGAGCTAGAGCAACTCCACCGCGGTCGATTCCTGATGCACCTCAGTCAGGAAAAGAATGACGACGTCATAGATCAGCTGAGCACCGTCCACATCCTGAACCCGAAAGGAGACGCTTATCCCTGTTTTAACCTCCTAAGTTAACACGAAATGTGTGTGAGACAGAACCGGGTGAAATCAGCACTCACCTGTTTGTTGGCTGCCACCAGACACATCAGTAACTTCTCTCATTCACATACAGGAAATTCTGATTGTGGATTGCTCTCTGACATTCTCTGAATATGAGAACACGCAACATGCGTCAGGACAAAACAGAATCTATTTCTGTAGTAACGGCACATCCTTAGAGAAACAAAAACTGACTCATTGAACGCCTGCCTGGCAGATGGCAGCTTAAGGCCACATCTGTAACACGGCTGTCTACAAATTAAAGTCTGTAGCTATAGTTAAAAAAAGAAAAACGTTGAAACTAAATGATCTTTGTTAGCTTTATACGAGACACTATAAAAGCGTGAAGACAATCCTACCTGGGCATCATGCCATGTCCCGTATAAAGCTCGGTTTCACTTTACTGCTGTGGAAATACAGCATTAAACACCACAAGATACCTGATTCCAACCTCCCACTAATGTGGGATCGAGCCTGAAACACTGAATTACTGAGTCACCATTCTGAGTGTTCCTCTTCTACCTGTATGCTGGTGAAAGTTTTCAATTATATAATACAAAGTTACAATTACCCTTTATGCTCAGACTTAATGTTATATGCGATGTGCGCTGTTATGTGATGATTCCAGCAGCACAGCGTGGCGAGGATAAACCACCACTGATGGACCTCAAGATCTCTAACCACACACAGCTGACCTTTAACTTTGTGATTCTCTGCTGAACCTCAACTGACTAGCAAGAGAAAAACATTATGCTTAAATATGCACACTCTGATCATCTCGGATTTTAATAAATTATCTTAAACTGGGACAAGATTGAAATGTCTTGACACGTTCATAGATATTATTTGCATTTTTTTTTCTTCTGAAAAAACATATCGAACTACACAAACATTTGATCATAATAGAAGCAAAGTGTATGTATTAATTGAACATTTTATTTGCTGAATATTCAATGTAAATGTAATGATGGATAGGAACGGCATCTACTACTTAGACGGCACATTTTTTTTTTTTATGAAAATAAAAAATAAACTTGTTGATCTGTTTTGAATTATAAGGCAGAACAGTTGGTCAATTGACTGATTTTTTTTTCTCCTTTAATTAAAAACATTTGACATTAAGGGCAGCCAATTAAGTGATTCATTTCACACTATCGTGACTACCTACCTGTATTTCTCTCTTCGTGTAAGCTGATTAGAAACACAGTTACGTATGTGCTAACTGTGCTCTTCACACCATGAGAAGGTTGAGGTTTGGCACCATGCAGATCACTTCTCTTTTTCAGCCTGCAATAAGCACAGTATCCCGCTGATGAGCATGACCAGCTGGCAGTGCAGTTACAGAAATTCAACATTTGTTTCCAAATAAATGGATTTTTTAATATCTCAGATATTTATATATATACCCATCTTAATGCTACAACTTCCTCCATTCCTCCCAAAACCACAAAAATAAATAGACATACGCTCAACAGGCTTATTGAAGAGCATGCTTTTATTTTATAGCATTTATAACCACTTTAGTTAAAACTTCTACTACAAAAGCATTATTTTATTAATAGAATAAATTTTTCTGAAAGGTAATCAAATCATTTACTCATCTTAGAAGACATTTAATTTCCCTCTGAACAGCCGCTGGAATGTGAACATAAACATCACCCAATATCAGTGTGTTCTTACTCTAAAATAAGTTAGATATAAAGGCCACCAAACAGTTAACAAAGCAAGGACTATAAAGACAGCCTGCACAGAGTTTTGACCCTAGCCCGGGGCACCTTTGGGATGAACTGGAACGGAGATTGCTGGCCAGGCTTTCTCGTCCAACATCGGTCCCTGACTTCATCAACGCTCTACAGAATGGGCACGAATTCCCACAGAAACACTCCAAAATCTTGTGGACAGCCTTCCAAGAAGAGTAGAAGTATGCTGAAGTCTATGTATTTGGATACAGTGTCATTCCAAATACTTTTGTTCATATAATGTGCATCATTTAACTACAAATATATTTTAGAAATACAAGAGGTTAACTGAGGACAAAAGGAATGAACGTGCACTTTCAAATCATTTTTTTGGGAATCCTGGACTGAAGTGTTTAATGGGCTAAACAGAAAACCTGCATGCAGGTTCCCACTCGGGTGATTGGGTGAGTTTTGGTGCGATTCATTTCCACGGGTGGTATTTAGAGGCCATGCCAGGTTTAAAGCGGTATTAAATCTCTCGTGTTCCTTTCATACAGATCCGGAATCAGTCCCAGCGGCGAGTCCACCATCACCACGGAGTTCACGCCGCGTAATCTGCGCTCGTATCCGACCAGCTGTTCCCAGAAGCCGCTGTTGGGGCGAATGATCGGCCTGCTCGCCCGGACCAGCGCGTGCGCGTCCACCAGAGACATGTCGCGGTGCTTCAGCAGGTAGGCGAGACACAGCGTGGCGGAGCGGCTCACTCCCGCGCAGCAGTGCACCAGGACTCGGCCGCGCGCAGCCTCCACAGCACGGATCTTATCTGCGACTCGGTCGAAATGTTCGCGGATCTGAGCTGCAGGAGCGTCTGCGACAGGCACCCGGAGGTACTCCACGGCAGGGCCGCAGGGCGTGTCCGCCTCCTGGGTCGCATTAATGACGCAGCTGATGTGGAGGCGGGTCAACACCGAGCTGTCTTTAGCCGTCTTGCCGTTGCTAATGTAAAGATAGTCGGTTATCTGGCCCGGCCCAGACAGTCGAGCTGCGGACATGCTGTGTCCATGAGCTGTTTTACCCCGTAAACAAACAGAACGGAGAGACTTAGCGCCACAACTCGTTTTTAGCTAGCCAGCAAAGCGGGCTAAGACCTCAAATGACCGCCTACATAAATATGTTACGTTAGAATCAGTACGCTTTGGTGACATCACCCTCCATACTGCCCCCCACAGGCCTGGTGCTCTTCTGCGCTCAACTTTAACGGTGGTTATTTTTTGTTTGTTTGTTTAGCACGTTGCACTACCGCCACCTACAGGTCACATTCTGCTTCACAGTTCATCCACTTCAAATTCAAATTTTATGTCACATCAAATTCAAATTTTATTCGTCACATACACAGTATGATATGAAGTGAAATGCTTATACGACTGCTATTGACCTACAATATTACAACAAAAAAGAAATAAGATATTTAAGATAAAGAAACACTTATTTGCAAAATGTACAGAATAAGAATAAAAATAGAAATGAAATCAAGTATTTGAATGAGATAAATATAAAGAGGTTAAAGAATATCTAATAAAAATAGTGGATATATAGTGATTGAAATGTCATGGTAATGTGTTGTAGTGCAGACCAGAATGTAGTGAAGTTCAACTTCACGGTGTGCAAAATGTGCAAGTGGGCAAATGTTCCACGTGTAAACCGGCTGTGCGTCCCGGTAAAAAGTCAAAGTAGAAGTAAAAGGATTTCTATTAAAAATGAATCCATGAATTTCAAGCACCTCAAATACGCACCTAGCAACGTATGCGAAAACAAGCTTGCTCCTACATACATTTCATAAGTTATCCAGCATAACATGGATTTTTGTTAACACTGTCGGACATCAACACCGTCAGGAAATTCATCTGATGAATTAAATTTATTGTGTGACAGTGTTGACGAATACACCCAAAGTAGGTTTTATTTCACTACTTTAAATACTTTTACATTTTCTTCAGCAAAATATAATTTTTTAGTTCATTTCCCGTTAATATGAATTTATTGTTTTAGATTAAAGCATGACGCATTGCTTTAAAAGGGCATACGCACTCATTCACACAATATACTGTAGGCGATTTGAGAATGGCAGTTGGCCTGATCTGCAGGTCTTTGGACTGTGCAAGGGAACAGGAGTACCCAAAGGAAGCACACCAAGCACCGAGAGCACATGCAAACACCATGCACACAGACCCCGAGGTGAGAATCCAACACAGGCCGTTGAGAGGTGCAGAGACTAAGCTACTGCTCCGCCTAAATCACAGTTCGGTGGTTTTAAAAAGGTGAAAGCTGGATGCGAAAAGAGTTAAATGCTAAAACTTGTTTACATAGTTTTGAACATGTGAAAATTGATTCCAAAGTCTTAAATGCTGCATTAATGTTTCTAATCAAAATTAATAGTTTTATATCCTTCAAACTTCTCTTTGCTTATAATTTACTACAGGTTACCCATGGCTCCGCCCTCTTACAGGAGGTTTTCCCACGACTCCGCCCGGGTGCAGATCCTGACGCTGCTCACTGCTCCAGTGTTTAGGCCGCTCTTACTTCTGTCTGTTGTATGTGTTGTCGCTGTAACTCTCTGCAGTCTAATCCAGAGTTTCAATAGCCCTGAGCTCTGCCTGATGTTCCCCTTTCTGCTGCTGACAATGCTGTCTACTGTTACAGTGAGGAATGCCTGTGACACATTCATAGTATGACATAAAAGTTTATGGTGACGCTGCATACCGTTACAGATGGTCGGGTGCACCTGTGACATGCCCACAGCTCGACATAAAAGCTTATAATCGCATGTGACTACCTGAGGAAACACCACCACTGACCGACTGGCCATGCATAACATCCCTGGTAGAGTGCTCAGAGAATGTGCTGAACAGCTGGCAGATGTTCTTACTGACATCTTCAACATCTCTCGGAGCAGTGCCATCGTTCCCACGTGCTAATAAACCACCACCATTGTCCCAATGCAGAAGAAGTCTCCTGTGACCTGTCTCAAAGATTACCATCCTGTTGCACTCACACCCATCATGATGAATTGCTTCAAGGGGCTCGTCATGAGACCCCTCAAGACCCTGCTGCCGCCCTCACTGGACCCACTGCAGTTTACGTATCATCCTACTGTAACCATTCCACGGACGATGCCATCTCCACCGCACTCCATCTGGCCCTCACACATCTAGACAACAAAGACGCCTTTGAAGGCTGTTCATAGATTTCAGCTCAGCATTTAATACCATCATCCCCCAACACCTGATCGGGGAGCTGAGCCTGTTGGGCCTAAACACCTCCCTCTGTAACTGGATCCTGTACAGCACTAATCACATCGAGTTTGCTGATGACACGAAATTGGTGGGTCTCATCAGCCACAACGGCATGTCAGCATACAGAGAGGAAGTGAGGAGGCTAATTTACTGATGTAAAGGCAACAACCTGTCTGTGAACGTTGATAAAATGAAAAAGTTGATTGTTGATTTCAGGAGGACATGGAGCAACCACTGTCCGCCGAACATCAGTGGCTCCTCTGTGGAGACCGTCAACAGCCCTAAGTTCCTGGGTGTCCATCTGGAGGAGAATCTCACCTGGTACCTCAATACCAGCTCCTTGCACAAGAAAGCCCAGCAATGTCTCTTTATCCTGAGAGAATTGAGAAAGGACCAGCTTCCACCACCGATTCTTACAATCTTCTATAGATGAACTATCGAGAGCATTCTGAGCATCCTACCATCTGAGATGTTACAGATGGTCTGGGAATTATGCCATCTCAGACCGCAAAAACCTTCAGCGAGGACAGCTGAAAAGATCATTGGTGTTTCCCTTTCCTCGATCGAAGACATCTACACCACACTCAAGCATGGCTGATCGGAGACTCACTCTTCACCCTCCTGACATCTGGAAAAGGTACAGAAGCCTCCGGGCCTCACATCCAGACTGTGCAACAGCTTCTTTCCACAAGCCATCCGTCTCCTCAACATAAACACACTGATCAACAACCATCTAGAAATCTCACACACCATCCTGAAATTGCTTTTTGCACATTATTTTATTACCCGCTATTTGCACAAGGACTGTTTTTCTTTTACATCTTTGCTGCTAATTACAAGAAATGTTGAGAGCCGTGATTCCGTTAGTGTGTGAGTGTGTGTGTGAAAGTCGTCCTACAACAACATCAGTCAATTGTTATTTTAAGACACAACGGTTAAACCCCTAAATGACTCTTCAGCTTGAGTATTTAATTTCAAATCCAATATGTTGATGCAAAAAAAAAAAAAAAAAAACCCTCCTTGTTGTTCCAATATTTATGAACCTGGCTGTATACGTGCAATATTTCTCTGTAATGTTGGAACGTCACACACTCCCCAGGGTCATTGTTTAAAGAGTTCTAGGCCTATTATATATGAATGGTTCTTCTGTCTAAAAAAAATCCATAAACTAATTAAACAGTTTCTCTCCAATTTTATTAAGTGCATCCTGGTTAAAACTGTTCCTTACATTCCTGAATGTACTTTAATATAAAGCTATAATAGCCTCTATTTCCCACAAAGGAAATCGGCTTCTCCTCTATCTCACTTATCAGCTGATCGCCTCCAGTCAGCATTGAGACAATAATTCTGAGTGCATAAATGAGCATGCTTTTCAGAGGTTTCCATATTGTACTTTATTCTTTAGAAGCTCGATCTTACAAAATATTCAAATTTTTTGAGATACTGTATTTATGATTTTTTTATGAGCTTCATTCCAGCTCTTCCCTACTGTCAATTTTCACACTGCTTCCTTACACTAATTCTCCCGTCATGGTACTACTTTCTTTCTTACACCACCTTTAGC
This sequence comes from Clarias magur, assembly GCA_013621035.1. Classification (NCBI taxonomy): domain Eukaryota; kingdom Metazoa; phylum Chordata; class Actinopteri; order Siluriformes; family Clariidae; genus Clarias; species Clarias magur. Next base: position 2,218,505 of record QNUK01000052.1, on the reverse strand, counting down.
TACGGATTTTAAAGCAGCCAATATTATATTTTGCTTTATTTTTTTTTTTAATAATCTTGTGTGTAATATGTTATATAAAGGCATGTAGTTTCTCTGTGGTACAGGTGGTGTTGATATTTATTTGACACCAGGCTGGGTAATGGTCTCTCCCTATAGAGCACTTGTGGTCATGTGATCCAGAATCAAAACATTCACTGTTTTGTCTGGCAGTTATGCTCACCACAGATATTACTTTAAAGCCAAATAAAGATGAATCACTGGCTAAATTTAACCACCAGGGAGTTTGCTGACCAATTGATGAGAAAAAAAGATAACGCCTTATAGTAGGAAACTTGGAGATTCCCAATGTTTATAAGGCTCCAGATTACATGCACACATAGCCGTGGCCAAACGTTTTGAGAATTACACAAATATTAATTTTCACAAATATCACATTGTCATATGTTTGCTATGGTATATTGAAGTATAATTACAAGCATTTGGCTTATTGTTAACTAAGTTTATGCAAATGGTGAATATTTGCAGTGTTGACCTTTGCAAATCCCCCTGCCATGCTGTTAATCAACTTCTGGGTCACCTCCTGACTGATGCAGCCCATTCTTGCATAAGCATTGCGTGGAGTTTGGGTTTTCGCTCGTCAACCTGCCTCTTGAGGGTTGACCACAAGTTCTCAATGGGATTAAGGTCTGTGGCGTTTCCTGGCCATGGACCCAAAATTCCAAAGCTTTGTTCCTCAAACCACTTACTTATCACTTTGGCTTTATGACACAGTGCTCCATTATGCTGTAAAAGGCATTGTTCATCACCAAACTGTTCTTGGATGGTTGGGAGAAGTTGCTCACAGACGATGTTTTTGCACCACTCATGGCTGTGTTCTTAGGCAAAATTGTGTGTGAGCTCACTCCCTTGGATGAGAAGCAACCCCACACATGAACGGTCTCAGGATGTTTTACTGTTGAAAAGACGTAGGACTGATGGTAGCGCTCACCTTTTCTTCCCTGGACAAGCTTTTTTCCCCAAAAAATGGGAAGGGGGACTCATCAGAGAAAATGACTTTACCCCAGTCCTCAGCAGTCCTATCACTGTACCTTTTGCAGAATATCAGTCTGTCCCTGATGTTTTTCCTGGAGAGAAGTTGCTTATCTGCTGCTCTTCTTGACACCACACCCTCCTCCAAAAGTTTTCGCCTCACTGTGCGTGCAGATGCACTCACACCTGCCTGCTGCCATTCCTGCTGCCAACTCTGCTCTGGTAGCCAGGGATCCTGCAGCCAGGTTTACTTTCGGAGACGGTCCTGGGGCTTGCTGGACTTTCATCCCATCACTGCATATGTTATGATACGTAGTAACAATGCAAAATGTACTCTTTTAAAACAAACAAACAAACAAACAAACAAACAAACAAACAGCCCTAGAAACTGATGTATATATCAGTCAAGTTTTAACTTAACTCATTAGTAAAAAGGATCAAATTGAGTATGTCACCACCTAACAGTCGGTAACAGCAAACGCACCTCTTATTTAGTTATTTTGCTTTTGGGAGAAAGTTACTATGGAGAGGCGTTTTGTATTGAGCAGTTGCTATTAGTGCCTAGCAAACCTGCTTGTTCTGTTTCAAACACCCTGCCGACGTGACACGATTGCTCTCGGCTCTAGAGTTCCCCGGTGGTGTGGGACTTTTGTGCAATATAATTTTTTTGTTTGTTTAACCAGTATTCACTTCAGTCTGCAATGATCTGTACAGGTGCTTTGTGTGATTTTAATATAACTTTGCCCTTGTTTGGGCATGTTGTGCCCTTCACATCGCTTTCAGCATGTAGTCGAGTTATTAACTTTACAATTGTCCATAGTTCATTTGGAAAACATTCTGATGTGAAATGTCACATAGTAAAAACAAAGTTTTCTTGGTTCACTTTTTAAAAAGAGGAATTTTGGTGTTTTTATTACCAGCTACCGACAGAGCATGTCTTGCTTTTTTGTCTTGCTGTACACATCCAATACTCATCTTTAAGTTTGCTATAGCCAAATACAGTATGGCGACCCCTGAGCAGAGCTGAGCCCTGAGCTGGATAGGGGTCTCTAATAAATTACTACCCGCTTTCCCCAAAACTTTATGAATCCATAGTGAAATCCATGCATTTTTTAAAAAAATGTTTCTGAGCTTCTCTTATAACTTATAAAATTCCCCCAGACAAATGTGCTCTTTATTCTAGTTTTTTTAAAATTATTATTATTATTATTATTATTTGTTGTTGTTGTAGTAGTATTTTTTTTTGTAAAAATTTTGGCAGACCATACATTATTGTTTTTTTCATTTTTTTTTCAATTGTTCATGCTAATGGCACTTTTAGTATGTCTATTGCTATACACTTATTTTTGTGTAAAAAAAACAACAACAACAACAGCAGGAAGCTGTTGTGTGCCAATTTATTCTTGTAGCTAATTTTACTTCTAAACCCTTCTAAATTCCTCTGTACACCTGATTAAAAGCCCAAGAAGAGCACTACTGCTCAACAAGTTAAATCATATGGTGATTGGTGATACAGTAAGTGACTCAAAATATTTGTTTTACATGAACATAAATAGTTTATTTCTCACTCAAACTTTCTCTTGTTCCAACAAAATTTCAGATGAGCTTGCACAGCCTGACAATGCACTACAAAACCAGACCAATCGAAGATGGGAAGAAGGACAATTCTGATTGACAATTCTAGCTGGTTGTAATTGGCAAGGAAACAGCCAAACAGAATGAACCATCTTCATGCATTTCTTCTTCAGCTGAGATGTGTTAAGAAAGCGCAATGATCTAAATGAGGATTTTCCAAAATACAATTTGATTGCATGCTTGAGGGAAAGACAGAGTTTATTCATTCACTCACTCTTCGTCTATACCCCTTTATTCCTGTACACAGGGTCACGGACGGCCTGGATGGGGCACCAATTCATCGCCGGATCCCCACGCATACAGTACATGTACATTTAGGCATTTGGCAGACAGTCTTATCCAGAGCAACTACAAAGTGCTCTGTAGTTTCCGTCATTAGGTTACTAACTAATAATAATAATAATAATAATAATAATAATAATGTGCTGATTATCACAAATTATGACAAGATTTTAATGCAAATCATTTTTATTAAATCATAGTATTCTACCCTAAAGCTGCTACAATTGATAGCTCGAGAATCACTGTAAACATGCAGTTAAGACAGTTTAATGTACGTATTACACTTAATAATCCACAATAAATCAATATACAATGAGATTATTAACGCGTACCTGGGAGCTTCCTGTTTTTCGAAAACGAGTTTGTGTACCAACTTGTGGGATCGGATTGTGAAAGCGTGCGCCCCAAATTATGAATTCATGGGTACGGATTACGGAATCAAAAACGATCACAGATTGTTAAACTGAGGGAACCATTTAAGAAATTGTGGGAACTGGTTATTAATCTGAATTACAAGACTGTTGCCACAGATTGTTTTTGTTCTCCTCTAGGTGACTCAAAAGAGGGCTCCGTACATTACTGTTTATGAAGGCTGTCATGTGACTAAGGCTCATTGTAACAGAAATGAAAAGAAATCTTTGATCATCATAAAGACGTTAAATTATGTTGTAATATAATTTGTATAGCGGCAGCATGATGGCTTAGTGGTTAGCGCTGTTGACTTGCACCTCCAGGGTCCAGGTTCGATTCCCACCTCGGGGTCTGTGTGCATGTTCTCCCTGTGCTTGGTGACTTTCCTCCAGGTACTGCGGTTTCCTCCTACAATTCCAAAACCGTGCAGATTAGACTAAATGCCGTTTAGACTAAATTGCCCATAGTGTGTAAATGAGTGTATAAGTCTGTGTGTGCTCTGTGATGGATTGGGATCCTGTCCAGGGTGTACCCATGCCTCATGCCCTAAGTCTCCTGGGCTAGGCTCCAGGCCCCCTGCAACCCTGTATAGAGCCGTATAGATGATGAGTGTGTAGGGATTATGTAGGGGGAAGTCCGTAGCATTTGAGCGCCGGGTGGGTGTGGTGGTGGTGGTGGGGGTGGTGGTGGGTGTGATGGTGGTGGTGGTGGGTGTGGTGGTGTTGGGGGCGTTGACCCTGCAGACCTCCCATGACGCCGCCCCCTCTGCGTGTATCAGCAGGCTGAACAGTGCACGTTACTGCGGGTCCCAGCATGAAAACAGCGAACCTGGCAACACAGGTGATTCCGCAGTCAGTCGCGTTCACACACAGTGAGACCACCGATCACCTCCACACCATCAGCCACCTGTGATCCAGTACAGACAGATGTTAATAGCATTCAACAGCTGGAACAAGTGGAAGTAACTGTTAAGTGTATTCACATAATACTTCATATAATCAGCTTAATAATAATAATAATAATTATTATTATTATTATTTTATCCCGCAGTTATTTTTGGCCATGAGACTCGAGCCTCGCCTCCAGTCCGCTTGTCTCATCGCGCTCCTCTCTGGAGCTTTAATTCCGCTCACCAGGAACGAGGAGGTTTGCTGTTTTCGTTCCGAGTCCGAACTCGGACGCACTCGGTGCAGTTTTCTTCGCAGACCCGCAGGGACAGAGTCTGTCCTGCTGTACCGGAGCGTGTGGACAGCGGAGCGCCGTGTGGAGGAGTGTACCGTAAGTGCGGAGGCAGAGCGGATTCGGAAGCATTTGTCAGTGTGTGACGAGCGAGGCGCGGGGGATGTGTGCGAAGTGCCGCCGCTGCGCCTCGATCTCGCTGCGCTGCTGGAGCCGGGGAGTCCGTGTCGAGCGGCGGACCGAGCGGCGGCCTGGCGAGGTGACGCCGTGAACCCGGGCTCTGAGACGGGCTCTGAGGGCTCTGAGACGGGCTCTGTGGCGGGTTCTGTGGCGGGTCCTGAGGCGGGTTCTGTGGGTTCTGAGGCGGGTTCTGTGGCGGGTTCTGTGGGTTCTGAGGGCTCTGTGACGGGTTCTGAGGCGGGTTCTGAGGCGGGTTCTGTGGGTTCTGAGGGCTCCGTGACGGGTTCTGTGACGGGCTCTGCGGGGAGAACGCGGCGGAAGCGCGCCTGGATGTTCCCCGGGACGCTGTGGTGCGGACACGGGAGCCGCGCGGGACACTACGAGCAGCTGGGTGAGGAACTTCCCTGCCAAGTCGCACCTTTCCCACACAATAGTCAACTCGTTCGCATGCGCAACACGCGTATTTATGTGATGGGGTTTTTTGTTTGTTTATTTTTGTATTGTTCATTTCCTAATAAAATTCGTTTACAATATTTATCTAGATACAACATAAATGCGTCCAAAAAGAAATATTACATTTCCCCGTTTCTTTCTTCTTTCTTTCATTTTTTTTTTTCACGAGACGAGGTCATAATAGTCATATAGGAATATTTGATCATAATAAAGATATAAATGTATGTTGTAATATACAGTAATATTTGATCGAGGTTATGTAGGGGGGGGGGAGCAATCAGGGGGTATTTCAGCGCATAACATGGACAGATAGACAGACAGACAGACAGACAGACAGACTTGCCCGTCATTACTTATTCATGGATTATAAAAGGAATATATATATATTTTTTATTCAACACATTCGAATAATTATAATAGCCAAACAAATATAGAGACAAACTAGATATTGTCAAATGCAACGCTTAATACGTTTAATTGGACATGAAAGCGTTTGTTTTGAAAACAAACAAACAAGCAAACAAAAAAAACGTCTGTGAAATTGTTTGATGATATCGAATGCTTGAAGGTATGTTCGAGCGCGTGGACAGATGCTGCAGAGAGCATGATCACTGCGACCACATCATTCGCCCCTTCACCGTCAACTTTGGTGTGTTTAACCCGATTCCCTTCACCATTTCACACTGCGACTGTGACCACAGGTATAATCACTGCTTCACCTGGGGCATGGGGTGGCATGGGGTGGCATGGGGTGGGATGGGGGGGGGGGGGGCATTCCATGCACAACACCTTTATACCTTGCAGGAAGACTCCAAGAATCATAATTTATCCTCTTGTCATCTGTACATTATACAGCTGTCTTTCTTTCATCTCTAGGTTAGGTTTAAGGGCATGAAATAAAAGATGTCACAACTTTTTCTTTTCTTTTCTTTTTTTTTTAAAAAAGGGTGCAGTCGTGATTCTATACAGTAAAGTTATATGACAAAATTTACTTTGATGATTTTTTTTTTTTAATCTTCAAATTTATGGAAGGAAATTGGAACTGCATTTTATGTGATATCCTTTTTTTCTGGCAGTAACTAGTGCTTTACAAGTAGTAACTGTACTTAAGGTACATCATTACTGTATGTCTTTTCACAGTAAAGCTACTGGTATGCGTCTTAATTTTTTTTTTCCTTTCAGATTTGATATATTCTTGTATAACTGTGCAGCATTTCATTGAATTTATTTGCAGTAGACTTGGTGTAGAGGAATTGAGTGGATCAAATGTCGTAGCCCTTAAAGCTAATTTGATTTTAGCCATTATTTGTAAAAAAAAACTAAAAAAAAATATATAAACATATACATATATATTGTGCATTATGGAGTGACATACCTGTATCCTATTAACCTAGGCAATATGATGAACTGAATTATAGTTCATTTCAACCAACTATACAAACATGATTGAGCAAAAAAAAATAATAAGCCATAATACTAGGCAAACTAATCGCACAGATACACATAATCATGCGTTTTTATGGTTGTTTTTGGTTGTTTCTATGACAAAAAAAAAAAGCTTATTTTAAGTTATACATGTTTGCAACATCGTACCGAGTCGTGGTCAAATTTACCCTTAATAAAAGTAATGATAACTTTTGTTCTACCTCACATACCCGAAAACCCAAATGCACAGGTTAAAAAATGAGGCCTTTAACACACACTTGCAAAGCTGTCATATAAGCACGCACATATTCCTCTTTTATCGTCTTGACCTATGGTACGTTGCCGGCACGTATGTGTGCTGCTTGAGTTTTAAGGGTTTTAATCAAATAAGCATTTTAAATAGCCATGAAAATATCCACAAGTCTTTTATGTAGGTCTAACAGCATAGTTCTGAATGCACTGTACACATAATCCCTTTTTTTTGTTGTTATCTCAGTTCAAGAGCGAGCTTCTATCAAAATATCTGTATTTTTTTGTATGTACTTATTTTTAGGTTTAAGCAATGCCTTTTAGGCATTAATGATACAGTCTCAAATATGGTGGGCTATACATTCTTCAACATCCTTAAACTCCACTGCTTTGAGCTTATCCAGAAGAGAAGGTGCACCAAGCTGAACTGGATCGGAATGTGAGTGTTGAATACGTACACTGGGAGGGTACAGTGTTAGCAGTGTTGTTCAACTAAATATTGTTTTAGCTTAGAATTTATTAACGTGTAAAATAACAACTCTTATACCTAACTCTAGTCAGGGATTTTAGGTTATATATAGCCACACGACTTGAGGACTTATTTGAAATGTTTGTCACTTTTCTCATTTAATCAGTCTTAACAATTTTGTGTAATGTCTTAAGATTTATTATCACAGGTTTCTATTTAAAACAAAGTAAGCTTTACAAGGAACATAAAAACATAGTTTTAACCACTGTATGATTTGATTTCCCATATTCCATAAGTATGTAATGATCTGTGTTCTCAGGAATGGTTAAAAAATCAAGACTAGTGAAGATCCCTAGGTAAAAGATTTGGTTGCATTTAGATGCATGTGTCGACTTGCTTTGCTGTGCCCTCTGGCAACGCAACCACATCTTTATTCCCTTCCCATCCCCCTCTATTTCTTTTGTCATATAATATACCTTTTGTTATCTATTCAAAAATAGACAATTAAAAAAATGTGCTAATCAATTTTTTCTTCAGCTCTCACCCTTTACACGTTTTGTTTAGGTGCACATCAGATAAGGTTGCCCCTTATGCGATCCTCAAAGATTCAACAGCGTATAATGCCACAACTTCAAATGTTGGTATTCCTGAACCATCAGTTTACCAGGGAAAACCTTCAACTACTGCAATACAAAAAAACATGAAACTGAAACAAAGAAAGCAATCGACACCTCGAAAGAGTTATGTATCAGGAGCTTCTGCAGCAGGCCATACATTGCATTTGGGTGAAATTATCGTGCATCCTTATGGAAAACAAAAGACAGTTTCATCAGTGCCTACTACAGCACAGCTAAAGGACCTGGTGAGCGGTACCACAGCATTGCTCCATCAGAAATCTGAACCTATAAATAGAAACACTCGATTCCCAGCAGCCGCAAGTACTGCTCCTGTGCACACAACAACATCTATAGCATCTACAAAGAGAATGGCTGCTACATCAAAGAAAATTACTCCAAGCAAAAGAAAAAACATTACTCGCTGGCCCATTCCAACGGTACAAACCAAGCTTGTGAAAGGATATAAACCGTCAACATGCAAGATGAAGGGTGATCCACCCAGAGGTGATCATTTCCAGCCAAACCAACACAGGAGAAATCATTGCAAGCAGCACAACTCATCTTTACATGATACAGTATCTCCAAATTTCACAATACTACGTCCTGTTAGCAAACCTTCGAAGACTAACAAATCCCATGGAAGCATGTCCCGAACAAAAAAGAAGATGAATCTTCCAAGTAGAAAAGACATGTCCAGTGCAGTGTCAGGCAGAGGCCGCCTACGAAGTGCAAGCACATCTGAAATAAAGCTCAATTCAGCTGAAATCAGCAAGCAACCTAAGATCGGGAACAAAACCAACTCTGCACGTCAAACCCTTAAAACAGCAGGTAAAGCACTAATTTATGTTTCTGTCCTTTTTTGTAATGAAGAGTAATTAATACATACTAATGAATGAACTATATAATAATAATAATAATCATTATTATTATTAGTATTGTAGAAAGCATTTTATTCTAAATGCTCATTTTCCATAAGCAAAATGATAATAAATCTTAGCTTTTGCTATACATTTCAAACATAAACTGCATTAACATGAGGCTGAGGCTACACTTTTGTACTGCATTCTATCTTAGTGTCTATATAGCTTAACATTCCTGAGATGCCAGTGAAGCGTTGGTGCCTCAGGACCATGTCTTATTCAAGCTACTGGATTTGAAAATTAAATGTGTGCTTTTACAAAAAGCTTCAGGTCGAACCATTAATCAGTTTACCTGTAAGGTAAGAGTCCTCTATGAATGTTCTTGGAGAGTAGATTACCTGCATTGACAGATTCATTTGAACCTTTAATTTGTATTTATGGCTAGGAAGCACTTTAAACATGTATTTATACATCTTGTATCTCATTTTTCCCAAATACGTTATTATAGTCAAATTCTGCTAGTATATATATATATATATTTTTTATATTATTAGTGTTAAGAATGGATGTACAGTATAGCAAATGTTCACAATTCTTATTTATAAGAGCAATGGGAAACTACTTATTGTATTTTATCCTGGTTTATGTCACAAGAGCTCAACATCTTTTAACTGCTGGAATTGTTTGCCACTTTGCACTTATTCCTTATTATAAAATATATCAGATTTCTATTGATAGGTCGATATGCGCAAATTCTTATTCATTTATTTTGCCGAAGCTTTCTGTGCACTATAATGGATCTTTTCCATACAGTTAATATACAGCTATATCTCATTTGTCATTGAATGTGCTGTATTGTTATTTCTGAATTTTATACATAGAGGCATCAGTTGTGGAATTATTTTATTCTCTTCTCTAGCAATATGTGACGCAACCAGACATTTGGATGACTGCAAATATAGGATAAATCCCATGGAGAAATTATATGGACATCAGAATTCAGAAACAACTGCAATCTACCATTGCGCTTGCATACACAGGTCATTAATTGAGTTAACAGAAAGAAAAAAAAAAAAACAATCATATGTTGCATAGTTATTTCATAGGCATTAGCTGTAATACATTTGGTGTACTTTGTCATTCTGTAACAGTGTCATCCTACAGTACACTATCCGGCCATTTCACACTTTTCTTTTTTTTTTTCTGACAGGTTGACTGATCATTTAAAGCAACTGGAGAGCATTGATTTACTAAAGAACCTTCTATGGAGATTTGTTTCCATGTCCTGCATTGAAATACCAAAAACCAAGGAATGCACCAATAATACAAGGTTTGGAAATGAAAAATAATTTATTAATCAACGTTTAAACATACACACGTGGACAAAATTGTTGGTACCCTTCGGTCAATGAAAGAAAAACTCACAATGGTCACAGAAATAACTTTAATCTGACAAAAGTAATAATAATTTTTTTTTTTATGAATGTTAACCAATGAAAGTCAGACATTGCTTTTCAACCATGCTTCAACAGAATTATTTAAAAAAATAAACTCATTTAACAGGCCTGGACAAAAATGATGGTACCCCTAGAAAATACTGAAAATAATGTGACCAAAGGAACATGTTAATTCAAGGTGTGTCCACTAATTAGCATCACAGGTGTCTACAATCGTGTAATCAGTCAGTGGGCCTATATATAGGGCTCCAGGTCGTCACTGTGTTGTTTGGTGACATGGTATGTACCACACTCAACATGGACCAGAGGAAGCGAAGGAAAGAGTTGTCTCAGGAGATTCGAAAGAAAATCTTCTGTGTTCTTTTCTTGATATGCTTCATTTTTCTGTCTGTGAACATAGAGCTGATGTGCCTTGGCAAAAAGTTCCATTTTTGTCTCATCTGTCCATAGGACATTCTCCCAGAAGTCAACATGTAGTTTGGCATATTCCAGTCTGGCTTTTTTATGATTGGTTTTCAACAATGGTGTCCTCCTTGGTCGTCTCCCATATAGTCCACTTTGGCTGAAACAACGACGGATGGTGCGATCTGACACTGATGTTCCTTGAGCATGAAGTTCACCTTGGATCTCTTTAGAAGTCTTTGTGGGCTCTATTGTTACCATTCGTCCACACTTACCACCTTTAACATGCTTGTCTATAATTGTCTTTCGAATCTCCTGAGACAACTCTTTCCTTCGCTTCCTCTGGTCCATGTTGAGTGTGGTACATACCATGTCACCAAACAACACAGTGATGACCTGGAGCCCTATATATAGGCCCACTGACTGATTACAAGATTGTAGACACCTGTGATGCTAATTAGTGGACACACCTTGAATTAACATGTCCCTTTGGTCACATTATTTTCAGTATTTTCTAGGGGTACCATCATTTTTGTCCAGGCCTGTTCCATGAGTTTATTTTTTTTAATAATTCTGTTGAAGCATGGTTGAAAAGCAATGTCTGACTTTCATTGGTTAACATTACTTTTGTCAGATTAAAGTTATTTCTGTGACCATTGTGAGTTTTTCTTTTATTGACCGAAGGGTACCAACAATTTTATCCACGTGTGTAACTGGTCACTTGTACTGATGTTCAGTCCGACCCTATAATTGATGGAGAACTAAAATTAATTTGTAAAAACAAAAAGAAAATATTAATACGTGGTAAAAGTGTACATTTGTTTTAAAAAAAAATGGAGCACACAATCCATGAATGTGGGACAGAAACAGTGGTCAAAAACGGGCAGAGCTCAAGTAACCAGTAAACGAAACAGACTAGGAAAACCAGAATATCAAAACTGAAGAACGATAGCAAAGTCAGACTAATCAGGATCTTAAAACACTGTGACAAATACTTTGCACATCAAGAACAAAAACAATAAATTTTATTCTTCCTCAGAGTGGTTTTTGGTGTGTGTGTGTGTGTGTGTGTATATATATATATATGCAGTGATAAAGTCCAGATTTGTCTAATCAGAAGTTGTGGACTTTCGATGTAATTATGAGTGTGTTCTGCTACGACATGGAATTCATGGTGGTCATGTTTTCAAGTGAGATTGTAGAAAGTCCCCTTATGTATGATGACAGCTAGTTGCCGTTCAATGTCAAAAGGTATTGGGCTTGCTGTAGGTGCAATATTGGCCGCTAGTGTGCTGCGGGGACTGGGTTCACTCGCGACACATACTGTAGAATGATGGAGCTACATAGTAGTAACTGGGCATTTCCGGCTTGTTAAGTGACTTTGTTCATTTTTTGTGTGTATAACCTGAATAAGTTTCCTGCCTCCTTGGTTGACGTGGAGGTCATGGGTTGACCTTATTTGATAGCCTGGTCCATACCTCTCCTTATCAGCAGTCAGAAAACTCCCTATATAATTGCACGTCTTGTTTGAGTCTCTGGTCAGTGTTCTCCCAGACATGTCCACTTTATTGGAAGCATTTATCCGCAGCTGGTGAGTTTATTCTGGTTGCATTCCAGAGGATCTGAGAGGTTGAAAATGTGTCATTCTCTGATGGTGTCTCCCTTGTTTGTGTCTCCGTTATGATCCCCTTAATGCTGATATGCTTATACAACCCTGCAATGAAATGTTAGACTTTTGGAGTAATTTTCAGTGTAGTTGGTTCTGTAGCAATCTTTTTAGTTACTTGTTTGACCTGGTTTATATGGTCTGATTAGATTAGTACATCTTCTATGTAGGGGATTACAAACTTGCCCAGGATATCATTAACTTGCCCAAGATTTCATTAATGAGACACTGGAATAGTGAAGACAGGGAAGAAAGGCTAAATGAGGTTTTCCGTTCATCGCCATCTCTGATGCATATTGGTTAACTGCACTTTATTTGTTGAAAATGCAGAACTCTCAGATTTGCTCTAGGACTTATGCAACTAGTGAGAGCTGTAACAATACCTAATGGTGACTTGATTAATGATAATCTATAATCTTCAATAGTTGTCTATCCTCAGGGTCCATTATAACACCTCCTCAATGTACACTTCCATGGTCTGGTTCTTGATGGAAGGAGATGGGGCCAGGACGGGTTTTAATTGACCTGCATGAGCCCTACTATATGATTCTCAGGTTAGGAAGGGCTTTTTTCAGGTGATGATTTCTCTTGCTATTTCCGAAACTGTCTGTAAAGGATAGAGGTGAGAGGATCTAGAGTGGACTGGTTGTCTTGGCTGGGAAATTCTGCTAAGCTCCCTAGACATACTCTATTTCAGCCTGCCTTTAACACTAGCCGTGGTGGCTCAGAGGGCTATGGCACTGAGTTACTGATCGGAAGATCGGTGGTTCGATTCCCAGCTCAGCCAGGTTGCCATTGTTGGGCCCTTGAGCAAGGCCCTTAACCCTAACTGCTCCAGGGGTGCTGTACCGTGGCTGACCCTGCGCTCTGACCCCAGTTACACTGGGATATGCGAAGAAGGAATTTCACTGTGCTGTGTTAAAATAAAGGCTTTACTTTACTTTATTTCATCCACTACTGGCAGCCAGTCTCCTGAATTTTAGAGCATACATAGTGGCAGCTTCTCCCTGATTTCTTTTCCTTATAGGCAGTGGGCAAATTCCTAATGTAAGCATTTATAAAATCAGACAGGCTCACCTACTTGAGAGAAAAATGGCTGTTGCTTGGTTGAATGCTGTAGACTGTGAGGTGGGTTGGGAACTGGACTTATAGACAGACATATTTTATTTGTGAGTTCCGGTGCAGACAGAACACTTTGTTTTTGCACATATTCAACTAATACTTAAATGGTTGGATTTTGTTGGTAACATAAATGTACTTTTGTGTAACGTGGGATTTTCTTTACAATTCATGGCTTAAAAAAGATTTTAGAATCCTTGGTTTAATGAACAAATATATTTAATTCATTAAAGCTTTTTTTTTTTACCTTAGTGATTATTTTTTTTTGTTTGTCTATTTGTAGATGTTCTGTCATCCTTCGCAAAGCCCCAGAGTTAGAGACGACACTGGTCAAACTGGAAGGTCAGAGGGCAGTGAAAAACAGAAAAACATCTACAAATAAAAGAACCTCCAATCAACTTTATAAACGTTGCCTTAGGATTTTACATCCTAGAAAGAAAAAACATGTAAATCATAGTGCTTAACTATTGCTCAACAGAAAAACAGAAAACCTTCCTCATTTGGGTATATTGGATAGCGTGACCATTGAACCCATTTTGTAAGCGTGTGCTACAGTCTTGTGTACACATCATTTCAAACAACAACATAAATGTTTTTCTCGCCCACTTTGCCATTATTTGTTTAACAAACCAAGTTTTTCGACCAAGTTTTGACCTGTTGAGCAGATGGCTTCACATTTGCCTCTAGAATATTCCAGTATACAGAGAAGTTCACGGTGGACTCAATGACGTCAAGGTGCTCAGGTCCTGTGGCTGCAAAAACAAGTCCAAATCATCACTCCTCCACCGATGTGCTTGACACTGGGTATGAGGTTTTTCTGCTGAAATGCTGCTTGTTTTTTTTGTTCTAATTTTGCTGTCATGGATTTTAACAGAATATGCTCAGTGAGGCCTGTAAGGTCTGAGATGTAATTCTTGTTTCTTTGTATTTCTCTGAGCATTGCATTGACCTTGGCGTGAATGTGCTGGGACATCCACTCCTAGGAAGACAGGCAAATATTATAGTCCAAATTTCACATCTGCTAATGATCACTTAATCAAGGGCTGATGATTGGCAGCATCTGGCTACAATTTACCTTCTCAAATCCTGTGGAAGCAATAATGGGGCACGTAGTATTGTCCACATGTTTTTATTTTTGCCTTAATTTTTGTTAAATAAATAATTGCAATTGTTAAAGAGGTTATGTGTAGATGTTCACTTAAGGTTGTATTCCTAATAATAAGATAATTAGTCATTTATTTGTTTAACAATTGGTTAACAAACAGCAAAATTTTATTAAGTATTTACACAAAAAAACATAGAATTAGACATAGAAAAGAGGGTGCACTAACTTTTACACATGACTATATAATCATATGAGCCACTGTTTGTTACTTTGTTAAGGTTACTAAGTGTTTACGTATATTTTATTAAACCTGGGGCCCAAAATGCATACACACTTCAAAATTAAAAATACAATGCCTTGCATAAGTATTTTTGCCCACATTTTGTCATGTTATAACATGTAAACAAATGTATTTTACACACGTGCACTGATGTTGATTATATCAGTAAGAGACGAGCACTAAGACCCAGCAGGGGAGACGATTACCCACAATTCTGCAGAGCAAGAGAGAGAAAAACGCCTGGCTCAGTTGTGATCACGTGACACTCGGCATCAATACAAGAAGCGCATGCGTGATGCGGTATTCGTAAACCAAGACTGGCTTGTTTTTCAAGTCAAAATTGATAAAAAAAAAACACTCACAAACCAGGTTACTCGCAATCCGAGGTTCCACTGTATCTGAAAAGTGTGCCATCCATTTGCATTCCGTCCCCCATTACACATACCCCTAACTAAAATCCAGAGAAGCTCACTGCTTTAAGAAGTCACCTAATTAGTAAATAGAGTCCATCTGTGTGTAATTTAATCTCAGTATGAACACAGCTGTTCTGCGAAGCCCTCCCAGGTTTGTTAGAGAACATTAGTGAACAAACAGCATCATGAAGACCAAGGAACACCCCAGACAGATCAGTGAGATGAATACTTTTGCAAAGCACTGTATATGCCTCTCTTCTGATGGTCACATGACATTACCAACAAGAAGTCTTAATAGAAACACAATACTACACATTGCTGTGATAATTAAATTCGATTTTTCAAAAAAGTGCAACCGTTGAAGTATGTATACATTTTTTGGGCCCGTCTGTAGTTAATATAAATTTTGTCTATTTTTTTAAAAATCACATATTACGTCCAATATGATTGTGAGATTTATAATACATTTGAAGACTACATTTAAAATATTTTGTTTGTATAATACAATTAGTATATATAAAATCAACATAACCCTGTTAAAAGTGCAGTTTTAATTTAAACCAGGATAAAGCATGTATGCTTTTTAATGTGATGCAGTAACCAATAAAATTCAAGTGAAAAACAAATAGAAATGTGTAGAAAATTGAAATGAAAAAGAAAAATCCTTAAATGACTGTTGCTTTTGCTACAGACCCCTCAACTAATACTGCACGTTAATGCACGTTTTGCTTGTAATACAGAAGTCAGTTGAGCGGACTAAAATAGCACATCATGACTTACCAGTTTTATTCCACCTTTAACTGTGAAAATGCTCCATATGTAATCAAATTATGAGTGACTCCCCTGCACACAGTCTTGTTCATGTCATTATATAGGTTTTTCAAAGGGCTTTCATTCCCATTTGAAAGTACTAGAACGGCAGTTCCAATTCTATTCTTTTTTCTATACACTGAACACATTTGGGTTTGAGATTAAAAGATGAATATTAGATGATAGACTGAATTTCAGCTTTCAATCACTGATATTTATCAGAGTTTCCACCTGGAAGGTGCTGCACACCAGTGGAAATGTTCTATGTTTTGGGGGATTTTATTTTGACTGTCATTGATAGCCTCATGCATCACAGTTTGGGATAACTGTGAAAGCACAAAATCCTCAAACTGACGGGGTTATGGAGGACTTCAAGCAAACAGTCAAGTGGATGCTTAAGTAGGTTATAAATGAAGAGGGCTGAAATTGGAACTAGGTGCACCTCTATGTCCTGTTTGTAAATATCACAAGGCTCCATCAGTTTTACATGGTTTGCAGTAGCGCACAAAAGACGCCTACAAGGTCTGCTTGAAGCGTGAAAGGAGTTCCTTGCAACAGCCTGGTAAGAAGGCTCATACATTTGGTACGTGATGATATTAAAACTCCTCCCAGCGTAGTCATTAGGTGGTCACTAGATTTGGAAGCCTCATGTCATGCCATCAAAACAGGGGTATTTAACATGCTTCACAATGGTAATACAGTGGAGTCCACTTTCCAAATTTGAAGCATACTCACGACATCAAGTGGATGACTTCATCAAGTGCATGAAGAGGGTACATCTTATCTTGACACTGGACCTGACCAAGGGATATGGGCAGGTGGCTCTCAATCCAGAAGCCCAAAAAATGAAACCTCGTCCCAGATCATGCTCCTCTGCATTGGATAGTACGGGTTGCATACCAGCCCTCACATCACTTGCTGATTCATTTGAATCTGGACAGAGGGTTAAAATGGAGGGTCTTATCCAGCTTAATGCAGACGTGTCTTGGTTAAAGCTCTGGGTTTTGCCGGTCTAGGGCTCTGTAGTCATGTGAGAGAATCAAAACATTTGATAACTTTGTCTGGTGATCATGTCTACCAGAGATAACGTTGCCAAGCCAAACAAAGGTAAATAACTGGCTAAATCTACCCTGATGGATTTTGCTGAACACAGCAGATATTCATGTTTGTTGTGTTGGAAGTCCTTTTTTATGTCACTGCAATAGATGGGCAAAGTTTTTCACAAATTATATTTGGTTTGCATGTATTTCAGATATTTTATAGGCACACACGGCCACATTTATTTTTAGAGCAAATAAAATATATTGTATACGTTCAAGTAGATCTACTAAGAACGTTTTTGTTTAAAGTAAGGCAGCTTAACAATGTAATTTTTGTATCTCTGTCACCTTTAGGGCACATTGATTGTAGCCAGTTTATGTACCTGCATGCTTGTGGAGGTGAAAACAAACCTGGAGGAAACCCACATAAGCCATAGCCACACTGTGTGGAGTTTGGAACAAGCCAAACAAGCCTGAAATGATACCCCTGTATTGCTGTGCCAGCCTTCTCTTGTTGTCTGAGTGTATTATATTATTATAATCCATTTATTATATGTAAATGCTCTTCCTTTTACAGTGCATTGTTAAAAAGCATTTAAGTGATTTCCATTCATGATTTTTCTTCCCTAAACACATTTCCTCCACAAAGTCAATGATTCAGCGCTATCCTTACAGGTTTTAATGATGTGCTGGACAGTTCAAAACCAATTCCAGTAAGTTCAAATGTAATATCTGGCCAGCTGTCACTTCACCTTCGTCCTTGATCATAGATCGGGCTGGATAGCACACAGCACTCACTGGTTCATTTGAATCTAAAACGGAGGGTCTTAACCAGCATCATGGCTTAAGCTCTTGGCTTCACCTACTGTATATAGAGCTCTGTAGTCATGTGATGAGAATACATTTTTTTTGGATTATATAATCATATCATATACAGTACATCATATCATACAATACAATATAATACAATGATACATGATATATGATATTGTATTGGATTGAATGATATGAATTGGTATATACTGTATGATATGCTGTATGATGTGTCATATAATATGTGATATAATATAGTATAATATAACGAGTTTTATATTATGCCAGCATAAATAAGATAAATAATTATCATATTTAAATAAATAAAAAAATATATTTTTTTAAATTACAAAAATAATTGCTATAATAATCAGTTGCTTCATACCTAGCATTAAAAAAAAAAGTTTTTGTTTAGAATTAAGTTTTATTTAGAATTAGACCTCATTATCCTGACTGGTGTGTGTGTGTGTGTGTGTGTGTCTATGTAAGTGAGGTTACATGCGCTGTACTGAGAGATATTTAATCAGATTGTTCCGTTGGTGCCGTTTAACTGTGTTTATGCACTGCCGCAGTGTACTCTGGGAGAATTCGGCTTCCAATAATACAGCATCATGGCGTTACTCTGACACCAGGACTGGTTTATTTTAGCTTCCAGCTAGAGAAACAAATCTTGGGGAATTAAAGCAGTATCTAGTGTTTGTGCGCGCCGCTTCTCAGTTCGCATTAACCCGTCTAGGAGAGGTTACCTGACAGACTGTGTCATCTTTCTGGAATAAGAGAGCCATATTAGCTCGCTTGGTCCGAGTAGCAGCTCGGCGTTTTGCAGTTAGCGCTCATTGTAAGTTAGCTTGTGGAGCTAACGGGCGGAGCCGACGCCACACCAGGACCGCTCGCTGAATGACAACACCGCGGCTAGAATTTATTCTCAGCGCGCGATAGTTAGTTTTAATGTTCGTCAGGTTCAGGGCTTTATTCGGGGGAGAGATATGGGATCTGGGGCTCTGGATTCGACTCAGTGGTTGTCCGTGAAAGAAGAGACTATTTTCCTCCACGATGGGCTGATGCGGGTCACGGACCTCGCCGAATTACCCAGCGAACTGGGAGTCTCTGAGCACGGAGACACCGAGCAGGAGGTAAACTTCACCATTTATGTGTTCAAACCATGACCTGAGTCACTGTCTTGGCAGACGACAGCGGTAGGCCAGGCTGAGGTGTAGGGGTGGCTCATAGCTACTACTGTACAAGCCTAGACTTCCACCTCCAGCTGACAGCCGGGTGCTGCGCGGTAAACACGCCTCTGTCTGATCGCCCGAGTTAGACACACTGCGGGGAAACACTCCCTGATCAGGGACAAACACGTACGAATTGATCGCTAACTCCATAACAAGAGTAGACAGACAGAAGGGTCACCTAGCTTCATCGCTAAACCCGAGTAAGTTATCACAGCTAACTGATTAGCCCAGGCTCTGTTACATAACATGTCTAGTTATTTTGTAACAGTCAGTCAGATACTAGCTGTATCACAGGTTAATTCTGTCCAGAGAATCTCTCTCTCTCTTTCTCTCTCTCTCACACACATACACACACACACTGTTGTGATGGGTGTGTAACAGGAGCTGACTCCTGCATGTCACCTGGAGTCCATGCAATTGACTGAGCATGATGTTAGCAGTTTTTCAGCCACTCAAAGACAGAGCGAGAGAGAGAGAGAGAGAGTTAAAGTGATCAGCTTTACAGCGTTGTGTGTTTGGATTACAAAACCCAGAACTTTTACATTGTCAGTTAATTAAACCATCACGTCTTGTCAGAGGGCAGTTCGCCTTACACCTCCAGGTTCCGGTTTCGATTCCCATCTCCGGTCTGTGTGTCTCCCCGTGCTTGGTGGGTGTCCTCTGGTTACTCCGGTTTCCTGCTACAGTCCAAAGACATGCAGAATATGCTAATTGGCATTCCCAAATTGCCCATAGTGTGTGAATGAGTGTGTGAGTGTGTGTGTGTGTGTGTGTGTGTGCTCTGAGGTTGATTGGCACTCCATCCAGGGTCTACCCCGCCTCTTGTCCTATGTCTCCTGGGATAGGCTCCAGGCCCCCCAAACCCCCCCCCCCCATCAGGCAGGATAAAATTGGTGCATTCCGTGCAGACATGTTGGCTAGCTTTGTGTTAATGGTCAGCATCGTTCGTCTAAATATAGCTGTAATCCCTGACACTTTGGGCCAGTTGCTTCTGCCAAAAGCTATCAATTAACTTGGTAAACTTACACTCACACTAATGCTCATATTCTCAGTTTAACATTCATATTGAAGATGGAAACTTTTTCTTTCTGATTAAACTCTTGACCTCAGTATCATGCTGGTCTGTACTAAAGTTAATCGTCTAGGTTAGCTGAAGAAGGAATATTATTGTTTTGCATTGGGAGAGAGAACTGCAACCAAATCCTTTAATATATATATGTATGTATGTATTTTTGTATATCTACAGCATGTCTGTATAACTTTACCGCAGTGCAAAGCATGGACAGGTTTGCAGCTATTAGCAACCTGATCCTCCAGAGGACTATGATAAGCCTATAAAAGATGGAGGGAAGATAATGTAATGGCAGAGGGACATAGTGTTGGATGAGACATTGTTGAGACATTGAAGACAGGATGCAGGGTAACACTGGGCCTTTTCAAGCAAAATGGTGTGCCATGATTATATTCAAATGTCCATTTCAATTTATATTAGGTGAAGAACAATATAGACTTTAGACAACTGTGTAGGTACTTGACATGCACCACACTCAGGGCTGTTTTAAAGATTTGATTCTATGAAATTCTGCAGAGCAAAGGCATTCAATCATATCCAGAAATCCAGTGTTGGTGCAGGTGTCCATTCCAGAGAAGCAGAAGCCACTAATGATAGTCTATTGACTGAAAAATTCGGAATCAGGTGTGGCTCCTGCTTAATTAAAATGGCAACGTGCACCCACACTTTTCACACAAGATTCTTTCTGGGTAAATACTTGACGGCTCTAACATAAAGCAAATTTGAAAACCTAGAAGTTTCAGTATGATAGCTAGTTTTATTTAACCAAACATTCATAAGCTAGCGTAATTGCTATCACAACATCAGTTTTAGAAAACCTGGATATGGTGTGTATTAAGGTGACATATTTTACAGTTGAAGCTTCCTGCTGTTGTCCATATGTGTTCTTATGTATTCAGTTGTTGTGCCTCTGTCAGAGTGGTCTGGTGATACTTCTTACAACTAATAAAAAAAGTGTTTTAAAACAAGTGCCGGTGGATCTCTCCAGTATATTATACAGTGCTTAAATGCCCCTTATTCTATGTCTTCTGACCCAGGAGCTCCAGGATCTTAAAGTTGTTTGTAGAACTTAAATAACTTAAAGTATAAAAAAGTAAAAACATTTTGTACTGTGAAAACAAAGTATTTTTTGCATTATCCACACTGCAACTGAAGGAAGAATAAATTATACGCATTTCACTCTCAGTTGTTTCAAGTCTTCAAATCGCCCTGAAAACTCACCATGTACAGTCGTGGCCAAAAGTTTTGAGAATGACACAAATATTAGTTTTCACAAAGTTTGCTGCTAAACTGCTTTTAGATCTTTGTTTCAGTTGTTTCTGTGATGTACTGAAATATAATTACAAGCACTTCATACGTTTCAAAGGCTTTTATCGACAATTACAAGACATTTATGCACAAGTTCTCAATGGGATTAAGATCTGGGGAGTTTCCAGGCCATGGACCCAAAATTTCAACGTTTTGGTCCCCGAGCCACTTAGTTATCACTTTTGCTCCATCGTGCTGGAAAATGCACTGTTCTTCACCAAACTGTTGTTGGATTGTTGGAAGTAGTTGGAGGGTGTTTTGGTACCATTCTTTATTCATGGCTGTGTTTTTGGGCAAAATTGTGAGTGAGCCCACTCACTTGGATGAGAAGCAAAACCACACATGAATGGTCTCAGGATGCTTTACTGTTGGCATGACACAGGACTGACACAGTCACCTTTTCTTCTTCACATAAGCCTTTTTCCAGATGCCCCAAACAATCGGAAAGAGGCTTCATCTGAGAATATGACTTTGGCCCAGTCCTCAGCAGTCCATTCGCCATACTTTTTGCAGAAGATCAATCTGTTCCTGATGTTTTTTTTGGAGAGAAGTGGCTTCTTTGCTGCCCTTCTTGACACCAGGCCATCTTCCAAAAGTCTTCGCCTCACTGTGCGTGCAGATGCGCTCACACCTGCCGGCTGCCATTCCTGAGCAAGCTCTGCACTGGTGCACCGAATCCTCTTTAGGAGACGATCCTGGCGCTTGCTGGACTTTCTTGGACGCCCTGAAGCCTTCGTAACAAGAATTGAACCTCTTTCTTTGAAGTTCTTGATGATCCTATAAATTGTTGATTTAGGTGCAATCTTAGTAGCCACAATATCCTTGCCTGTGCAGCCATTTTTATGCAGTGCAATGATGGCTGCATGCGTCTTTGCAGGTCACCATGGTTAACAATGAAAGAACAATGATTTCAAGCATCACCCTCCTTTTAACATGTCAAGTCTGCCATTCTAACCCAATCAGCCTGACATAATGATCTCCAGCCTTGTGCTCGTCAACATTCTCACCTGAGTTAACAAGACGATTACTGAAATGATCTCAGCAGGTCCTTTAATGACAGCAATGAAATGCAGTGGAAAGTTTTTTTCGGGATTAAGTTCATTTTCATGGCAAAGAAGGATTATGCAATTCATCTGATCACTCTTCATATTCTGGAGTATATGCAAATTGCTATTATAAAAACTTAAGCAGCAACTCTTCCAATTTCCAATATTTATGTAATTCTCAAAACTTTTGGCCACGACTGTAGTTCCCCTTACGTTAACGAGTACTTGCAGGGCCGATTAGTTGATGGTGTGGCGTCTTACAGTGTTGGCATGTGGGTGAGATTGTTGCTGTCCAATTGACTTGAAAGAAACTGCAACATTCTCAAATCTTTTTTTTTTTTACCCCTTGGGTCATAAAAAGTCCAGGTCTGGGGAAATATAATAATAATCCTCTTGTACATATCTTGACAAATAAGGAAAAATGTTTTTAAAATAAATGGTAAAATGTTATTTTTTGGCTATTAATATCTAATTTATCACATTCTGTACCTTTAACATCATCCTTCAAATGTGTTTAATTTTTTCTTGATTTTTTTTTTGTTGCTTTTTTGTGCAGTTATGTTTTTTTCAGTCTCAGATCGGCAAATTTTACCAAAAAGCAAATGCTAAATAATTTAATTTAAAACATCACAGGGAAAATAAATATAAGAATTTTCATTTAGCCTAAAGTGACATATACTCACCAAACACTATAAGAGTACATGTTCTCAGTGAAACAAGTATCTAACCAGTAATCATGTTGCGTCAGTAAAATGCATACAATCACACAGATGCCTGCTTATATCTTAGTGTAAAGTTCACATCAACCATAAAAATGTGGACAATGTGTGACATCATTGAATTTGGCTCTGGTATGACTGTTATAACAGATAGCTTGGTTTGAGGATTTCTATAATTACTGATCCCCTGGGATTTTCACCCACAGCCATCTCTCGAGTTTACTCAGCATGGGGTAGTAAAGAAAAAACGTAATGTTGACAGCAATCCTGCTGACAGAAATGCCTTTATGATGTGGGAGGTCATCGGAAAATGGCCAGACTGGTTTAAGTTCACTAATGGCCTACAGTGTGTAGCTTACCCATTATAACCACTCTTTACAGTTGAGGTGAGAGGAAAAGCATCTCAGAATGCACAACATATTAAACCTTGACGCAGATGGACTACAACAGCACAACTTCAGCTGTCCAGTTTTGGTGCCCCTGTGCCCCTTGCAGCCTGCAGTGCTTTTTGTTCATTGCTAACAAAAAATGGAACCTGACACAGTCTCGATTTCTGCTGAGACAGAGATGAAATTAGCCAACAGCATGAATCCGTGGCCCAACCTGCTTTTTGTCAACAGTCCAGGCTGGTGGAGGTTGTGTGGGGAATTTATTTATTGCTCAATAATGTTAGTAAGATACACGTTTTTTCTAGCTTACAGAACATAAGAACCATAATTCTAGCTTACACCATGGTTGCTAGAATTAAATGTGTCAAATATAATTAAACATAATTAAACATTAGCAAGGTGGCACGGTGGTGTAGTGGTTAGCACTGTCGCCTTGCACCTCCAGGGTCCGGGTTCGATCCTCGGCCAGGCTCGATTCTCATCTCTGTGTGCATGGGGTTTGCATGTTCTCCCCATGCTTGGTGGGTTTCCTCCGGGTACTCCGGTTTCCTCCCACATTCCAAAGACATGTAGTTTAGGTTGATTGGCGTTCCCAAATTGTCCATAGTGTATGAATGTGTGTGTGTGCCCTGCGATGGTTTGGCACCCTGTCCAGGGTGTATCCTGCCTCGTGCTCTTAGTCTCATGGGATAGGCTCCAGGCTCCCCGTGACCCTGAATACAGGATTAAGCGGTAATGATGATGAGTGAGTGAGTAAACATTAGCATAGGTTTGAGCTCATCCTAGACCACATTTTTGTGTTTGGGTAAATAATGGGGCATGGAATTCTAACTGTTTACGTGACTGTTTTAGTTAAATGTTTTGTTACTCTTGCACAGCAAATAACACAGGTTTGTGCATCGCCATGATTGAACTTGTGAATGTTTTTTAGAGTTTGATTAACCTATTTAATATCTGCAAATGGATGGGCTGTCCAAATAGATTTTATCTCCAATACATTGTAGAATTCATGATGAAGAAGTAAATGTAGTACAAAAGGATGCCTTTCTGCATTTTTATCTATTGGCCTGATGAGGCACATTGATGGCCAGAGTAGTTTTACCCTGTGTGAAAACAGAGAGCGTTCTGGAGGACATTCGTGTGGAAACAGAGGAGGCGGAGTAACGATGAGCACAAAACTGCTTTTGGGGTGCCGCTTTTAGGGTCGTATCTTGGTCCTGGGGAACTGGAGTTCTTAAAATGCTTAAAATGTTTTGTGTAGTCCACCAACATGGATTTTGCATACCTGAAGTCCTGGGCGTGTCAACAAAAATCGCTCCTTTAGATTTAGACAATATTTCTGCAGAGACTGCTGTTTTATTTATACGTGGAACGGGCTGACAGTATTCTGATCGCACAGGGCATATACAATGCAGATATTTAGCTGCAATTTTTACAAAGGTTTCAGGGTATTTGACTAAAAAGCACATTAAATTTTTTTTTTTTTATGAAACATAAGCAGTGCCTCTTTACTTTTCACATCAGGGACTTGAGCACAAAGTCCAGTATTTTTGAGCATGAATCAGTAAACTGATTTATTTGAGAAGATGGTTTGGAGAATGAAATGTTGTATGAAAGCTAATTGTCCTGATAAAAACATGGAAATGGGCCAGGATTTAGAACACGACATTAGATCAGATTAGCTTCATCTTTATTGTAATTGAGCAAAGTACAGGTAGAAAGCCAACGGAATGCAGGTACTGTCTAACCAGAAGTTCCTGAATGGCCAATAAATTACAAATTAAGATTAGCAGTTTTGGGTGTGATATGTAGATGGGTATGGCATCCTTAAGGATGGAGGTGTAGTATGTATTGTAAATAAGATATATGTGACGTATATAAGTACACATATGTTTATATAATGCAGTATTATATAAGTTACATGTAGTACAAAAGATGTTTCGTGGACAAGCAGTACAGTAAATGTAAACAGCTAGTACAGTATGATCAGCCGTTCAGTATGGAAATGGCTACATTTAGCCACATTAGCCACAGCTATTTCTCAGCTGAAGCACTGGTAGCACATTCCTAATGGGAGGAGGGTAGATAGTTCCTGATTAGGGTGAGAATCAGCATTGATGATGCTTTTCGTCCTCTTCAGGCAGGGTTTCTGTTTTGATGGTGGGTATCTGAGTGCCAATGATTCGTTGAGAGGTTGTCACCATCCACCAGTGAGGGGCTTTTCGGTCTGTTGCAGTGCAGTCGGGTATAAAAAGGTAAGCGTAAGAGAGGGGACAATACGCATCCCTAGGGAACTCCTGTATTGAGGCTAAGACTGGAGGGTGTGAGTTTGTCCAGTCTGACAGACTGTGGTCTGTTAGTGGGAACGTCCAGGTTCCAGATGCAGAGAGCAGTACTGATGCCAAGCTGTTTAAACTCAAGGTTAGCTTGAATGGGCTGACTGTTTTAAATGGAGAACTAAAATCAACAAAAACAGTATCCTGGTGTAGGTGTTGGAGTTGTCCAGGCAAGTCAGAGCAGAATGGATCGTTGTGGCCTCCCCTGTTGACCTGTTGGAGTAATGATCAGACTGTTGGATCCAGGGTGTGTCCAGTGGATTCAGGCATTTGGTGGCTGAAGATTACTCGAGCAGCAGAAGCAATGAAAGTTGGAGAGGTTGTCAGGTGTGGGGGAGGGGTGTGTGACTTTCTAAGCATCAGCCAGACTGTATACTTGGTCCAAAGTTTTGTGTCCCCTAGTAAAGCAGGGGGCATTCTGTTTAAACAGATCTTAAGTTTCATTGATTAAAATCTCCAGTGGCAATAAGGGCTCCATCAGGGTGCACTGTCTGCAGATTGCTAATAGCAGCACTTTCAGAGTTCTTTCATGGCTGTGCGAGCCTTAGCATCCATGGCACATGCACAGCTACCACAACAGCACAAGTGAACTCGTGGAGTAAATAAAAGGGCCTGCTCTTAATAATCAGTGTGTAGCAACAGTAATAGAGGTTGAGCAGAATGTTTTGTTTACACAAATACATATGTCCCCACCTCTGTTTTTATCTGTGGCTGCTGCTTCTTGGTCAGCTCTGAGAAAGATTTGGCCTTTTAACAAACAAGTTGTTTGGGATGACGCTGTTCGGCCAAGGTCCAAAGAAAAGTGTATTACAGTCCATAATCAGTCTCTGTGTCCAAATTCTGTGCTCCTCTAGTTTGTTCTCCAGGTTCAGCACATTTGTAAGGTAAACACTTAGAAGCGCTGGTTAATGTGGATTTAGCCTTAGCTTAGCTCATAGCGTGTGGCGTTTCCCCATATTTTGTTTACGGTGTTTGGGCCGGTGTCAGACAGTCACGACAAAGGGCTCGCTGTGTGTTCGCTCCCTTACAAGACCAGTGAAAACTGATCTGAAACTAAAACATCGTCCCAAGTACAAGTACTAGTAACATACTATATTAATGCCCAGCCTTGCGCAGTACCCAGAACCCACAGAGATGAATACAAACAAAAATAAGGTAAACACTTTGCAGAAATGTTTACAAGGTAGAACCAACTAAGAGATGAGAGCTGCTAAAGAAATAGTAACATTTTACTCACCGATACACAAAAATAATAGAAATCTTTACCCAGCTCTGAGGGAATCTGTAGTTCACACCACAGTCACAAGCATCTACGCAAATGATTCCATTCACAACATTGTTGTTTAATCCATCACCAAAAGGGAAAAAGTTCACACATCAGAATGCCTCTAGTGAGTGAGGAAACTTTACTGTGTGACATCGTTGGGAGATCTCTGCACGTGTTTCGAAGATGTATCACACCAAGTGTATATGATGCCTGCAGTCCTAGACAAACCTCTATCCCATTTAAATGTTGTCCAGGTAAATTTTTATATATTTATAAATATGAAGTCAAGCCCAAAAGTAATTGGACAAACTAAAAATAATAAATAATAGAATTAGGTGTAATATTTCGATTGAAGAAATTCGTGGTCAATGATTGTCTGACCTTTGGCCCCATGGACATCAACAAATGCCGTTGTCCCTTCAGCTGACCAGCTGGGCCTTTAGGTTCTGACACTATTGTTTGTGAGTCATTCTGTCAAGGACAATCTTGGTGAAGTGGTCTGAGGTCAGATGACTGACTTGACTAGGGTTGTTATTCATCTGTACTTTACAGTGCCATACGTTCAGTTGTGCAGTAGTAGAGCAGAACGTATAGCTCTGTGCACTTCAGAATTCATCCTGCTCATTCTTTGCACACAAAGAAGTCATATTATATAAGAAGTCAAAGAAGTTTATTGAGTCACATAATCAATAAACACCAGGTACCCAGTTCTATTTGGAATCCATACATGCTCATTCCACAACACTGCCTCCACCATGGTTAATGATGCATTTGGTAGACATTGATCTCCATATTTTTCTTCTTTCTCCAATATTCTTGTACAATCTTAATCTTGTATTAGACTTGGTCAGACTTTTGCTTGTAAGGTGTTCTGACAAAGTCTTATCTAGCCTTTCTATTCTTTGCGTTATCAGTGGTGTACAGCTTGAGCAAAACTCTCTGCATTTACATTCATGAAGGCGTCTCTTAATTGTAGACTGTGACAATGATGTGTTACCTCCTCCACAGTGTTTTTGACTTGGCTAGCTGATTTTGTCACCAAAAAATTTATTCTCCTGTCATTACGTTTAGTTGTTTTGCATGCATTCCTCCTTTTTGAAGGTTGTACCACATAGTTGTTTTTGGTTTCTCCTAAAGTTTCGGCTATTTTTCTCGAAGGTCTTTCAGAAAGGGTGAGAGTTTCCATGAGCAGCTTTCAAATGCAGATGGTTAGCCACTCACTGTGCACATTAGTGAGCAATAGCTCCCGTGGCCCCGTCTTATTGTTTACCAGTTGTCCCACTCTGCACCACTTTTGGTAGGTACTAGGAATGAGAATCACGTGTCAGCACCCGATACAATATTGTCATGATACCTAGGTGTCGATTTGATTAAAATTGCGATTTTTTCCTGATTTTGTTACGATTCTAAATGTGTATATATATATATTCAATTCAATTCAATTCAATTTTATTTCTATAGCGCTTTTAACAATGGTCATTGTCTCAAAGCAGCTTCACAGAAATGAAAAGAAGACTTATGGAAATGTATATATGTGTAAGAAAAATGTGACTAGATAATGAGATTGTCCCTGATGAGCAAGCCAAGGGTGACGGCGACAGTGGCAAGGAAAAACTCCCTGAGATGGCAACAGGAAGAAACCTTGAGAGGAACCAGACTCAACAGGGAACCCATCCTCATCTGGGTGATAACAGATAACATAAATTGTATAACATCATGTGTGTTATGCAGATGAAAGTTCCATAAACAGAAGTTAATTTAAATTAACACAAAGTCTAATTTTGATTTTTTTTTTTATATAGTTTTGATATTCTGGGAACTACCAGTAGTCCGGAGTTTCCTGATCTTAAGGAGCGTCCTGGATTGTAATGTATCAGAAGACTGGTTAGGTATGTGGGAGCTAGACCGTTTAGAGCCTTGTACGTAAGTAATGCTATTTTGTAATTAATTCTAAACTGAACAGGTAGCCAGTGCAAGGATGATAATATTGGGGTTATATGATCATATTTTCTGGATCTAGTGAGAACCCTGGCGGCTGCATTTTGGACTAACTGTAGCTTGTTAATTGAGGATGCAGGACAGTCACCCAGTAATGCATTACAGTAGTCCAGTCTGGAGGTCATGAATGCATGAACCAGCTTTTCTGCATCAGATACAGATAAAATGTTCCTAAGCTTGGCAATATTTCTAAGGTGGAAAAAGGCTGTTTTTGTGATGTTGGAGATATGATTTTCAAAGGATAAGTTACTGTCTAATATCACACCCAGGTCTTTCACTGTCGAGCTGGTGGTAACAGAACATCCTTCTAAACGCAGGCTGAATTGTGAGAGCTGGTGTGTACTAGTTTTTGGGCCAATAAGTAATATCTCTGTCTTATCTGAATTTAGTAAAAGAAAATTATCGGTCATCCAGTCTTTTATATCTTGAATACACTCAGTTAGTCTAGACAATTTGGGTATTTCATCTGGTTTTGTGGAAATGTATAACTGAGTATCATCAGCATAACAATGGAAACTAATCCCATGTCTTCTGATGATGTTACCCAAGGGAAGCATGTATATTGAGAACAACAGAGGTCCTAAAACTGACCCTTGTGGCACCCCATATTTCACTAGCATTACACCAGACTGTTCTCCATTCAGATCTACAAAATGGAATCGATCAGACAGGTAGGATCTAAACCATTTTAACGCCTGTCCCTGAATACCAATGTGATTTTGTAAGCGATCATGATCTATAGTGTCGAATGCAGCACTAAGATCAAGTAAGACAAGAATTGAGATGCAGCCTTGGTCTGAAGCTAAAAACAAGTCATTTGCAATTTTAACTAGTGCAGTTTCTGTACTATGATGGGGCCTGAAACCTGACTGAAATTCCTCGAGGATATCGTTTTCCTGCAAGAATGTGCATATTTGGGCTGATACTATCTTTTCTATCTTTGATATAAACGGAAGGTTTGAAATCGGTCTGTAATTTATTATATCATTTGGGTCTAAATTAGATTTTTTAAGAAGAGGCTTAATAACTGCCAACTTGAAAGGTTTAGGGACATGACCTAGACATAATGAAGAGTTGATAATATTTAGAAGTGGCGCTCCGGCTATACTTATCACTTCTTTTAAAAGTCTAGTTGGGATTGGATCCAACAAGCATGTTGTTGATTTAGCCGAGGTGATAAGTTTGTACAGCTCTTCCTGTCCTACACCTGTAAAGCTCTGAAAATCAAATTGTGAAGCTTTAGACTGGACTGGATCATGAGGTTGAATTTCCATTATTTTCTTCCTGATACTATCAATCTTTTCATTGAAGAAGTTCATGAAGTCTTCACTTCTAAGCTGTGATGGGATACTCCCTGCAGGCATCTTAGGATTTGTTAGGCTAGCCACTGTACTAAATAGGAACCTGGGATTGTTTTGGTTTCTTGCTATGAGTTGGCTCAGATGCTCGGCCCTAGCCGCTTTTAGAGCCCGTCTATAGCTGCACATACTACCTTTATATGCGATTCTAAAAACTTCTAATTTAGTTTTTCTCCATTTTCGCTCGTGGTTACGGGTTGCTCTCTTTAGGGCGCGAGTATGACTGTTGTACCATGGTGCAAGTGTTTTATCTCTGACTTTTTTTAATCTGATGGGAGCAACAGTGTCTAATGTACTGGTAAAAATAGTGCCCATGCTGCTAGTCACTTCATCTAGATCGTCTGCACTTAGGGGTCTGATAAGAAATTGGGACAGATTCGGCAGATTACTTGTGAATTTGTCTTTAGTAGTCGGATTAATATTTCTACTGAATTGATAACGTGGGGAGGCACAGCTACGTTGTTCTACAGGTAGAGTATATACTAAGAGATGATGATCTGTGATATCATCACTTTGAGGTAGAATGTCTATATTAGAGACATCTATACCATGGGATATAATTAAATCTAGCGTATGATTAAAGCGATGAGTTGGTCTATTTATATTTTGTTTAACCCCAAAGGAATTTAGCAAATCTATAAATGCGAGTGCTGAAGTGTTGTTAGCATCGTCTACATGAATGTTAAAGTCTCCTACTATCAGCACTTTGTCAGAGTTAACCAATAGGTCT
This sequence comes from Clarias magur, assembly GCA_013621035.1. NCBI lineage: Eukaryota > Metazoa > Chordata > Actinopteri > Siluriformes > Clariidae > Clarias > Clarias magur. The sequence continues at coordinate 2,187,156 of QNUK01000052.1, read as the reverse complement.
GATAGCAGATGTCCAAACTCTTTAAGAAAATCGACATATGGCCCTGGGGGTCTGTACACGGTGGCCAGAACGAAGTGTTGCAAGGGTTTATTATGTATTTCGCTGAGTGCAACATTAATGATAAGCACTTCAAACGAGTTGAACTTGGGCCTTGTTTTCTGGGTAACAGTGAGAACATCACTGTAGATAGTTGCGACACCACCACCACGACCAGTTTGACGGGGTTCGTGCTTATAGAAATATCCTGACGGAGTAGACTCATTTAAACCAATATATTCATTTGGTCTGAGCCAGGTTTCAGTAAGGCAGAGTGCGTCAAGGCAGCAATCTGAGATAATTTCATTAACAATCAGTGCTTTAGGCGCAAGGGATCTGATGTTGAGAAGCCCAAACTTTAGAGGTATATTGTGATTACTTACTTGGCCTTTTTCTGGTTTTATAGTTATTAGATTGTTTCGAGCAATTTTAACAAATTTATTCTTTTTTCTCACTATTCGGGGAACAGACACAGTTTCTATAGGACAAGCTATGTGTGCGCGTCTATCTGTATGGTAAGTTGCATTGTGACTATTATGTTTGGAATCTAAGACACGACTTACCGCCAGTCAGATGGTTCGTAGTGTCCTGGAGATGTTGTCTGAGAGGACTGCTGCTCCAGCTCTGCTAGGGTGCAGTCCATCGGTGTGGTAGAGCCTAGGACGCTCCCAGAAAACATTCCAATTATCAACAAAGGGTAATCTCTGTTGCTGACACCAAGATTGTAACCATTCATTAAAAGCGAACAATCTACTGAACCTCTCGATTCCTCGCTGGAATGTGGGAAGCGGTCCGGATACGATGATCCTTGTCGTGGGTGATGTGCTGCGGACCTTCTCAACCAGGCTCCTGAAGTCCTTCTTCAGGATCTCCGTCTGCCTCAGCCTGGTGTCGTTCGTGCCAGCATGAAGGACCACAGCTCCAAAGTTCTCCCTCAGGGCCGCAGGCACCTGTGCAGCAACATCAAGAACACGAGCACCAGGTAAACAGCGAGTGCGAACCTTACCTTTAGCCGTGGTAGCACGGACGTGCCGGACGATGGAGTCTCCGATGACCAGCGCGTCGTGTACCGTCTCGCGAAGAGGAGCGAAGCGGTTTCGGGTCGGGATCTCGAAGACGGGCGGCGGCGGAGGGGGAGAGGTCCTCGCCCGGGGCCTAGCGCGCGTCTTCCGCTGCTGCTGTATCCAGGCTTCGTGGTATCCCGGCGCCGGGGTGAAGGAAACCTGGGCGGGCTGCGTCCGTGGTGCGTTGGACCTGGACAGAGAAACACGCGGAGTAGAGGTTGTGGAAGGATGTGTGTCATGCCGAGAATTTACCTGGGACAGGTGAGCGTCGGTCCGTGACGATTCCAGCGCGGCTTTCCGCTGTCGTAGCTGGGCCAGCTTCACCTGTAGGTCACGGATCTGCTTCTCCAAGGCCTCCATCTCCAAATCCGCCGAGTGAAGCTCCAGTGTGTCCTCTCCTGCACTCAGAGGCAGACACACAACCGACATGGTGTAAAAAATAAAAATAAAATAAAAACCGAATATAATCGGTGTGGAAAACGCGTAGGCAAACTTGTGATAGCCGGGCTAACGGGCTAGCGATGCTAATGGTATAGCCGGCTAGACGCGGGTGCGTGGCAAAACTATTAAAACTTAGCAATATAACAGGAGTTTCGAGTGAATATATTATAAATACTTATCTGTTATATGTTCGCTCTTCGTAAGAAGACAAAAAGTTAGAACGTCAATCTGGATTGAGCTGGAAAATTGGTCAGTCTGCCGGAGCTCGGAAAAACGCAGCCTCTTCCTTAGAATGTGTTAGGAGGCAATAAATGACTCCTAACACATACAGTAGATATATATAAATTTATTAAATGTAGTGTATTCATTCATCTATACCGCTTTATCCTGTATTCAAGGTCACGGGGGAGCCCGTGGAGCCTATCCCAGGAGACTTGGGGCGCAAGGCGGGGTACACCCTGGACAGGGTGCCAATCCTTCGCAGGGTGCGCACACACACACACACACACACATACTTACACACTACGGCCAATTTGGGAATGCCAATTAACCTAACCTACACGTCTTTGGACTGTGGGAGGAAACCGGAGGAAACCCATCAAGCACGGGGAAAACATGCAAATTCTATGCACACTGAGACGGGAATCGAACCTGGCTGGGAATCGAACCCGGACCTTGGAGGTAGAGGTGCAAGGCGACAGTGCTAACCACTACACCACCGTGCCGCCAGCATTTAAACATCACAAACTAATTTCAAATTTAAGAGTTTAACATTTAACTGATCAGCACGTATCCCTGTTGTCGGTCCTAATTATTATTTCTAAACAAACTGCACAGATAATTTACCCCAAATACACGGGATGAAAACGTGTAAATGGTTCAACAGTGATTGCATGGGTTGAGTGGCTGCGAGCGAGCACGCATGTGGCTTCTAACATAGTGTCATTAAAATATGTGTATATTGTGCCACTCTGAAGCTTCTGCACTTGAAACAGAATCATTTATATCTGAGCCGGTCACGGCTAATCAGACAGAAAAAACAGCCAATTCTGGTCACTTAAAAAAAAAAAAAATTGTAGTCAGTGTTACGATATGTGAATCAACACACAAAATAGCGATTCATAACTGAATAGATTTTTCTCTCCTGTTAGTAGGTTCTAACCATGGCACACCAAGAACACTCTGTATGACCATGTTAATTTTTCTTCAAACACATCAATGTCATTCTCTTAGTCACTTCACCTGTCAGTGTTTTTATATACACACACACACACACACACACACACACACACACACACACACACTACTGTTCCTATCCTCTACATGGTGTGTAAATGTTTGAATCAACATAGTCATGTAATTAAATGTTTGTACGAAAATAGTCATGTGATTTTAAGTTCTTTAAGTTTGTTTTGGTGAAACTCCAGCTTCTTGTTCCTGCTGCTCTGCTGTCGTGGCGCACCAACACACTAACGCATACTGTACTGGAATGCTAGCTACCATGTCACTCCTGTTAGCTGTAAGGGGGAGTTACCTGGCTGCAACTTGTCTGCCAATGTCAATGGTAAAATCTATCTCTCCACTTTACCCCATGTACATTTTATGGAAGAGGTTGGAGACAACATTGTTGCTGGAACACTGGTGCTTCAAGAACGGCTAATAGCAAGTTTGTTTTGAGGGTACAAAAAGGCACCAGGTTCAGCCCTGTAGATTCAGATTGTATTTGCACATGACCTTTTCTGTCTGCTACTAATTGGAATGAAAATACAACATGATGACGCAACCAATATACCAGTTAACAGGTGATGTCATTTAGCAATTTCTAGTGACTACTTTTGAGTTTGAAAAAAAAATGGTAAGGCAACACCAAGCTTCCAATTGATAGCGCATTGCTGCCGAAGAAAATGGGGCCAAAACAATGGAAGGGCATGCAGAAACAAAGTTTTGTGAGAAATAGAGGTTTGGAGATGACAATGTTTCAAGTAGCTGACTACAGTATGTACTGAAAGGAATGTGTGTGACACAAAACCTCACAAAAAATGTATTATTTTGACTGGTAAAAAAAAATATGCTTGGCTGGCCAGTTGATTGCACTGGTAACTTGCCTGGTGATTAAAAAAGTTCATTTTGGTTAAATCTGTGATTAATTAGAATTTATGTTTTAGGACGATAAAAATTTTTCTTAAATCGAGGTATCGTGATTTTTTAAAATTAAAATATTAGATAAATTGTAATTGCACCAGTGGCAGAATAATTAAGAGGCAATATTGTCCGACCACATGATGGCGCACCTAATTAACTGCTCACTTGTGAGAGTAGAGCACTCTATGGCTGAACGTAATAGGTTACAGAAATATACGAAATATACGCAAATATACGAAATATACGCAGGTGCCGTGTGTGTGTGTGGAATTAGCCCCTTCCCTCGCCTCGTTTTACACAGTAACACTCCTCCTCCCTCTCCCCACCTCGCTTTTTAAGATTCACAACAAACACACACACACACACAACAGAAACACCGTTTTAACAGGAAAAAAATTAATCTTTCTGAGACTGGCATGAGCGTATATTAACAGACTCACTTTTTAAGTTTCACAACAAGCGCATAAACACAGCGGAAACACCGTTTTAACGGAAAAAAGTGAGACTGGCACGAGCGCATACTAAAGGAATCACTTGTTTCACAACAAACGGACACACACGGAAACACCGTTTTAACAGGAAAAAAAAAGAAATCTCTCTGACCTGGTGTGAGCGCATACTAAGGGAATCACTGCTGTAAAGTAAAAAAAAACAAAACAAAAAAAACAAATGAACCAGCACCTTATCTTTGAAAAGAATCGCGATCGAGCAGAGTTTGTGTGTGTTTGCGAAGCCGAGGGGGGAGAGGGGGAAGGTGAGAGAGTGACGCTCGGTGTCAAAATAAGAGTCGCATGTGTGAAGCATGATACTCGGCGCTCGTAGACCAATACTTGCTCGGTTTCTGAATAAAAAATTATTAAAAATCTTTGCTCGGTTTGCGGAACACTCGTAAACCACATTACTCGCAATCCGAGGTTCCACTGTATATGCAGAAAGTCAGTGCAACCAGCAGTGGCAGTACCGCTAATTTATTTCAACATTTGCGACAAAGGCACCAAGCTGAATGGGAAGAATGTTCAAAGTTAAGAGATGAAGAAAAGCTAAATCCAAATGCAAAAGGTCTACCTAAAATCGCAAAACGCCAGATGTCATTAGCGGTATCATTTTCCAGTTCCGTTCCATACGACAAAAATGCGCCCCGATGGAACGAAATTACAGATGCTGTGGCATTTCATATCGCTAAGGACATGGTTCCCATATACACCATCGAAAAACCAGGGTTCATTAAAATGCTACACGCAGGCTGATCCAAGATACAAGTTGCACTAGCCGCAAATATTTCAAAGATGTAGCTATTCCCCGAATGTACACTGAAACACGTGAAAAAGCAGCGGAGCAGCTTGAAAAGGCATCTTTTTTTTCTACGATGACTGACCTGTGGAGTAGTCGTACGCTTCAGCCTTACATGAGCCTCACAGCCCATTATGTTGACGTAGAATAGAAACTGTGAAGTTTTTGCCTTCAGACATGTTATGTTATTTTCCTGACGATCACACTGGGGAAATAATTGGTCATGCGCTTAAAGATGCACTAGTATCTTGGAAGCTTGTGGAGGATCGACAGGTGTGCGTGACCACTGACAGTGGAACGAACATGATCAAAGCAATGAAGATGAACGACTGGACTCATCTTCAGTGCTTTGGACATTGTCTTCACAATGCCATTGGTAAGTATGATTAATAATTCAAGCCATAAAATCTCAGTCATTCTGATGTTATTTCCTTAATAGTTGAAATGATGATGATGATGATGATTATGATGATGATCATGTTTTGCTTTTGTAATAACAGTGCCAGTCACTTAATATGAGGTTATAGACTCTGAACTTCATATTCTGAAGTTATGAAGGAGTAAACTCTTCACAATATTTCTGTCAAAGTACAATGAACTGCTATTTCAAATCTATTTATTTTTTTTTCGCTTTGTTTTAACAGAACATGGTGTGAAAGACCACAGAGTTTACCATGCAGTTTCAGTGTGCAAGAAGGTTGTAAGTGTGTTTTCCTTCAGCTGGAAAAAGAGAAGAGATCTTGCATCTGCACAGGCTGAGCTCAGCCTACCTTCTCATCAACTTATTATGGAGACCCCCACCAGGTGGGATTCAAGACAAAAGATGATCGAGTGGTTTCAGAACAGGAGAAAGCCATAGCTCGGGTTCTTGGCTCTGCTAAAAAAAAACTTGGCAGCTTGTTCCAACGTGGCAAGACATCGATGTCATGGAATCCATAAATAAAGCTGTAAGCCCTCTGCAAGAGTTCACTGATGCATTGTCAGGTGAAGCATATGTGATTGTCTCGTACCTCAAACCAGTGCTCCATCTCTTTAACAGTAGCATTCTACAAGCACAAAACGATGACACAGGTTTAACAAAACGCATCAAAAGCACAACACTGCAGTACTTCAACTCACACATGAACTCCTCAACGTAGCTTCTCTGATGGATCCCAGCTTCCGTATAACTTGCATCGAAAATGACAAGTTGGAGGGAATCAAGCAAAAAGTTGTTAAAGAGCTGACATCTTTGTTGCCAGACAAAAATCTTGAGACAACAGTTGAGATGACTCAGGATGTGGAGCAGGAAGAACAGAAGCTGGGGCCAAGAGGAAGAAAACCTTGGCAAGCTTTTTTAAGAAAACGGCAGCAGCATCACAACCTGCCATTCAATCAGAAGAAGACAAAGTCAAAGTCGAGCTGACAGCCTATTTCATGTCTCCTGATGTAGATTCAGACACAGACCCAATTAACTGATGGAAGGCTAATGAGGCAATCTTCCCCAGGCTCAGCAAACTTGCAAAAAAAAAAAACAGTAGATAGACTGGTCTTCCTCTCAAGAAACCTGTAAAGAACATCTACATGTGAATTATCAACAACATGATTTATGTTTGCACGATGGTATACAAAGTGCTGTTATTTATTTATTTTATTTTCTTATTTACTGTTAATAATGCTACTGGTGTAAATTTGGTTAAGTTCATTGATGTAATGTTTACATTGGTTAAAATGGTTATTTTCTTACTCTATATTCGGAAGTATTTAATGTTTAATTCAAATTGCACAATATTTACTTTCTCATTTCATTCATATCTTCTGCAAAGATATTTAACTCGAGACTTTTTTTTTTTTTTTTACATTTATTTACACCTTGTTGACCAATAAAGAGAATGTTACTTTAGTCATGTTGTTGTACTGTTTAAAGTGTTCTGGTTACACATAAAAAAAAAAAAAATCGAAATTGTGAATTGGCCAAACTTTATGAAAAAAACCTAGATTTTTTTTTTTTGCCATATCGCCCAGCCCTAATATATACATTCTTTAGAGTAAATATGTGTATTGTGTGTAAAATTGATTTTCAGTCACGTTTAATTATGCCAATAATTTTGATGAGTGTATTGCCAGTGAGGAACTTGAGAATTGATATCCATAAACAATGTTTTTAGGTTTTATTATAACTAAATATCACAGACTAATGTTCTATATGACTAAAATAAGTTCTTCCTCTTTATCTATAGATCCTGACCTTTGAAACCAAGAATCCAGTTGAGTTAGCTGAGCGCTTGCGTTCTGTCTGTGGTAATCAGAGCAACGCTTATGCACGTCTCCTGGAGTACCGGCTCAATGCACTACGGGGCCTGTGGGGGGCGCAACGACAGGTGGCCCTGGAAGAGCAGCAAGAGCGAGATGGTGCGACTGCAGGAGCTGGCACTGGTACAGGCGCTGATGAGGAGACTCTGAACCTCCTGAAGCGCCAGGGTCTCTTGCAGCAGCAGTACCAGCAATCTCATCACCACCCTCCACTGCCTTCCAGCTCAGATCAAGCTCCCTTCACATCGCGTGTGGGTTTACTGCTCATCTTCCCCCTGCTGCAGTCACAAACCCGCCATGACCCGGCGCTTGCTGGTGTCACTGCCGAGGTACTCCTGGCCTGTCTACGTGACTGCCAGCCTCTTAGCCTGGGCAAGGAGCCTGCTGACTGCCTCAGTGGATTGGAGGGACTTCTGTGCTCATGGTTGGAGCAGGGGGGTGAGCAAACTGCAGTAACGCTGGAAAAGCCGCTGCTGACTCAGCGACAGAGGGAAAACGCAGCTGCTGCGCTGGTGGCGCTAGCATGTGCCAGGTGCTTGCATTATAAGTTGTAACAGCAGAGTGCATTCTGACTCTAAGTGCTGCAAATTATGTAATACTAGATTATCATTAGTTTTCTATGCTAGGATTCTTTGAGTTATCCCAATAACTTTAGCGCATACTTGTTTAGATATTAAGGCATTAAAAAAGGGAACAAGGTGGCATGCACAAATAGGTATTCCTTTGTGAAGATGAAACAAGTGTTGTATTTGCCCCTCTTTCTTTGGGGCACCGATAGGTATGAGGTCTCTGTTCTATAACTGCTGATTACTTTCAACCTACCAATTTTTTTTGATCTCAGTAATATATATATATATATATATATATATATATATATATATATATATATATTCTTACTATCTATAGATATCATTTTGCTCATATGCTTCTGTATAGTGCATCTCAAAAAAAATATTCACAAAGTGAATTAATTTTCTGTTGTAATTTAATTTAAAAACTGAAACTCTCAGGTGTTCTAGATTTATTTCATATGAAGTGGAATATTTCAAGCTTTTTTTTATTCTTGCAGTACAACTATTTTAAAGTACAGCTTACAGCTCATGAAAAACAAAAATCCAGTTTCTCAAAATGTTAGGATCCTAATATTTTCCAAAGATCAATCAAAAGAATTTACAGTGCAGAAATTCCGAAAAATTATGTTCATTCATGCACTTGGTACTTGGTCAAGGCTCGTTTAGCATGAATTTCTGCATCTGTGCAGCATAGCATTGAGGCAATAAGTCAATGGCACTGCTGAGGCATTATTGAAGATGAGGTTGCTTTGATAGCAGCCTTTAGCTTTTCTAAATAGTTGAGTCAGATGTTTCTTATCTTCCTCTTGACAATACTCCATAGAGAGTCAGGTCAGACAAGTTGGCTGGCCAATCAGGGACAGTGATATCATGGTCATTGTGAACTCCATAAAGCCTGTCAGCAGATGGAAGCATAAAGTGCTCATAAAGCTCCTGGTAGATGGCTGCATTGACTTTGGACTGTGTTTGCAAACACAATGGAAAAATGCCAGCAGATGAGATGTGGCAATGTCGCACTGGACTTCAAGAAACTTGGATTCTTAGTCCCTTTATTCTTACTCCAGACTATGGGACCTTGATTTTTAAATGAAATGCAACATTTACATTCATCTGGAAAGAGGACTTTGGGCAAATGAGCAGTGGGCCTTCTTTTTCTCCTTATCCCAAGTAAGACGATTCTATTAATCAGAATAGCAGCCCCCCTCGCCTTTGAGCAGAAGCTGGAGTGATATACTTGTCCGATCCACCCCTCCCTTAATTTAGATTGGTCACGTGCGTAAATGGGTCTCCTTGAAGAAAAGCAATATTAGCTTTGAGGTGTTGCAAATGAATAAGGACTTCTTTCCTCTTTACAGAATAGTTAAGAGATTTAACATTCCAACTAACCAAATTAATCAAAAATCCATTAGCCTGTCTAGAAGAAACACCCATTTTTGTCATGAGAAGTTAATAGTAATAATGAAGCTGCAGATTTACAAAAATAGAATAGAGCCATGCAAAAAAAAAAAAGCAATTAAGACGGAGAAAAGAGAGAGAGAGAAAAACAGATTTTAAAAAAGTACTGCTGACTGGCCTGAACCCTAACCCAATCACCCATTAAAACCAGGGGATTAACACGCACATATCCACACACTGTGCTTCTCTGAATCCTACTGAGCCAAAATCAGGCTCTCACTGAACCATCTTATAAGCTTGGAACAATAAAATATATAAACAGGTCTAAACACTAACTAGTCAACATCATCCTTATTATGGTTATGAAGCGGTAATTACAAATAACTTCATACTGAAACTAAAACAGAAACTTCAACATAACTACACTAACTTGTAATAAACCACGATGGCTTTCCCCGGTCAGTACTGTATTTACCGTCCATATGTCAACGATACGAAATGTGAACATCCTTTAGGAGTTAAGGTCTGGCTTCTGCGGGAGTAATAACACTATGCTTAACATAGTGCCTGGCTTTATCTGGATCTGCGAACATCTTGTCCTCACCCTTATACTGTAGGTGATACGGAGTCGTGCAGGATACAAAATGCCGAAGCGCACACCGTCCTGTCCTCGTAAGAGTTTTCTAACCTCAGTAAATGCCGCGCGAGCCTTGGCCACACTCGAAATGTAATCGGGGAAATATGGCTATTCGCTCCCCGTTAAAGCGAAGTGGACCTCGGGACCGGGCTCGGCGCAGCACCTCCACACAGTCCTGATGGTAGTGTAACTTGGCGACAATGGTGCGCGGTTTCCCTTCTTGCTTCTTGGGTCCGGAACTCTATACAAATGGTCAATAAGGAGGTCCTTGTCCATCTGCAGAACTTGGGTCAGTAGTTTAGAAACCGACGCGGTGGAGCTTGACCCTGGTTCTTCCGGAACACCTGCAGACTCGTTTTTGTAGTTCATCCGACAATGTAGACAGTCCGCCTTCCATGTCCTTCACAGTAGCCTTAATCTGGTCCATTTCTGCGCGAGTTGTCGCAATGCAACTGGTGATTTCGGCCTTGAGCATCTGTAACTCACCCTTAATGGAGTTCAGTTCTTCGGTCAGCGCACTTCTCAATTCTTCTTTAATTACAGTTAAAATGTCACTCTTGAGGGATATACGAATTTGAGATTTGATGTCTTCGATGTCCATTTTTACCGATTTTGAGGGAGATGAAGTAGCGGTGCGGCTAGTGCTCGGCTCACTAACGGGGCTGAGGGCCGAGGATGTGCTGGGCCTAGTGCTGAATGAGCCACTGAATTTTTATTTTCTCAAGCTCGCAGCCATATCCGATACCAAAGAAAAACTACTAAACTTGTCACCAAGTTATGGTTATGTATTGCAGACCAGTTAATGAAATAAACCTGAAATTAAAAAAAGGATTTTAACATATTAAATGTTATTATTCAGCGAGAGCCCGACAAAACGCGTCCTACTCCAGGATAGGCTCGATAAAGCCTTTTGCGTGAAAAGATTGGAGGAAGGGTAACTGTGTAAGACGCGAAGAGGGAGAGGGGGGGGGAGCTCCTTACTTTAGCTTCACACACACACACACACACACACAGACACAGAAACGGAAACACTTATCCGTCTGGATTTATTTTTACTTTTTTAAAGGTAAAGTGCAGGTTAATTTGTTTTATTTTTACTTATTTACTTATATTTTGTGTTAATAATTTTTATGTATGTATTTATTTTTTTATTTGGTTTACGAGTGTTTTGATATATGAGCCTGATTCCAGGATAAATCATGTTCGTAATCCAAGGTTCCACTGTACTGAAAGAAAAAGCTTGAAATATTTCACTTAACATGTCACGAATCAAGAATAAGAGTTTCAGTTTTTAAACTGAAAAAAAAAAAACTTTTTTTTTTAGTTGCAGTGTGTTTAATAATGACATAACATAATCTGTGACCTGTCACCTGTGCGTATTTGTAGGTTTATGTACATACCTGACTTGTACCATTCACTTTCAGGTTTTATATGATGTGTTTTTGTGACGTCTGTACAGGGGAAGCGCCGTGATTAATCCATCTCTTTCTATCTAGGGGCTCTCTGAACACATTTATTCACACTGTCCATCTGCTGCAGAAACAGACAGACTTAGGGCAGCTTCCTGTTGCAGATGTCCTATATAGGTCAGACATTGTCCCTTCTTTGTATTGTAATAACTTAAGTGATGAATCGTCATTTAACTGTTCCAAGGGAAACTTGTGGAAGAAATATTGCTGAGAAGCTGAAATATTGCACAAGGGGGAAACATATCTATGATGTAACAAGAAAATTGTAACAAGAGTATAAAAGCAAACACACAAAGAATAATGCGTTTTAATTTAATGTTTTCATTTCCTTTGTCTCAGACTGATTCTTCTGGAAGGTGGTCCAGGCTCCCCATCTTGTTTGCTCGGTGGAAAGCACAATGTCTCTTGGGGCTTTGAGGACATGCTTCCAACACCAGACTGTAGTGCTGCAGGAACAGAGAGTAAAGGTAGGACCGTGTTAGAGATGGCAGAATATATTAAATGTAAGTCCAGTCAAAATTGGTGTTCATTGGTATTGGACAATAAACTACACATTTATTTCATGAATTCATTTGATTGATTCTGAAGAGTGAAAGTGAATGGAAAAAAAAAATATTTTTGGAAAACAGCCCAAAATGACAAACACTACAGCAGTATGTTAATCACGCAGTGAACATCAGACAGACATTTCAGATAGTTACAGTCATGAGAAAAAGAAAGTGAGCCCTCTTTTATCTTACCAGTTTTTATATACAGTACAAACGGATAACTCTTAGGTTACAACGACAAAAACACACCAGATTTTTAAAATATTTTTGAAAAGCTACACATTAGCTTTTCACATATATTTAAAAAGTAAACCAAAATTCAGAAAGCATGTTGGGGAAAAAGTTCCCCCTACGATTCAGTAATGTATAACTGCCTTGGACTTTTCTGTTGGAGTTTGTTAGCATCTCTTTGTTTTTTTTTTATTTTTCACGCCTCCCATAGTTTGAGAACAATTTTTTTAGCCCACTACTCCGCAGTTGATAATAGAGACAGATTTTTAGGCACTCTCTTAAGATCCTGTTACAGCCATTCAGTTTTGACCATGTTTCAGCTGCTGAACAGATCATTTCATGTTTGTCTCTAAAATCTTCTTGTATAAAGTAAAGTTTGTCATTGTCTCAATGACTGCAAGTTTCCCAAGTCCGGTTGCTCCAAAATACATCCAAATCATCCAATCACCCCCCCCCCCCCCATCATTTTAGACAGTTGGTATGATGATTTTGTGAAGATATTCAGTGTTTAGTTTTTGTCATACACGGTGCTGTGCATGATGACCAGACAACTCTAATGTGATCTCTTTAGTCCAAAGGATACTATCTTCATGCAGCTTTTAATATGGATAAACATCCTGTTTATTCGTAGGCAGAGGACATACAAATACCTGAAATAATAAAAAATAATAGTCCATTATCACTATATTTTCCTTTAAATAAGTAAGACTGTCATACTCCATGCTTATAATTTGTCTTTTAGTATTTTTCCTGCAGTGGTATTTTTATCCTAGCCTAATATGTGTAAATATTATATTTTCATTGTGTCAGCTGTAAGTTACATCAGTCTTGTGGAGTATGTGTATGTGCGTAATCTTTTGCTTTATTAATGTCCTTTAAATCGTTCAAAAATAATGGGGAAGTCATGAGATAGGGAAAGGGTAAGATGAACAAAAGGGACCCTGCCATGAGAAGCAATTAAATCCCAATGCCAAGAAACAGTATTTAAACAAACTAATATTGATAAATAGCATACAGTACGTCCATATACACAACAGTTAGCCGCCCAGTAAACTGAATAACATCAATTATATATCAGTAAACTGGATCATGGATACCCAAGTCTCCTCTGTTTCTAGTCTGTCTGGTCTTCCAGTCCTTCTAAGACCAGAACACTGAGTGCATTGTATAGTGTTAACAGGCACAGGTTATTGATGTCAACTGTAATAGCTTAAAGCTGCACACTGCTTGTCGCAAGCTTTTTGGTCTTGAACTCGCACAGAGAAAGCCAATCATATCATGACTAATCATGTCCTGATTTGGGACCATAAAATAGTTCATTTGTATTTATTATTTATTATTAACTATGCCATAAGTTGATTTCCATTCTCTCATTAAAATGGAACTGCAGTGTTAAAAGGTTAATACATTTTAGATGTTTAGTCTGATGCTACTTTCTTATTTTTGTCTCTCATTCAGACACAGACCTTGGTCGCTGCTTGGCAACAGATGGTTTATATCTCTATACCACTAACTCATTTGGCAGAGGTTTGAGTAAGCTGGGCTCAGGCCTTCATGGGACCCTGAGGTAAGAACCATGTGCTATAGACTCTTGGATTACAAACTTTTTATAGTACTTTGAACATGTCGTCGTACAGGTCAGTGTAAAGATTTTCTTGGGGAAAACATAGTTTAGTGTTTACATATCCACTTAAAACCTTCCTACATTTACAGTTGGCAGACGCTGTTTTCCAAAAGTGATTGATAAAACTGCCTTGAAGTTTCCATCATATTAGATATATCCTTATACTGGGTTACTAGGCTGCTCTAACTAGAAGTACCATCAGTCAAACACTACAGAAAGATTTTTGGGGGTGTTAAACTAAATACCTAAGAAACAGATAGATAGGTCTTTTATTCAAGAGCTCCAGTAGAGTCCTATTAAAGATGGTTAAAGATGGTTGCCAATTCGCAAAATGGTAAAACTGAAGTTTATAAAACTACTCACATGATTAGCCAATCTGTTGAGGGTCTCAGAACTGGTAGGATGTTTACTTGGTATAAATCAAATCCCAGGAAATTCCACAGAAATGTCATGTGCAAAGGTGGGCCATGTGCAGTGTGTGCCTGGAAAAATTGCTTTTATAACTGGATTCAGCAGCTTTTTTATTTCCTGAGCAGTGTTTGGAACTTGTTGGTGTTCTCCTCTCATATCAGTCTCTCTCATCATTAACCTGCCTCTTAGTCAGCCCCATACAGTATGGAGTGTTCTATAATAATATAGTTGTGTTTACTGTTATTGCTATTATCTCTCAGTGTTGTTTTTATATGCTCATTCTCTTTTCAGAGGTTTTGTTTACTGTAGAAATGAAGAGCTAGAGGCCGGTTGGGTAGTACATTGCAGTACCCATCTCCTTCATCGTCCCGCCTCCTTTGATAATAAATCCCATCAGCTGTGCCAGGTCATAGACCCCTACACTTTACAAGTAAGCAATAATATACATGCATACCCTCTTTATCACTTAAACAGACATTAAAATGCTAATCAGAATTGATCTCTGTGTGCCTACATGTGTATGTCTGTGCTGCTCCTTTTTATTTAAATTGCGTCAAGTATATTTTATTGACATTTTGTTAAGAATGACGTTTGCTATAGTCATATTCTCTCTAGTTCTCAATTAAAGTCCATGTCTCTATTAAGGTTTGCCAGACTGTGCCCATGCCTCTTCACCACGTTCCGGTGGGCAGCAGTTTGACCACGCTACATGTGTGCTCGGATGGTACCTACATCTACTGGGTATGGTCGCCTGTCAGTCTCAACGAAAAGACCCAGAAAGGCCATTCTGTCTTCATGGATGTCTTCCAGTTAGCGGTATGTCCATAGTAGCTAAGGGAGAGCTATGCTAAGTAGACTATGAATTATTACTTGAATTATGCTATAAATGATTCAGCTTTGTGGCAAAAAAAAATTACTGTTTAAAAACGTTTTCTCTTTTGTCAGTTAAAAGAAAAAGGCAGGGTAGAAGTAGTTTTTGCCTATTTTAAAATATAAAAATGGTTTTAAAATAATTGGTAGATGACCATATTATTATTATACTATGAAATTCTCTTTTTCTGAGTATGGGTATTTGGGGTTGGCATTAGATTACTTGAACACAGAGAAGTGACAAATTAAATGAACTGAATGGACTGTTTGTGGGCATTCTGCTGCCATGGGTTGAGTACATATGTGTCCCCTTAGGAGGAAGTTAAAAAAGATCTTGTGACTGATCATTTTTATCCTATGATTAAGCATGTCTATCCTGGTGTGAGTGATGTCTTCCAAGATGACAAAGCCTTCATCCACAGGAAACAAGAGACTCAAATCACATGCTTTAACAGTCATAGTCATTAGATGAAAACCCATTGGGGGTTTTACAGGGATATGTTGTAAAACCTTGACTGCCACCTTCACACTCAACACTTCATCAGATGTCGAAAAGAATGGAGTTGGACTTACTGTTCATCCTTCCAGTACAGTTGAAAAGATTTGTAAAATCTGTACTGTAAAGCTGTTTTTGTTGCTTAACACATTATTAATGTGCTTCATAATTTTATAATAATAATTAATAATAACTTCATAATTTAATGATTATATTCTCAAACACAAGTAAAATAATTTAATTACGTTCTTATATTAAATATAATCATTAGTCTCTTACCGTTATTAATTGCATGAATAATAATTCCTGTTTATTTTTGACTCAGACGAAGGCTGGGATTTTCATGGCCAGTGCTGTCCGGGAGCGAGTGATCTTGTCACGGAAAGAGGGGGAGTCATCAAAATGCTTGAATGAGCTGCTGATGAGTCGTATGTCTCGTTTCCGCACCTCTCACTCGGCCACTCTTGCTGCCCTCACTGGCTCCACCATCACAAACCCTGTCAAAGAGGAGCAAACTGGTAAATTCACACATGTACATGGGCCCAAAGGTTCTGTAGAAGGCAGTTTTTACCTATTTGTTTATTTATTTATTTGTTTGTTTGTTTATTGCACAGACATCTTTTGTATATTCAGCGAGGTTGAAACATGTTCAAAGCCCTTCAGTGTTTGTACATTTTACTGTATTTTGATAAAAATTTTACTTAAAAAATTGATAAATCTCTTATTTAGATACGAATAAAGATTCTTCACTAAAGGCATTCCAAATTGAGCTCAGACTCATGAGGTTTGCTCCGATTATGTTGAGATATCTTTTGGGTTCCAAAAATCCTTAGGTTCCACAATTCACAGTACATTTCACAAGTCATAGAACTGGCAAAGGTATAAAACCATGTTTAAATGCGCTCAAGATCACAGTGGGCTGCATCATGGTGAAATGGAAGAAGTTTCCCTAATGCTGGAGTTCTGGCCACTAGTCAGGCTAGAAGGCCACAAACTCTTTGACTCCAACCGCAGTTCAGAAATCATACTTTTGTGGTGCTTCTTATTGTAAAGGGGAGTCTATTCAGAACAGATGTACAGTATGGAAAAATGCAGTTAAATACAGAAGAAAACCTTCCTGACTTCAGTGCCTAGAACACACAAAGTCATAGAACTGGCAAAGGTATAAAACCGTGTTTACTGTAAAATGCGCTCAAGGTCTAGTATAGCTAGTACAGTGGAACCTTGGATTACGAGCATAATTTGTTCCAGAATTGGACTCGTATTCCAAAACACTCGTAAACCAAATCATCATTTCCCATAAGAAATAATGAAAACTCAAATTATTTCGTTCCACAGCCTGAAAAAATAAATACATAAAAATAATTAATATAATCTATAAAATGAAAATAAAACAAATTAATCTGCACTTTACCTTTTAAAAAAAGTACAAATAAATCCTGACAGATAAGTGTTTCCGTTGGTGCGCGCAGGCGCCGTGTGTTTGTCTGTGGAATTAGCCCCTTCCCTCGCCTCGTTTTACACAATAACACTCCCTCTCCCCACCTTGCTTTTTAAGATTCACAACAAACACACACACAGACAACAGAAACACCGTTTTAACAGGAAAAAAAAAAATCTTTCTGAGACTGGCATGAGCGTATATTAACAGACTCACTTTTTAAGTTTCACAACAAGCGCATAAACACAGCGGAAACACCGCTTTAACGGAAAAAAGGTGAGAGAGGGGAGGTGAGAGAGTGACGCTCGGTGTCAAAATAAGAGTCGCATGTGTGAAGCATTATACTCGGCGCTTGTAAACTAATACTTGCTCGGTTTCCGAATAAATAATTATTAAAAATCTTTGCTGGTTTGCGGAACACTCGTAAACCACGTTATTCGCAATCCGAGGTTCCACTGTATAAAGAACTACAGTGGAACCTTAGATTATGAGCATAATTCATTCCGGAAGGGCTTGTATTCCAAAATACTCGTAAACCAAATTTAATTTTGCCATAAGAAATAATGAAAACTCAAATTATTCGTTCTTCAGCCCAAAACAATATATACATAAAAATAATGAATACAACATATAAAGTAAAAATAAAACAAATGAACCTGCACTTAACATAAAAAAAAGTAAAAATAAATCCAGACAGTTAAGTTAAGCAGTTAAGCAGGCACCATGTATTTGTATGCGTGTGTGTGTGGGGAATTAGCCCCTCGTCTCGTCTTAAATGTCATATTATGCACGCACACGCACACACAAAGTAAGTGTGAATGTGTAAAAAGTGTGTGTGTGTGTTGTTGTGTGTCGGTGTGTGTGGGGCACAGTGTAAAATTACGCACGCGCAAACCGAAGAGAGAAGGAGATGTTGATTATAAGAGACAAGCACTAAGACGCAGCAGGGGACTCTTATTTTGACACAGGGGACGCAGCAGGGGAGACCCGCAGAGCAAGAGAGAGTAAAATTATTGGCTCAGTTGTGATTGCTCGATTACTTGCTCGGTTTCCGATTAAAAACGTATTAAAAATCTTTGCCCGGTTTGCGGAACACTCGTAAACCATGTTACTCACAATCCGAGGTTCCACTGTACATACATTAATATTATTAATATCATTAACATAATGTGCAAGTGCCGGAATTGCATGAATTGCTCAGTATTTTTACAGAGGTTTTTAAAAAAAAAATTCATTTACGTTTAGGCATTTGGGAGATTAACAGAAGTGCTTTGAAATGTCCCCTTTGCCAGAAGGATGAACTAATAAGATTTTGGGGGTCAAGGGTCATTCCCACTGTGATCTTGCATCCTTTCCATCCTTGTGTCTATCTCAGAACTGTCTCGAGGGAATTTTGTGAACATTGACACAGATGTTCACTTAGACTGAAGAATGAATAATTGCATTTTCTTGGTCAAATGTCACGGTCACTGTGACCTCACTTCTGTCCAAATCCATCTGTCCCGTTATTGTGAATGCAATATCACAGGAGGGACTTTTTTCAATATTGGAACAAATGCCCAGTTGTGCTCAAAGTTGACTGATTAGATTTTACTGGATGAATGTCAAAGGGGAAAAATAACTGTGACATCATGTCTGTCTCAATGTGAACGTCCATTCTGACTGAGTACAGTCTGCTGGTCAAATGGCATTGTCACTATGATGTCACATATACATTTGTTTCACAATTCTTAGTGATACATCATGAACATCATGAGGCAATTTATTTGAAATTGGCAAAAATGTCCACTTGGCCAGAGGAATGAAGTGATTATAATTGGGACCTCAGCCTTACCTTCTTGCCAGACCTGCTTCTTTGAGATTAGGTTCCTACTGTTTGTACTCTTGTGGCTGAATGGTTAAATCTTCTAAACCATGGTAACTACATGAAGCTAATATATAGATATGATAATTTCCCCCAAGAAATTCTCATGAAAGAATTAATACAAAATTTAGAGTAAAAATAACCTTTGAAAAGAATAGTGCCTGAAGTTACGAGAGAGGAGAGGAGGAAGGAATGGGCTACTGTGGTCTCTCTCTCACACACACACACACACACACACACACACACACACACACACACACACACACACACACACACACACACACACTAACCGAAACACTGCTCTGTCTGAAAACTTCTTTAACTCTCAAATGACACTTGCTTTTGCCTCCTTATGAGGATTTCGTGGAAATGTGACGTTGCATTGTAGTTAAACAGATTCATCTCCCGCACTGCTACAGCTTTTTAAACTTTTTTTCTCTTCACAGGGCCGTTGTTGCAGTACAGTTAACTACACTTGAACACAAAATTAAAAAAAATGCTTTGCGCACAGACATACGGGGTCACAAAGTTATAATAAATAGTACATGCGCGCACGGATGTCGACTATACGAATGACGCATATGTGCACTGAGACAGAGCATGGAGATGATTACCCACAATCCCTCAGCTGGCTCAGTGTGATCATGTGACGCACAGCAGACAAAGCGAATGC
Organism: Clarias magur; assembly: GCA_013621035.1. Lineage (NCBI taxonomy): Eukaryota > Metazoa > Chordata > Actinopteri > Siluriformes > Clariidae > Clarias > Clarias magur. Next base: position 2,167,660 of record QNUK01000052.1, on the reverse strand, counting down.
TACTACTTGTATGTCAAGACCTCACTAGTTTATCAAGCTAAAATGTATTAAATAATTTTACTCGTCTTGCAAAATGCTTACAAAACAGACTCGCAGGTTACTCGCATTCCAAGGTTCCACTGGCTGACGTATAGTAAATATTAAAGATGTTGTGATACATTAAGTAGAAAAAAGAACAATTTTGCCTTGTTTTCTTTTCTTTCTAGTAGTAAATGCTAGCTGCGGTCTTCCTCTTAAGACTTTGAGAAAAACACCCATGTATGTCTGTGGGACCTACCTGGTAATGCTGGCCTCCCCTCCTGGTGTGGCTGGAAGTTCTGCAACCCGTTCGCTTTTTGGTGGATCTAGTGGCCTTTCCTCCCTTAAGAGTAAGAGACTACAGCTGCCTGATCAAAGACCTCAATCCAGTAATGTAAAAATATCACAAATGCTATCTAATGCAGTAATATTTGTTTTTTCCCCTTTTTTGCTTGCGTGTGTACTTTCTCTCTCTCTCTCTCTCTCTCTCTCTCTCTCTGTTCTATATTTCTAAGTTTTGACCTCTAATCTGGTGTTTAATTTGAACGATGGTCAGTTCGTCAGTCGTGCAGACCTGATTGATGCTCCTGGCAGTTCTCTGGGTCGTGGCGCTCAAGTGGTCGGCTTGGGTATGTAAAAATGATACCTTATCATTGTTTCTCTGCTTTGTCAATGTGGAACATCAACATATAGTGTAAATGGCCTCCTTTATAAATTTTTACCTTAAAAGAGGCATACAAACAAAAAAAACGGAACCGAAAACTGGCTATGTTGCGCGCATATATATGAGAGTTAAATATGAAAAACAAGAATAAGATTAAAGTGTTGAAAATTGGTAATATTTGCAATATTTTTGGGTGGACGGATCTACATTATCTGGATTTACACTTTTTTAAATGGGAAAATGTATTATCTTTTTATGCCATCTCTTTTTTTCAAGCACATATTTTCAGTATATACACACACATACATAGATACATATTTTTTTGTGGTCAGAATTTCTAAATCATGTTTATCTGTATTTATCATAAGCATATTTGTCTTGATTACCATCGTATGGCTTAATAATTAATTTAAATGTTGATTTTTGCTCGTAATGCACCAGGGGCCTGCTATGATGCTCTTAACAACTTGATCTGGACATGCTCTAGTGACTACATGGATCAGTGGTCAAACCCAGGCAACCAAGCTTTTCATCATGTGTGTAAACGGCTCGGCTTCAGCCATGTCATCAGAGAGCCAAAAGGTAAAAAATATGGATTGAGAGCAATGCTTTGCAACAAGGAATGGATTGCTCTATTTTTTTTTAATCAAATTTCAGATCACAGCTCAAAGCTTTTTGCAACATTCCTGTCTACCTTTAATATTGTCATACTGTATCAACCTCTGAGGCTGTGTGCAGTTGGTCAACGTAGTCAACAGTCTCTTTGTGTTCTATACTGCATTTTACGTTCCACTTCAAAACCCCTTTGTTTTTTTCATTGAGAAACTTCAGCTATAGTTTGTGAATTTGTACATTGGCGAATAGTTCAGCACATCCCACCTGTAGCATCAAGACACCTATGTTTAGGGGGTACGACGTGTCAAAGTAAATGCAAGGTTCAAAGGTTTCCTAGCAGAACGTTGCCCAGAGCATCAGAGAATGCAGGGAGATGGACAGGGGTTAGCATGGGTGCTCTGACTGTAGCAATGCAGCCCCATTCACAGCAACGTTGTGAAACACTGTGCTCGGACACCCTTCTATCACAGCCCCCAGAACTTTTTCTGTGGTTTATGATACAGTATCTGTTCTGTGAGGTCTGAACAGATGGACTAGCCATTTGGCTCACCACTTGCCATTTGGCACAGACTCCCACGAGCCTGTCACTGGATCACCAGTTGCCCTTTTTTGGGCCACATTTCGTATGTACTGAACACTGCATACTGGGAAGACCCCACACGACCTGCCATTTTGAGATGCCCTGCCCCAGTCACCTAGCTGTCCAAGTTACCAATGTGGCTGGCCTAATACATGCCTGGTACATCCCATGTCTTGCCAGCTGCCATTATACCTCAGCTTCTTCCAGTTGGTGTTTGTTTTGAGGGCTTTTGCCTTTCAGCAAATGAGATGTATACACAATTAGGTATGATGAAGTTTATCCCATTCATTTTTTAATTTTACAGCTGAAGTGGTTTGCATCTGGTAGTCAGGTCTCTGTATTAGGGCTGTAATGGTATTTGTTATACCGTACCAGTACAGGAAGTTACCTATTCAGTACAGAAAGTTCAGTTTGGTGCGTGTTGTATGAATAGGGTCTAGTTTTAACCACGTTACAGTACATGCTCAACTGTTTTTATGTTCTGATGGTATGTAAAGGTGCTCCGATTGACCCTACTATAGTAGGACAGTCACATTTTAGAGAAGCATTTCAGTTTTTGCCTGCGGATCCAGAGCTTTGGGCTACACTGTATGTACATAATAAGTGAGGCTTTAACAGCCTATATACCCTTGTAAAAATGTTTTTCACCAGAATTCACCAGAAGCCCATTTGTGAGGCTGGATATTGATGTTGGGCTAAAAGGCCTTGCTTGCATTTGAAGTTTTATCTAAGAAGGAGTTTAGTGGAGTTGAGGTCAAAACTGTATGCAGGCCACTGCGGTGAATCCACTCAAGCTGCCTAAAACCTTTTCTTTATTTCCCTTTTTTTAGTGTGCAGAGACACAATCATGCAAGTACAGGAAAAGGGTCTTTCCCAAACCATTGCCAAGTTGGAAGCATACATTTTTCCATAATGGCTGTGTTTACTGTAACTCTCTCTCACTCACTCACTCACCGTCTATACAACTTTATGGGTGTGCCAATCCATTGCAGGGCACACATATACACACTCACGAGCTCATTCACACACTACAGGCAATTTGGGAACACGGATTAGCCTAATCTGCATGTCTTTGAACTGTGGAGGAAACCGGAGCACCCGGGGTGAAAACCCACTAAGCACAGGGAGATCATGCAAACTCCATGCACACAGACCCAAGGCTGGCATCAAACCCGGAACCTGGAGGTACAAGGCGACAGTGCCAACCACTAAGCTCCGTGCCGCTGTTTACCTTTTACAACGGTTACCCTTAACTGGAACCGAAGGCTGAGAAATCAACCACAGAGCAGTCACCATCACTGGACTCTTTCAACCATTTCTGGTATAGCAGATACTAAGAGAACACTGATAGGTAGTGTTCTCTTTTTTTTTATCTGCCATCATGTGTGCTTTACACCACTCCATCTGACAGGCAATGTACTAAGGATGCTCAGCCATGGAAACCAACTTCACAAAGTTCCTGAAGCACAGTTCTTGTGCTGTAGTCTATCGCTTGGCTGTGTGCTTCATTTTATTCAAGTATCAGCAGTAGTTGTGGTCTAAGCATCTGAACTTATTGGTACAAAATGCTTAATTTTTATATTACTATTATTTCATTTAGATTTAGTGCTATCTCCGTGTAATAGAGCATATGTATAGACTTTTTAAAAATAATCGGTTAAGCATGAGTGAGAAAAGAGAAGAAAAAAAATTGTTAGTTTGAAATTTGTATGTGTATTTGTTCACAGAAGAGATGGTGGAGATGAATGAGGTAATAAGTCAGCTGCTCCACCACATTGGTGCCATGTGTATTCACCAGCAGAACCTGTTGGCCACTAGCAGCAGCTCGCCGATGAGCTCGTTCCTAAACAAACAGCAACCAATGGAAGCCTGCCACTTCAGTGCGATCTGTGACATAATGGAAAAGGCCATGGTGAATTCTGACATCTGCATCATCCGCTGCATCCTTGTGGTGTTTCAGGTGCTGCGTAATATTTTTACATTTTTTTATCTAGAAACAAAACACAAATCAACTTTAAAGGAATTGTAGGTATAATTTAAAAATGTGTAGCTAGCATGCTGTGTAAAAGCTGATTAGATTTTTTGTTTGTTTGTGTATCATAGTGCAGTAAGGGATTCAATCAATTTCAGATTACCATTGTTTAATTTACAATTTATAATGTATCTAAGGTGGTCACCGTCAGATTCTGTGCAATAAAACGTAAAGAATGAATTTCGGTATTACCTTTAAAACTTTCTTATATACATAAACCTGTGTTCTGAAGCTGCTTTCTAGATAAAACATTTAAAGAATTTTTCATAATGGACTGTTTAATTTCATTTTCTTCTAACACACTCCATTAAACACATTGCGTAAGTGATGCACAGTGTAATGCATCGACTCAGTCAGCTTTCAGTGATAATTCGCTATAAATAATTTATTGTCTATGCAGTGGAACTAGCTTTTTTCTTCTTTGCTGCGTAGTTCAGTAAATTCTGCAGTGGTTCACGTGACAGCATCTCTTAGCTCAGTCGTTCTCAACCTTATTCCTGGAGGCCCACTGCCCTGCATATTTAGTGTTTTCCTGCTCTTCTACATCCACTTCAGTGAATCAAAAGGAGGCTGCTAATTAGTTGATTTAGTTAAATCAGGTGCGCTGGGAACTGAGAACCACCGTCCAAGATAATATACACACATTAATGAGCATGTTTCAATGCAGTACAGAAATAAAGATCAGCCCACAAAATAATCCCTTAAATCAAAGCACTGTGTCCTTGATCAAACATAAAAAGCCAGGAAAATTATTTAAGTAATTTCTTTGTTTTTATTTCAGGTGGTGTTTCGGTTCTTTAACCCCCAGTCAGAGCAGAACCGAGAAAGTATAAGACGCTCTGGATTGCTTCTGTGGCAACTACTCATGGCCCCTATTGATCAGATAGGGGCAGAAATCCAAAAAGAAGTGTGCCTGGCCATCAGGTCAGAAACTACGTAATGAAGTCATTATTTCAATGTTGTAGGAAGTATCCGTGCAAGTATTGAACACTTTTACATGAAAAAAATAAATAGTTTGGGCTTATATAATCAAGTCTGTTAATATTAGAGGAATGATGATATTTGTAATTTAGGCTTGAATTTATGGCTAGTAATTAAACAGACACTGTCATTCAATAACAGCAGCATGAGCACCTGAGGTTTACACCTTTAACTGTGAAATGCTTGTTGGTGGCAGTTGGGTTTGGTTAAATATTTCAGATACTGCTGATCTCTTGTGACTTTCATGTCTCTAGAATGATATTATACAGAATGGTGTAAAAAAAAAAAAATGTGGCCAACATCTTGTTGATGAGAGAGACAGCATGAATTACTAGAGCTGAGTGGAAGTCGATAGTAACCAAAATAAGCACTGTTTACAATGTGGTGGACAGAAAACTCTTCCATTCAACTGGGTTGGAACCCCATCTGGTCTTCTAGTGGCTCATCCGCCTCAAGGTATGATATTTTGAGCATGCTGAGATGCTTTTCTGCTTTCCATAGTTGTAAATAGTGTGCAGACATTTGCATACAGTGTTAAATACTGTATACATCCCATATATTTTTCTGTCAGCTCAAACCAAGCAAACCACTGTCCTGAGTCATTCATATTCTAGTATATTCTAGGGACTTTATGTCTGAAAATCTCTTGAGATCAGCAGTCAATAAGTTCTTAAATGGTAATTGTATTGACCTGCAACATGATTGGCTGATTGAAGAGCTTCAGGTGTTATTATTAAACTGGATGATGAGTGTGCATAGAAACATGTACACTTGGGTTCACCTGGGCTTGTCATTTACAGTGGATCTCCAGACCCACATATATGTTATGTAAAAAAAAGCTGATGCAAAGTCAGCGTGGCTGCAATAAAAATGGAGAACATTTTTGAATTTCTGTTGCATACTAACTACTATTAGTTTCGTTATTGTTTTACAGCTTTGGCTTGAATATCTTGTATCAGGGAGAGGTGGAACTGAATGACTTGTTAAAACTTGTCCTCACGGAAGGTAATTCGACTATATCATACTACTAGCATGTGACACTGAAGGAGTATTTGCAGATTTTGTGTCAGTATACCAACAGTTACTGTATGTCTATATACCAATATATTTTGACTTGCATGATGCTGCCCTCACCTTTTAGTATTTTTAGCTTAATTATCTGAATTTCCTCTACACATAAAACAAGGATTTTCCCCCCTTTGAGGTTTTGTCCATGTGGTATAGTATGAAATTCACCATCAGGTGGCAGTGTTCTTTTAGAGGGAGGGCAGGCATTTCACAGTAGGTCTTGATGTTTGCTTAAAACAATGTTCACCAGTTTAGTTCGTATCTAAGCTGTCAAGCATGAGTTTGTGGTTACAACAGTACTCCAGCCCTTCACATTCTTACTCAGAAATCCAAACTTCAGCCAAATGCAACCCAGATCTGACTCTGAATTCCGATTCCTCACAGCACTTCAGATTATCTAAAACAGTTGTCAGATGCTGCAGGTTTGAGGGATTATCGTTAGTCGTTTAATACTATTTTTTTTTTTACAATTTTTTTTTTTATAGGTGAAAGAAATGGTGGTTTGTCCCAGTTGCGTGATATTATTCTTAACAACCTTGCTGACCAGCTACAGAAGAACCGCTTCGGAAGTGAGGATGATGACCACTATCGGTAAATGCTGCACAATTTCTCTGTAAATAACATCTTTCTGTTACTATAATGCAAAGAGAATTGTGTAATTTGACCAGAACTAGCAAATCTTGTTTGCTTTCGTTGTAGGCTAAACGATGAACTGCTGCATTGCATACTGAAGACTGTAGTGCGTGAATCTTGCCTTCTCATCACTAAATGCCAAACACTTGACAAAGAAGAATTCCAGAAGCTTCTCTCCACTGTGCCTGTATGTCAAAAGGTTTTAAGGGTACCATAAGGGCCATATGCAACATGTTTTATGTTAAGAATTTATGTTTAAAATAATTAGCTGTTTTATTGGAATTTCAATTAACTTTTCTTTTCTCCCCCTGAGGCTGACGCGTGTGCGCGCGTGTGTGCGCGCGTGTGTGTGCGCGCGTGTGTGCGCGCGTGTGTGCGCGGGCGTGTGCGCGGGCGTGTGTGTGGTCTTCTTGTGTCACTATTAAGTGCTTAGCCATAAAAGCCATACTATAATAAATGTACTGTAGAAGCATTTTACCAGAAAATGACCTATATATTAAATATTTCTTGAGTAAAATCTTAAAGTATCTGATATTAAATGTACTTTAATATCAGAAAAAAAAGGGAAAGAAAAAGTTAACATTAAGAATTTTGATGATGAACTTCCTTATTTTAACACATAATATGATGTAGTTAGAAACCAGCATGTAGACTAATCAGTAACGTTTGGTAGCACACATTAGTCTGGCCATCATGTTAGCACAATATCTGAACAGGCTTATGATAACTGATTAAAATGTTTTTTTTTTTTTTAACTAATGTTAAAACACATTGGCATTATGACTCCATTAAATCAATATTAATTTAACTTACCTCAGTGTGCTTTTTTAGCCTGAATGGAGAGTTTTTGACTGCCGGTATTTCGGTGAGTTTGAGTAGGAAGAAGTTTTCAATCCAACGCATAAAAACATTTCTTCTTGCAAATAAAGCCACAGTTGTGTAACATTGTCTTCATCACCACTGCGCAGATCACGGAGTTCACCACTGTTTGGGATGCTCGCCACTTGGTGGTTGGCAAGAGACAGACACCAACTAGATTTGGTACATTAACTTGCAGTCAAGGGGGACTGATTTCACCAAACCTGCTTTCTTTCAGATTTTATTTTGTAGAACATTCTTAGGGAAATGTACCAGCATAAAAGTACTCATTTTATTGAGGACATGTTTAGTCAAGTTTCCAGAAATAGAAATAACAACGTAAAGTGCTGATACAGGAAGATTCTACTAGTGTTTGTAAAGTCACTGCATTTATCTGAAATCCATTTTTAAAATATCAGATTATTGCTGAATTTGACCATTCTTGCGTGGCCCAACATTTTTCCTATAGCTGAACAAGAAACCATAACTAAAATGGAACAGAAAATGTAATAAATAAAAATTTAATCCTGCTACATTCTTTTACTGTTGCATTTAAGTTCCTTCAGTTAAAATTTCTAGCTTCTAAGATTTCCATGAAAATGTACCTTTTTTGGGGGGGGGGGGGATTTTCTCCCTAATTTAGTCATATCCAATTTCCAACGGTTGTTAGGGGTCTCCCATGTCAAGGCTACTACTCAATCTGGGAGGAGCAAAGACCCACGTGATGCCAACCAACCGCATATTTATGAACTGCTCGCTCACTCACCGCTGGGAAGCAGTTCGAACTCGGAGGACAGTGCTATCCGTTCCTTCGGCTCGCGTGCTCTTACAGATGGCCGTGACGGCCTATAGAGTCGTAATTGATGTGAGAGTACTGATGTGAGAAGTGCCTCCCATCCCTTAAGTATTCCATTCCTTAAGTATGGCACAACTAGCAGTGGAATGGTGAAAAAAAGTGTTTATATAAACCACCCATCTCCTAACAAACTACTGTATAAGCCTTAGCAAAATATTTTTTAATCCAAATCTTATTTAATCCAACCTTAAGTCAAGTGAAGTCATTTCAACCATATACAGTTCAGAACACATTCCTCCAGAACCAAAGTGCTACATACTTGCACCATAAATTAACAAAAACTAACTACCTAAGTAAGACATCTAATTAGCTGATTAGCGAAGACAAAACAAATTAACGCCTTAAATTAACAAATCTATCTAAGTACTGTACAAAAAGCAGCAAAAAACAACATAAAGTGCATGTCCAAATGTGCAGACGAGCAGCAATACGACAACTTGGCTTCTAGAGATTGCTGAGGCAACTGTATTCTTGACTGTATCTTTGACTACAGTTTGACTCACTATTCAGATTGTTTTACATTAATTACATTTATACAACTGAGCAACTTGGTAGTACTGGGATTTGGATTCATGACCATCCAATGAGAAGTTCAGTGTCTTAATGATTGAAAATTCTTTGACGATGTGTATGGTGCCTGTTTTTGTGGCAGTGTTGGATGTGAACTGTAACATCAACTAGATAGTGAGTTACCCAGGATTGTCTATAATGAACAAGACAGAGAGAGAAGAAGGGTGAGAGATATGGAAGCCATTATCATTAAATACTTTTATCTTTATTCCTTATAGGGTCTATTGTTATTTCTGTTTATTGCAGGCATTTCTATTTTCATGCATCCCTGGTTGTGGTGATTATTGTATGCAGCTCCTGCTTACGTTGCCTCATTTACACTTACTCTTAATTTGACAGCTTTTTTTAAAATTGAAATTATAATGTGTTTAAAATTACAATTATCCTTTTTATTTATTTATTTATTTTACCTCAGGTGGCTTCACCAAGCTTGCGCTACATTATGGCTGTTCAAAACCACTTGCTAAGCAACACTGTCCTGATCCGCCCTGATGACAGTGATGACAGTGACAGCTCCCTTCAAGGGGAAACAATGAAGGTACAGGTAAACATCTCCTTTAAATGACCTTTACTTTTTGCATTTCTCCGCATGCTTGTGGAATTGCATGTAGATTGTTTTTGTACATGACCGACATACATTGACTTCCAGAATGACTGACACCAATCATATACACACGTGGACAAAATAGTTGGTACCCTTCGGTCAATGAAAGAAAAACTCACAATGGTCACATAAATAACTTTAATCTGACAAAAGTAATCATTTTTTTAAAAATCTATGAATGTTAACCAATGAAAGTCAGACATTGCTTTTCAACCATGCTTCAACAGAATTATTAAAAAAAATAAACTCATGGAACAGGCCTGGACAAAAATGATGGTACCCCTAGAAAATACTGAAAATAATGTGACCAAAGGGACATGTTAATTCAAGGTGTGTCCACTAATTAGCATCACAGGTGTCTACAATCTTGTAATCAGTCAGTGGGCCTATATATAGGGCTCCAGGTCGTCACTGTGTTGTTTGGTGACATGGTATGTACCACACTCAACTTGGACCAGAGGAAGCGAAGGAAAGAGTTGTCTCAGGAGATTCGAAAGAAAATTATAGACAAGCATGTTAAAGTTAAAGGCTATAAGACCATTTCCAAGCAGCTAGATGTTCCTGTGACTACAGTTGCACATATTATTCAGAAATTTAAGATCCATGGGACTGTAGCCAACCTCCCTGGACGTGGCCGCACGAGGAAAATTCATGACAAATCAAAGAGACGGATAATCCCAATGGTAACAAAAGAGCCCACAAAGACTTCTAAAGAGATCCAAGGTGAACTTCATGCTCAAGGAACATCAGTGTCAGATTGCACCATCCGTCGTTGTTTCAGCCAAAGTGGACTACATGGGAGACGACCAAGGAGGACACCATTGTTGAAAACAAATCATAAAAAAGCCAGACTGGAATATGCCAAACTACATGTTGACAAGCCACAAAGCTTCTGGGAGAATGTCCTATGGACAGATGAGACTTTTTGCCAGATCACATCAGCTCTATGTTCACAGACGGAAAAATGAAGCATATCAAGAAAAGAACACTGTCCCTACTGTGAAACATGGAGGAGGCTCTGTTATGTTCTGGGGCTGCTTTGCTGCATCTGGCACAGGGTGTCTTGAATCTGTGCAGGGTACAATGAAATCTCAAGACTATCAAGGGATTCTAGAGAGAAATGTGCTGGCCAGTGTCAGAAAGCTGGGTCTCAGTCGCAGGTCATGGGTCTTGCAACAGGACAATGACCCAAAACACACAGCTAAAAACACCCAAGAATGGCTAAGAGGAAAACATTGGACTATTCTAAAGTGGCCTTCTATGAGCCCTGACCTCAATCCTATTGAGCATCTTTGGAAGGAGCTGAAACATGCTGTCTGGAAAAGGCACCCTTCAAACCGGAAACAACTGGAGCAGCTTGCTCATGAGGAGTGGGCCAAAATACCTGCAGAGAGGCGCAGAAGTCTCATTGACAGTTACAGGAATCGTTTGATTGCAGTGATTGTCTCAAAAGGTTGTGCAACAAACCATTAAGTTAGGGGTACCATCATTTTTGTCCAGGCCTGTTCCATGAGATCATTTTTTAAAATAATTCCGTTGAAGCATGGTTGAAAAGCAATGTCTGACTTTCATTGGTTAACATTCATAGAATTTTTATTTATTATTACTTTTGTCAGGTTAAAGTTATTTCTGTGACCATTGTGAGTTTTTCTTTCATTGACCGAAGGGTACCAACAATTTTGTCCACGTGTGTATATAAAGTAATCACAGAGTAATCAATTTGTATAAAATGTTTACACACTAATGTGTCACTTAGGCAACAGAAGACACACGTTTTCTTTGGAGTGGAAGGACCACAGTGTATACTGTATGGTTATGAAGTGACACTTGGAAGACTGGTGGAAATTTATTTTCACTTTTCAGTGCTCATTCAAAAATAATCCGGGGGAAAAACGTTTTTTTTTTACTGGGTGACTACTTTTTCCCTGTTCCAGTTCACTCTTCAAATTGATGCTCTGTGTGGCATCACGAAAACAATGAGTCTTTTTTTCTTTTTATATGATTTAATCCAGGATTTCCTCAGAGAGTAAGCAAGGCATGGCTATGCTACATTAGCAGTGTTATCTTGCTAACCATCAAACTGTACTGTAGATTAGACCATACTGGCAGTAGATTAAAACCCTGTGGGTGCTGTTCTAGGTGAGGGAATTTTGTTCATAATACAGAAGTGTGTGTCTGTGTGAAATTCTTTGTTTTAGGAACTGCAGACCAGCATTCTGTCCCTAGCCTGCAAGATTCTGGTTGGCTGTGATGAAGTTCTGGAAACTCTTCATCAAGTCACAATTGCCCTCATCAACAGTGACATTAGTGATCAAGAAAGCAGGTGAGTCTGAAGATTTAGTTAATCATATGACATCTAGGTCCAATCCAATAATTTGGATGGTTGAGCAGCATCCTAAAAATGCTTAGTATACTTAGTATGTTTACCATAAAAAACCATGACTTTAGAGACGTCATCAGTAGACATTGCAGGCCTTACTTTTCAGGAATACTGTATATGTGGTCAGCTTTATGCATCTTTATGCATTAATGTGTCTTTAAGTATCTTCACTTGGCATGTGAGGAGGAACAAGGCTCCAGCCACTTTTATTCTGCCCCATACCATAGCCATGTGCCCCAACATCATACTGTACTCTTAGTCATGCAGTATTTAAGTATAACTACATGATGACATACTGTTAACTTATAACACTGCAAAACAAATGTAGGTAAAAGGAAGTGCTGAGGTATAGTGAAATGACTCGTTGTTATGACTCACTACTGAAACTGAGCATGGGGCATTATTCTTTTCTATAATATAGATTAACAGAAGATTAGATTAACAATATAATTGGATTTTGCATATATATTTCTCCTACCGTATGTTAAATGTTTTGATTTTATTACTGTCCATCCTTGTATTTACATCATATGTTTATTAAATCAACCTCAAGTTGAAGGTGTATTCTGTAGGCAAATCAGATTGCACATGCTAATCTGATTTTGATGAGTAAGTTCAAAGGAGGGTTAAGTTATAAAACAAATATCACAAGCTTTGAACATCTCAGGGAACACTGTTCAATGCCTGATCCTAAAATGAAAAGAGGGACACAACCACAAACCTACCAAGGCATTGCCGTCCCTCTAAACTGAAAGGCCAGGCAAGATGTTTGTGGTGACTTTGGAGGATATGCAGAGGGTCTAAGGCTCAGGTGGGAGAATCTATCTACAAGACAAGTATTAGTTGTGCACTGCAAAAATTTGGCCTTTATGGAAGAGTGGCAAGAAGAAAGCCATTGTTGAAAGAAAGCCATTAGAAGTCCCATTTGCAGTTTTCAACAAGCTATGTAAAATCCCAAAGAAAATACATTTTACAATTATGGTTGAAACATGACAAAATGTGGAAAAGTTCAAGGGGTATGAATACTTTTGCAAGGCAGTGTGCATACATATTTACATGTCTTCTTTTTCTTCTTCTTCTTTTTATTATTATTGTAGTTTAATAATAATAACAAGTACAATTTTCATATTGCTCATATGCAAAACCTTTACTTTTCAGACTCAAAGGCCTGGAGCAGGTGACTAAAGCTACAATGCTGGGTCACTTGTTGCCAGTTCTATTGACCTCTCTGATGCACCCCAACCTGCAAACTCTGTCACTTGCTGATGCTCTTATGCCACAACTTGTCCAGCTTGTCCTGTACACCAGTCAGGTTAGTGTGTTTGTAATTTGTGCCAGTATATGAACAAGAATTTGTTAATTGCAGACGTGTGTAGTGTTTGTTTTACACAATTATCTTTTTATTTTCTCTTTGTTTAATTAGACTGCATTGCTTCTGAAGACCCAGTCCCCGATATTTGTTGAAGGCTCTCCACTGAGGGGTGGGCCATTAAACCACACTGCTAAGATCACTTGTAGTGATGATAAGTGAGTGTATACACTTTCTTTATATTTATTTATTTTCCTGTGAAATAAACCTACATTTTAGTAATAGAAAACAATGTTTAAATACTGATAAAATAGATAGTTTTGGTTTAAAACGTAAACTGGAATAAAGCACATCTCCACACTTAGACCTATCTTTCAGTTTCCAGATTCTTGATGAAAGGGAAGAGCCTGGCTTTCTGACCGGACTTAAGATCCCTGCCCCATGGGCTGCTGGGAAAACAGTGGAAACTATCCATCCAGTTCGTGACAACTACAAATTTAAAGAGACTGTACATATACCTGGTGCTCGATGTCTTTATCTACGCTTTGATCCTCGTTGCTCTTCACAGTATGACTATGATAAGGTGCCTATTTCAATTAATGTCAATGTTGCTTGTAATTGGCCAAACTGGATTAGGTCAATTTATGGCTTAAATTGAAATAGTAAATCAGAATACATTAGATTATGTTGTGCAAAGTTTCATCATCTGTATGTTTACCAGTGATCTATAACTCCATGATTGTTCAAATCAGTTAAAATCTTGCACTGTTTTATATTTGAAGCTTGTTATCTATGCTGGACCTAACACAAACAGTCGCAAAGTGACAGAGTATGGTGGCAACACCCTGGGATATGGCAGCCGCAGTGTTCTGGGTACTGGTTGGCCAAAAGATCTTGTGAAGGTGAGAAGGATGAGCACACACAGACTGATGCTATATGCATTTATTAAATAATGGCACTCAAATACCCTGCCTGGCCTAAAAATGTGTCTATTTAAGTTTAAATAGGGGAAATACTTGAGAGCAACAAGGTTACTTTATCCTTCAGTTCAATATAATTTCATTCATATGATACTAAGCAGCATTACAGAAATGAAAATTATGAATCTAAATTAGAAAGTATACACATTTTTACCTTCATCAGTTTGTCCCGAATGAGCAAACCATAGGTGAGGGTGACAAGGAAAAAAAAATCAGTGAGATGATTTGAAGAAACCTTGAGAGGAACTAGACTCAAACGTGAACCTGCAAGTGATTATCAGATAGAGGGACCGTGATTAAATCCCTTCAGTAACCGTGTGAATTTGGTTTAAAAGTGCAGTTGTATAATAGGAAATACATTTAAGTTAACATAAAGACACTTATTTACTATTAGTTTACTAAATGTTCACTTATAGAGACTTGGGTACAAAACTGTTCATGGCAGTTTTATTCCTAAAACTATTTAAGCAATTGCAGCCATGTTCAAAGTTACATAATGCATAGAACGTTGTGAAAATATTTTTTTTCTTGTAATTTATTTTAACAAGGTTAGAGCTTACAGTACAATGGAACTTTTGATTACGAGCATAATTCGTTCCAAAGGTGTGCTCGTATATCAAAACAAGTGAATTATTCGTTCAACAACCCAAAAAATACATATATAAAAATATCTCCAATGTGATGACGTGACGCTCTGTGTCAAAACAAGAAGCTAATGCGTACCACATGATACTCGATGATACATGGTACTCGTAAATCAAGGCACGATCGTTTTTCAAGTAAAAAAGTATTACAAATTTTTGCTTGTCTTGTGGGATGCTCGCAATCCGAGGTTCCACTGTATATATTTAGTAGGTCAGTGCAAGCTGATAATGTGTACCACTAAAAGATTTAATGGGGGTATGCAGAACTGGAAAGAGGGTAGAGCAGCTTCCTGCCGAAACCCACATTCAAAACCAGTTATGGACGCACTGAATTACCTCTGAACCATCTGTGCTGTGTTTCAGTCTTTCATTACTGCTAGTTAACGTGAGCGTGAGATTCCACCAACGTTCTGGCAGGTTCATGACTCACCACATAGCTTCAAACATAAGGTCAATTCTGAAATTCCCCTGAACAGGGGCACTCCTTGGTGTGCGTAGTTGTGTAATGTTAAGTTCCATCTTACGCTATTTCTTGGAGGACAGTAAAACGCGAGTCGAGACATCGAACAATTATGACGAAAGAGAAATTACAATATTTACCGAATCTTGTCCACCACCATCATGGTTAGGGTTAGGGTTAACCCTAACTTTTGGCTATCAGCAAGACTTTAAAAAACGTTTACCCCTGCATTTGTTTTTGATTCATTACATTTAAAGTGAAATATTTAAAACATTTTTGTTTTTATTTCTGTGAATACGGATTACAGCTCATGAAAAAAAAAAATCTTACATATTCCTGCAAATCAACTAAAAAAAGATTTATAATGCAGAAATGTCCAACTTCTGAAAAGTCTGTTCATTTATGCACTCAATACTTGATCAGAGCTTCTTTAGCTTGAATTAATGCATCAACACAGCATGGCATGGAAGCAGTCAGCCTGTGGTGCTGCTGAGACATAATTGAAGATCAGGTTAGTTTGATAGCAGCTCATCAGTATCTTTGGGTCTGTGTTTTTCATCTTCCTCTTGACAATAACCCTCTATAGTCTTCAGGTCAGATGAGTTGGCTGGGCGATCAAACACAGTGATATCATGGTCAACAAACCAGTTAGTGGTCATTTTGGCACTGCGGGCAGATGCTAAGTGATTTTGGAAAAGAAATTATGATAATTGTAAACTTTGTCAGCAGATGGAAGCATCAAGGTGCTATAAAATCTCCAGGTAGATGGCTACGTTAACTTTAAACTTAATAAAACACAGTGGACCAACACCAGCCAGATAAATCATCACTGACTTCACACTGCACTTCACTCTTCTTCCAGACCTTGAATTCCAAATTAAATGCAAAATTTACCTTCATCTGAAAAGAGAACATTGGACCACTGAACAATCATCTAATTCTTTTTCGTCTTATCTCAAGTCTCATGTTGTCTCTTGACCAGGAGTGGCTTGATATTAGGAATGCAACAGCAGTAGCCTATTTTGTGAAGACATCTGTGTGTAGTGGCTCTTGATGCACTGACTCCAGCTTCACTCCACTTCTTGTGAAGCTCACCCAAGTTGAATCAGCTTTGCTTGACAATCTTTTTAAGGATGAGCAGTCATCAGTGCAGCTTGTTGCTGACACAATTTTCTCTACCTATTAACCTTCCATTAATATGCTTCAATACAGCCCTTTCAGCGGTGACCAGTGAATAATGTTTTCTTTTAGTTGGCAGCAGTTCTTTTACTCTGAAATGATGCTGTGAGTAGCTTCTCATTTCTTTAACCACCATGTTGAAAGATGGATAGGTGTGAAAAGTCAAATTATTGGTCTCCATCAAGCAAATGAAATAACTAAGGTCATTGCTGAAATGACTGGAATTGGGTTAGGAACAACAAATTATTAAAACTAGGAAAAATAAATTATGCATACTTACTGCTCAGATTTATAATGAGATAAAAATACAAATCACTCTGGATAAGGGCCAAAAGCTGAAATATAAATGTAAACGCATGATTGTTACCACAGATAACTTCAAGATGCAATGTACAAATATTAACAGTAGAAATTACATCTAGGGGAAAAAAAAAAAGAATTTCCACACACAATGCAACAGAAACTGACAGGATTTGAAAAAAACAGCTGTGTGGCCCTACAAGAATATAATGTATTAGTGGGGCTAAAGAAAATTGACTTAAATTTGCTGTGGAGCATAAAGATGGAATTTGGATCAATGGAAAAAGGTCATACTGTGTGATGTGCAAGATTGACCTGCATTCCAGAGCGATGATTATGCCAGGGTAGAAAGGGAAGCACATGGAATACAATAAAATAAATAAGAAGTTTAATAAAATGAAATCAGCTGAATGTACTGAATGGCAAGGGTATCACATCAATGGATTTTTCTTTTCATCCCTGATGGCATAGGGATACAGTGGAACCTTGGATTACGAGCATAATTTGTTCCGGAAGTAGCCTCATATTCCAAAAACACTCTTAAACCAAATCATAATTTCCCATAAGAAATAATGAAAACTCAAATTATTCGTTCCATAGCCCCAAAAAATAAATACATAAAGATAATTAATACAATCTATAAAACGAAAATAAAACAAATTAATCTGCACTTTACCCTTAAAAAAGTACAAATAAATCCTGACAGATAAGTGTTTCAGTTGGTGCGCGCAGGCGCTCTGTGTGTGTGTGTGTGTGTGTGTGTGTGTGTGTGTGTGTGTGTGTGTGTGTGTGTGTGTGGAATTAGCCCCTCTCCCCACCTCGTTTTTTAAGTTTCACAACAAACAAACACACAGACACACACACACACACACACACACAACGGAAACACCGTTTTAACTGGAAATAAAGAAATTTCTCTGAGACAGGCATGAGCGCATATTAACAGAATCACTTTTTAAGTTTCACAACAAACGCATAAACACAACGGAAACACCGTTTTAACAGGGAAAAAAATCTCTCTGACCTGGCGTGAGCATACTAACGGAATCACTGCTGTAAAGAAAAAAAAAACAAAAAACAAATGAACCAGCACCTTACCTTTGAAAACAATCGCGACAGAGCACAGTTTCTGTGTGTTTGTGGAGCCGGGGAGGGGGTGAAAAGGCGAAAGAGGGTCTGTTCATATGTCAGGGTGTGTGTGTGTCTGTGTGTCTGTGTGTCTGTGTGTGTGTGTGTGTGTGTGTGTATATATGTGTCAAATTCCGCGGACACGCATAGTGTCAAATGTGTCAAATTCCGCGACACGCTCGGCGTCAAAATAAGAGTTGCATGCGTGATACATGATACTCGGCGCTCGTAAAAACCAATAATGCTTGGTTTCCGATTAAAAATGTATTAAAAATCTTTGCTCAGTTTGCGGAACACTCGTAAACCACTCGTAAACCACTCCGAGGTTCCACTGTATTTTAAAATGACAATGCCACGATTCCTCAAATTGTGACAGAATGGAATCATTTTCACACATTAAGAATTAAATTAAAACTATAATGTGGTCATGATCGGAAATCATGTGCACATGAAAATTTCAGCTTAATGTCAGTACAGTTGTTAAAAGGTTCTAAGGAAAAGATTGGTCACCTCATACAGTATTTTGTTAATTTTTAAGGCAAAAATAGTATGCACATCTTTGCAGAAAACAGTATTCACAAATAATTTCTGCAATCAGTAATGCATCATTATTTTATATGTGATTAACAATAATGTGGTACATAATTCTTGGTGGTACATAAAAAAAAGCAATTATAGTAAATCTTGAACATATGTATAACACAACTATCTACAAAACAACTTAAAAGTTTAATAGTAATTCCAAAGAGATTTATAGTATGCTGCTTGCAAACATTACATATTAGTGGTTAAATACCCTTTACAGTTCTAAAATTCACCTTATTTTTATTCAAAACACTGGAGTAGTATAGGGTACATTTTTCATTTTCCTGTAATTTAAAGTAGAACAGAATTTTTCATTAGTTTGCGAGTTTCTTGCATGCAGTTGTTTATTTACTTACTGTACACATTCATTCATTTTATATGTTTTTTCTCAGGTGGAGGGTGACACTGTAACATTTTCCTTTGAGATGAGAAGTGGCCGTGAACACAACACCCCGGACAAAGCAATGTGGGGTTTCTCCTGCACAGTCCGAGCACAGGCAAGCACAATAATAATAATAATAATAATAATAATACAAATAATACAAATGATGATAATAATAATCTTTATTTAATAATCTAGCATTTATTGTAAAAACACTGGTTTGTAAATATTAGACTGGTCAGTATTTAACCATTGTAGAATGACTACAGATTTTATTATAACTAATAGAATCAAGCTATTTTTTATTTAGAATTTTCCCAGATTTGCTTTTAAATATATTGAAATGTGTTTTCTCAAACTAGTTTTCCCATTGCAGTTGATATAAAAAAAAAAAAGAAGTAAAAAATAGTCTTTAATTTTGCCAATAGACTGATTATACCAGTTTTCTGAGCTCGCTAAGTAGCCAGTTGAAGGAATATTCCTGTGGTATTTATTATATTTATTATTATTTATTATACCGTCTGTTCATCTCATATAGAGCAATATCTTTTTTCCCTGTCAATCTTCTGCTCCACACTCAAGTCCACTAGATGTTGATGTTTCAGCAACCACCCTTAAACTCAAAATATTAAGAAATAGTTAGCTTGTGAAATCCAAGTATTTGCAGAGGATTCAAGCAGTTTTCAGCATTTTCTGTTAAAACCTTTTTTTTACCCTATTTTTGAGCAATATGTTGATTTTTAGACGTATAAAATGGAACGTACGTACTTACCTAAACAATTTAATTTTCATCACAAATTCATGTGTTTTAATTGTCATTGTTGGTGATTATCCATTTTTTCATACATTTGGTCTTGTGTTTTAGGAGTCATCAGAGGATGTCTCTGGGGGTCTGCCTTTTCTGGCTGACCTCGCTTTGGGTCTCTCTGTTCTAGCTTGTTCCATGTTACGCATACTCTACAATGGCCCAGAGATAACACGGGAGGAAGAGGCTTGCCATGACCTTCTGTGCTCTAAACTTTTACAGAGGTAACCTGAACAAATATGCCGCTGAATTTTTTATTGAATTCATTCTTATACTATTTATTATGGACGAGAAGTATTTTACCTTACATTCATACCTTTTCCTTTTAGATGCCAGTGGCAGGTAGAAGCCAATGGTGCCATTTCGCCAGCTCTTACCCCCTCTCCGTCTCCTCTTCCACTTACTATTGATGAAGACCAAGAATTTACCTACCCCACCGATGTCCTTATTCCTCCAGCAGGCTTCATTCCTGGTGTTTACTGTGATCTACCACGTATTCGCCTTCCCCCAGGCATAATGGGCCGTCTGAGGGACCTGTCTGGCAAGGCTCGTCCACAGTTCCGTCCCAGCATCAAGCAAGTGGAATTTTTCCCCTTCCATTCTCTATGGCCAGTTCCTACGATTAAAAGTGTCCAACCAAGGAGGACGAAAGCTATTGCGTTTTTCCCCTAAAAGATGTGAAACATTAAATCAGTATTTGCTGTGAATACCCTTTGGCTTCAAACCAGCATCAATTCTTACACTTGCACAAAGTCAGGTATTTTGTAGGATCAGGATGAGGTGTATAAATAACCAATTATACCAAGCAGGTGCTAATGATCATCGATTTTATATGTAGTTTAAAATATAGTCACATGTTACAGGTTAAATACCCTGGGAAAACTGAACAGCAACAAGATACAAGGTATTGATACTACATCAGCCAGGTCTCTCCCAGGCTCCGAATTTTACCCAAAACGACTAGTGTTTCAAGATATTGCTGTTCAAGCTGCTTTGAAGAAGCCCAAAAAGGAGTTCACAGGATTGGGATTAAACAGCTGTGTAGCCATAAGAAAGCCACTTGTTACTTAGACTAATCAGAAAAGGGACACTTAAATTTGTCAAGGAGCATAAAGATTTTGAATGGGGTCTAATGAATCCAGATTAACCCTTAGAGTGAAGGGCCGGTCAAGGTAAAAAGGAAAGCACATGGAGCACCTTTCATCCAAGTTTTTTTTTCTCTGTTTTTTCTTTTTAGAGAGGTGATCCGGCCAGATGTAATTGAAGAAGTGATTGTATCCTGTGTAATAAAACACCTGGGCCTGATAGATTCACTGCAATCATTAGTAAACCTACAGTACAGAGAGGAACACAGAGAGGAGTATGAACTGCTGTGCAAAATTATGGCTGAGGTATTCAAGAAGATAAATGCAATGGAGAGACAGCTTCAGGTATGCACAAATTCTTTGTATATACAGTCGGGTTCATACATTTTGAAAGTAAAAAATATCTAGTTCCATTAGCAGCCATACACTCTTATGCCATGACACAAAATGTTGTGAAAGGGCTCACCATGGACAGAATTCTGCGGTTGTTTACTTTAGTAGTCTTCTGTAATCTTCCAGGCTTGCCAGTCAAGTCCTTCTTTATAGGAATGTTCCAAAATGTTGTAGTTACTTTCTAGGTTTTGGTATCTCTCTGATGGATTATTATTTTTTTTTTAATGATGGTCTCCTTCACTTGCATAGACATCTTTTTAACTCTTTTGTTGAGCTTGAGGGAACAGCTACTAAATGCAAATATAAAACTTTAAACCACCTCCAGTCCTTAGTTATGGAGTAATGAGGGAGCAGGTCTCACCTGGCCATGCAACTGCTTGTCAGCCATTTGTTCCATTATTTATGGGTCCAAAATGCAAGTGTGTGTATGAAAATAGCTGCAATTCTTGAATGTTTAATGCCGCACCTTTGTCATACCCCTCAATTTAAAGATGAAAAACTTAACTTAACAATGTGCATGACTTCACAAATTCATGCAGTGCGCAACACTTGTTTATGGTACTGTATGTACTTTTTAAAAAACAAATAAATAAATAATATGCTTTCACAGTGCTTTACAAAATGATATTAATTCGGTAGATAGAGTCAAAACTGGGACTTGTTTGAGTCTAGGTGTCTACTAATCCCTACTACAGAGGTATGAAGAGGGGAATGTCTATTACCGCCGCGCTCACCGCCGCGACAAAACGACAGCGGCCAAAATAAATCATTTGCATTTCAAAGTCATTCGTGAAATGACCGCCAGGTGGCGCAAAGTGACATTTTCCATCATCTTTTTAAAAAAAATTATTAAGTCATAAAAAAGTCAAAACAATATGCTGTATCGAAGAAATACTTCAGTAATGGTAATTTCCACATCTGTGTATTTTATACAACAAGCATGAAAAATCTGAACCAGAGCTATTTATATTTGCTGTACAATAATGAGTAAAAAAAACATTGAAGTTGAACATTAAAACAAGTAAGTTATTGTTACTTACGTAAAATTATTAAAACTCAAAATTATTACTCATTCAATTATTTAGGTTAACAGTACTCAATGTGTTTAATTACTTTGAGCATTTGGGTTTACAGTGTACACGCGTAGGCTTTCTAATTACACATGATAAAATCTAAAGGCTGACTGTGTTAACATTTACTTTGCTTAAATTCGATACTAATAAAATTTAATTCTACATTTGTACTGTAATTTTAGTACTGTGATTATGAATTCGTTTAAGTACAATGTTACACTTGCTGCGGCTTATTAATCCTTGAGAGAATGAACTAAGGTCTGACACGTCGGTCTATAGTTATATAGTTGCTGGTAAAAGCCAGCAACTGCATACTGTCGCCGTGAGGTGCGGCAAAAAAATATAGCAAACTGCTCGTCACACATTTGTATATCCCTGCTCAGTTTTAAATGAGAAATTTCAGGGTTTTTTTTTTACTTGGGAGTTGATTTAATTGAAAAATGCCAGTAGCTGAGGTAAATTTACAAGAATAATCTTTGTAATTTTTGAATTTGTGTGTGTGTCATTTTCAGAGTGTGGCTGAGCTGGAACAAAAATGGCAGAATGAGATGGACGAGGCTCAGCAGGGCAAACTAGAAAATAACACACCTTTTTTTCATGACTACCATTTTTTTGAGGTAAGTGAAGAGTAATAGGAGTGGAACTTTTGTGGCATTTTTTTTTTTTTCAATTTATTACCTTTACTAATACTAATGACCTATTTTGCACTATCAACATTTTGAAAAATGTTGGTATTTGACAGAAAGCCAATGTTCCACTCATTGCTAGTGTTTGTAGAGGTCCCACTTATCATTCCTAGTGTTACTACTTAGTGGTCAAAAATTTGAACTACAATAAACTTAAATCTAATACATTTCCTAGAAAAGGCAATATTCAATTGCACTGTGTGTAATTAAAGTACTGTATGTAACTCAAAAGTATGGACACATCTTGTGTGAGTATGTGTTCTTTGTTTAGTTTTGTCAAAACTATGAAATAAAACAAATGGAATTATGTAATTAAGTCACAACAACAGAAAGTCAATTGTTATTTTAAGACATTAAGGTCAGCTGTTCTGGAAGTGTTTTTGCAAAACCCATCAAGCATAAAAAAGTATAAGTAGCAGACACATTTTAATATCAACTGTTCAAAGGAGAGTATTGCATATTTTGGACGCCTTCAGCACTGTTTTATAATGTAGTAAGACATAAAAATCAGGAAAACCATTGAATTAGGAGGTGTGTCCAAATTTTGACTGGTAATGTACAGTATAGTCTACATTCTACATCATCTACAGCTACATCTGTAGATGTTACTACATTTCTGTAGTAAGATATATATTGCAAAGATTAGTAGAGAAAATAATCTCAAAACAAACTTTAGACTACGTATAATATTTCTACATGTTATCTAAATGTTAAACTGCATTTTACAGGATTACTATTTCATTAGACGTAGCCTATAACATACAGTAAGTTAAGTCTCATGGCCTCTCAACTTAATTTAGTTCAAGGGGGTGTTTTTACTAGTTATCTTGCCCAGCAAAATCTTTTCTAGCACATGCATGTTTTTTTGTTTGTTCATGTGATGAATTGGTTATGTATGTGTTTTTGTGTGAGTTGTGTGCACTTGCTGCCCTGCAATGATTGATAAATAAGCAATTGGTTTTTGTGCATAATTACAGAACAAAATGAAGGAGCTTGAACTTCTGTGTTCTCTGAAAGAAGTTCCATTAGACTGGAGCGATGTAGAAAACGCTGTCCTTGCATTAAGGTAAAATGTCACCTATTTTATAAAATAAATCAAATGATATTGAATTTAAATTCTTTGGCTCTTCCTATGTTTATTGGTATATATGTAAACCTTTCAACTCACATTAACCACAAAGCATTTATAAGCTTTTACTCACCACTAACTTTTGTAATTTACACTATTCAGTATTTTTATTTAGTTAATTGTCATTTTGGTGCTTTCTCACCATACACAGCTCATAATCTAATTAAATCAGGTCAGGTCATAAGTATTTTGTACAACACAAAATTGTATTTTTGCCTCTGTAAATCACCGCAATGAGTTTGAAATGGAGCTAACAAGTTTATGCTTTAATTTAACAAAAATATTGCAATGTTTTAGAATTTTTATGTAATTTTTATATAATTAGAAATTTTTATGTAAACTATCGTAAAATATTTGCATTAGTTTTAATATTTGGGTGCAAAGACTTCAACAACATCAACAAATACTGAGTTGCTGAGGAATGAGCTCCTTTGTGCTGCTCTTTATTTGTTGTAGACTATGATATGCCTACATGACTGATATAACTCCTTTAGAGGATTTTTGACTTTTCATCTTGGCTAGTTGATGGCTATGTTGTGAATGGATTCTTTTTACCCATGAGAAAGTACATCTGCTACAATCCACTTTAGTTTACATCTGTGTCCTTTAAAGGTATTTTGGTGGTGGAGCTCATCAAGTCAAGTCAAGTCAATTTATTTATATAGCGTGTTTAACAATTGAGATTGTCGCAAAGCAGCTTTACACAATCAAAAGAAGTAAGTTTGTATGCAATGTGTACGAATCAAAATGATAAGATTGTCCCTGATGAGCAAGACGAGGGCGACGGTGGCAAGGAAAAATCACTGGCAACAAGGAGAGGGAAAAGAGAGAGGGAGAGAGAGAGAGCAGAAGAGGAGAGAACAGAAAATAATGAGAGATGGCAGTTAGGTCTGGTCACAGTCAACATGTATAAGGTGAATGTATATTAGTGCAAAGTGCAAGCACGGACTCCGGCAGGACTAACTATAACAGCAACCAATCACTTCACCGTCAACAAACCTGAGTGATCAATGAGAGTGGGGAGAACAGCATCTAAACATACCAGTTCACCAGAATACTCTACGTCCATGAGTCCCCCAGATCTGCTCCTTTACCTAAGGTTAATCTATTTACAAAAATGCTTGGCTAAATAAATAGGTTTTTAGCCTAGACTTAAACACTGAGACTGTGTCTGAGTCCCGAACATTAACAGGAAGACTATTCCATAACTTTGGGGCTTTGTAAGAAAAAGCTCCGCCCCCTGCTGTAGTTTTAATAATACGTGGTACTGACAGGCAGCCTGCATCCTTTGATCGAAGTAGGCGTGGCGGATCGTAAGACAATAACAGTTCACTCAAATACTGTGGCGCGAGACCATTTAGTGCTTTAAATGTCAAAAGTAGTATCTTAAAATCAATGCGAAATTTCACAGGGAGCCAATGCAGTGTAGATAAGATAGGGGTGATGTGCTCGTATCTTCTGGTTTTAGTGAGGACTCTTGCTGCTGCATTCTGTACTAACTGAAGCTTGTTTATACACCTAGTTGAACAACCAGACAGTAAGGCGTTACAATAGTCCAACCTAGAGGTGATAAAAGCGTGAACTAGTTTTTCTGCATCATTTAGTGACCGTATGTTTCTTATCTTGGCAATATTTCTAAGGTGAAAGAAAGCTCTCCTGGTAATATTATCTACATGTGCTTCAAACGAAAGGCTGGAATCTATAATCACACCGAGGTATTTTACTGTTGCATTTGATGGAACAGAAAGGCCATCTAAAGTTACAGTGTGATCAGAAAGCTTACTTCTAGCTACTTGTGGTCCTATGACCAGAACTTCTGTCTTATCAGGATTAAGCAGAAGAAAATTAATTAACATCCAATCTCTTATGTCCTGCACACACTGCTCAATTTTAGCAAACTGGTTTTTCTCATCTGGTTTTGCTGAGACATATAATTGTGTGTCATCAGCATAACAATGAAAACTAATACCATGTTTACGAATTATGTTGCCCAGAGGAAGCATGTAAAGGGAAAAAAGCAGTGGGCCTAAAACTGAAACCCTCAGGAAGCTCGTCTGTGCATCCTCTTTTAAAACTGATTTAAATTGTTGATTTGATACTTAAAACACAAGCATATCTTTACTTCATTTTGAGTGTTCCCAGGAATAATAAAAAAAAAAAGCCTTTATTTTTGTCACATATACATTACAGCAAAGTGAAATTCCTTCTTCGCATATCCCAGCGTAACTGGGGTCAGAGCGCAGGGTCAGCCACAGTACAGCGCCCCTGGAGCAGATAGGATTAAGGGCCTTGCTCAAGGGCCCAACAATGGCAACCTGGCTGAGCTGGGAATCGAACCGCCGATCTTTCGATCAGTAACTCAGTGCCTTAGCCCTCTGAGCCACCACTGCCCCTGAATAATTGGCAAATGTAAATTCCAACACTTGTAACCATTGGCATTTTATCTCCTTCATTTGTTATTGAAATACCAAAGAAAGAGGCTAAACCAGACCATTTATTTAGCTAAACCAGGCTACTTATCTGTCAGTTGTCCAATTTCTTTTAAACCTGAGAAAATGGAGAGATTTTGTAAAATGCTTAATGTCTACACATGAGTCACATCTTCATTGCAGAGGCAAAAATACAGACATTGTGTAGTCTAAATGTGTATTTGTGGGGAGTGACAACAGGAAAAAATAGGCTGGATTGCTTTGGCATACATGTTATAAAACTTACTTCACACATACTATACAAACTAAATAAAACTATATAACTAAGGATGTAGGCAGTTCTTTTAATGAAACTAAAGAGAATAATGTAAATGTCAGCTCATCAGCATGAAAATATAGATGTATTTTTAAGATGCTGCAGGATTATTTGAAATGTTATCATTGAATATTAATTCTTTTATTTATTTATTTTTACATTTTTGACCACAGAGAATGTAGATCTCTTTTTTTCCCTTCATCCTCCATCCATTTTGTACCACATGTGGCTAGTTTTCACCTTTTAATGCCTTATGAATGTTTGTAACCCAACAAGTATGATGGATCATTAGAGCCTGATTTTGCAAGCCCAAGTCTAACTGATGTTTGGTCTTTGTAATGTGACGCATTTAATACAGCTGTGTTTTGTTTGTGTGCTATGTTAGGGAGATTTTTTTCCAGGAGGTTAGCTCTCTGCAGCACTCCAAGTGTTTTGTGCTTCTGGCCAAGACCAGAGCTCTACTGAAGAGCTTAATGAATCGTTCAGAGCTACTGCTACATGTCACAATTTCTCCACACTGTGGGAGCCTAACCTCAACACCTACAAGCCCACCAGGTATTTTCCACTTCCCTGTATACATTTAAAACAGAACTGTTTATTTCACCATTTCCTTATATAACACAGTTATGCACTAATACTTATTAAAACGTATAGGAATCTCATGTAATCGCATAAGAAACCGATAAGAATCTCATAAGGCCATGTTATGAATAATTTGTCTAATTTTTAAGGCCCAGTTATTTAGAAGACACATAAGTTCTACCTAGATACTGTTTCAGGTAGGAGTTACTTTCAGTTACTGTAATTGTTTTATTTTTTTATTTTAATTTTTTTTTGGATTTTTCCCCGATTTTCTCCCTAATTTAGTCGTGTCCAATTCCTCCCCGTCACTAGGGGGCTCCCACATTAAGGCTACTACTACCACTCAGCCGGGAGGGCCGAAGACTATCACGTGTTTCCTCCGAACCACGTGACGCCAGCCGACCGCATCTTTTCGAACTGCTCGCTCGCGCACCGTTGGGGGCGGCGTTACACACTCGGAGGACAGCGCTATCCGCTCCCTCCGCTGCGCGAGCTCACAGACGCCCCTGACTGGCTGTAGAGCCGTGATTAATGTGGGAGCACTATGTACCTCTCATCCCTCCCCTCTGAGAGAGCTCGGCCAATCAGCTCGCTCTAGACCTCCGGCTGCGAGAGGTTACAGCACCACCCGGGATTCGAACTAGCGATCTCCGGACGATAGGGCGAGCGCCACTCGGAGGCCCAGTTACTGTAATTGTGGGTATTCTGTTAAAATTTGGCTATTTTGTCTTGGACTTGTTGCATAATCTCTGTCATTTTGTAAACCTGTCAGGACACTTAGTGTAGCAGGACACTTAGTGTAGGTAATACCACACCCATTATGAAGCATGTTGGTGGAAACATCATGCTATAAGCTTTTTTATAGCCAGCTAAAAGTCTTTCAATTCTTGTACTTGTGATTTTCTCCCATTCTTCCTTGCAAAAGGCTTCTAGTTCTGTAATATTCTTTGGTCGTCTTGCATACATGTTTGCTTCCAGAATTTGCTGGTATTCAGTGGAATCCATTCTTCCCTTCACTCGTGTAATGTTTCCTGGGCCACTGGCTGCAACATAACCACAAAGCATGATAGATCCAACCCCATGCTTAATAGTTGGCAAGGTGTTCTTTTCATGAAATGCTGCTCCTTTTTTTCTCCAAACATGCCTTTGTTGATTGTGGCCAAAGAGTTCTATTTTAACTTCATCAGTCCACAACACTTGTTTCCAAAACGCATCAGTCTTCTGTAGATGTTCTGTTGCATACTTCTGACATTGGATTTTATGATGGGGACGCAGATAAGGTTTTCTTTTACTGTTTCCTTCACGAAGGTCTTGTCTGTGCATGCATCGCTGCAGAGTGGAACGGTGCACCACTACTCCTGAGTCTGCTAAATCCTCCTACAGGTTTTTTTTTCAGTCAAATGCGGTTTTGATTTGTCTTTCTGACCAGCATGCGAGGAGTTCTCTCCGAGAGTTTTCTTGGTCTTCCAGATCTCATCATGACTCCACAGTTCTCCTCCTGACCTGCCATCTCTTAATTACATTTCTCACCGTGGAAGCTGCAAGCTGACAACGCTTTGCTATCTTCTTGTAGCCTTTTCCTGCATTGTGGGCATCAATAACTTTAGAGGACTGCTTAGAGGAACCCATGGTTGTTGAGTGTCCGCAAGTGTGTGCACAAGGTTTGAAGAGTCAAAGTATTTGTAAAGCTTTGAAATTGGCATTTACTAATGACAGCTGTTGCTCTAACGAGCTGATTCACTATGTAGCAAATTTTCACTTTTGTTCTGTTCCTGGGTTGAAAGCGTGTTTTCCTAACCCGTTAGGTCTAGAACAGAAAGGAAATCGCTGTTATTCCAGAAAAACTTTGCTTCTGTGACCGGGACAGTGAAATTTTGAAAATCGCGTGTTTTCGAGAAAATTCTCGATTCGCTTTCAATGCCGAGCTTCCTCCTAGAATATTCCTGAACTGCTAGAGTTGTCCAGATGTTTCTACAATTCTCCTGAACACTCTAGAACGTTCAAGAAACTTCTAGATCTAGTAAACCCAAAAAATCGTCGCACCGGCAAAAATGCCCCTCAGATCGTTTATCCGGACATATCTTCTTCCATCACCCCAGTACCCCACATCCCCGATCTGCCTGTTCCGACTCCTCCTAGGCGGCATCGGCCATCTTCAGGAGACAGCAGCAAGTCAGATAGCGAGGCAGGTACTGGAGATATGGCCTACGATTCCGCAGATGAAGTTGGGGATAGAAAGCCGTACTTCCCTAACCAGAAAGACGTGAACGATTTAATTAGGGACCTCGGGCTTACGAAATCGAATGCTGAGCTTCTGATATCCAGGCTCAAACAGTGGAACTTGGTTGATGATAGCGTACAAGTCACGGATCAGAGGAAGCGGCATCAAATATTCTCCAACTTCTTCAGTCAGCGTGATGGGCTGTGATTCTGCAATGATGTTGCCGGTCTATTCCAGGCTATAGGTATCGCATGTAATCCTATTGAATGGCGCCTATTCATAGACAGTTCATCCCGGAGCCTCAAAGCCGTGTTGCTTCACAATGGAAACAACTACCCGTCTCTCCCGATGGCCCACTCTGTGCATCTCAAAGAGGACTGCACCAGTGTCAAAATGTTGCTGAGTGCATTAAAGTATGACGACTACGGATGGGAGGTCATCGGTGACTTCAAAATGGTATCATTCCTCATGGGTCTTCAAGGAGGTTTCACGAAATTTCCTTGTTTCCTCTGTCTCTGGGACAGCCGTGACACTAAGGCGCATTATCGCAAAAAGGACTGGCCACAACGGACCGAGTTTTCTGTTGGGAAGAGCAATGTGAAGTGGGAGCCGCTGATAGAATCTCATAAAGTGCCACCGCTGCACATCAAGTTAGGCCTCATTAAGCAATTTGTCACTGCTCTTGACAAGGAGTCAGCAGCATTTAAATACCTCCAAGATCTTTTTCCAAAGCTGTCCGAGGCTAAGGTCAGGGCTGGGATTTCGCAAAGCTGTTGAACAGGACGGAGAGAGCGGCTTGGAGCAGTTTCGTTGCAGTTGTTCATGGCTTCCTAGGTAATCACAAAGCTGAAAACTATGTGGGGTTGGTGCAGACTCTCATAAAGAATTACGCCAAAATGGGATGCAGAATGTCTCAGAAAGTCCATATCCTTGATTCGCATCTCGACAAATTCAAGGAGAACATGGGCGCTTACTCTGACGAGCAAGGCGAGCGCTTTCATCAAGATTTTGAACGTCGTTACCAAGGACAGTATAACGAAAACATGACGGGGGACTACATTTGGGGGCTACGTCGAGAAAGTGATTCACAGTACAATCGTAAATCTAGAAAATCTATGCATTTCTGAACCTTGTTGAGTGGTTTCCGACTGTGTTTGTTTATTCCTTGTGCAATTTTTGTTTTTACCTGATCATAATGACGAAAATGAAAAAAAAAAATCGTTTATTTTCACACAAAAAAAAAACGAGTTTTCTTCGTGCTGTTGTCATAAAAGCAAAGTTTGTGCTTAATGAAGTCATTTTTTCACATACTTTAGACATAAGCAATTGAACACTTAGAAGCCAGGAACAAAAATTGTGTTACATATGGTCTGAAACCTTGTAAAAAGATTTCTGAGACTCTGGAACACTTAGGGTGCCCAAACTTTTGCACAGTGCCATAATAATATTTTGATTTTGTATTTTTGTTCAATTTATGGCAGAAGAAGTAACTATGCATCAATGTTTGCTGAGAATATTGTGCATTTTTACCATTTCCAAGCGAGACAGTCTTAACATCTTTTCAATAAAAAAAAATCACCAAAATCTTTTGTTTATCAAGGGATGCCTAAACTTTTGCATAAGACTGTATACAGTAGACTGATACTGGTAAACCTGGTCCAGACTGCATACAGCTTCAGTCTAGAGTGAGCAGTCACCCTTTAAACATAACAGCAACCCGAAGCATAAAACCAAGACAATGCTAGAGTGACTTTGAAGCAAGTACCCCAGGGGACTTTTGGTAGTGCAGGTATTTTCAGAACCTCTATTCAAGTTTGTGATTTAGCTAGATCTCAGAGCACTCTCTCATCACATGCTAATTCAGGTTTAAATATTTTTCGAAATAATATGAATCTGTCAAAGTTAATCCTATAGTCCTAGTTAGTATCCTATAGATACTGTAAACTGACAAAAGCAGATCAACAGTAGATCCAACAGTAATGAATACCAGCAGCATATCGCGTCAACTAAAATTCAGTACTACATAGGACACAAAGCAGCTTTACAGAAACAAATCTAAATATAAAAAAATATTTATTATATATTCCAGCACAGAACACATTTTATCCTAATCTTTTATTGCTGGTCAACACGGATACAAAAATATTAATCAAATCAGCCCAGATCAGTCTGGATTTATTAAACAATATTGTGGTCCTTGGTCTTTAATAGAAGCTTGGCAATTTGGGGGTCATGACATCCCATAGAGAGAAACTATAATAAATGCTTGAAAGAGAACTTTAGTTCACAATCATATACCTTGTTCCTTTATTGAGTACTTTATTAATACTGAAGGAAAATTATAAGTTTATAATATAAGATTGTAATAGAATTAGCAAGGTATCTCATCTGACCACCATCCTTGGGTAGAATGAGGGTGATGTGTATGTGGTTAGACTATATAGCTGATGTAGCCCTGCCACCGCGACACAAACATCACATCACATTTGTTGATTCTGGCTTATATAATGCTGTAGTGTTACTGAGGGGCAGCACGATGTTGCATGTCCCATTCCTCACTCATACTTTCAGAGCAACTGAAATACTGGCGAATTTAATGTTGGAGTTTTCATGACTAAATTTGACCAGCCTGGTGGCCAATGATCTTCATTGATTGAGTGTGAAGGTTTAATTAACAGAGTAGTAGCACAATTTTGCTTATAATCTTGCAGTGCACACAACATTATGGGTGAGTTCAAAAGAGGAAATCTGTTGGTGTCCGTTCTCTGATGTATTGTTCTCCCACCTTCACTGTCTTTCCCGCATCTGGGAGAGTTACAGTACGGTGTGGAGGAACCCCAAAGAAGCATACCACCCAGATTTCTGGGTGGTATGGGGGGGGGGGGGGGATCAGTGATGGTTTGGGCTGCAATACTTGCGCTAGATGGGCGTGTCACTGCCAAGGACTACCTAAAGTTGAACATCTCCCATAGCCTGCACAGTCACCAGATCTAAATATTATTGAGCCACTTTGCGGTGTTTTGGAGGAGCGAGTCAGGAAACATTTTCCTCCACCAGCATCATGAAGTGACCTGGCCACTATTCTGCGAGAGGACTGGCTCAAAATTCCTCTGGCCACTGTGCCGGACTCATATCTGTCATTTCCAAGACTAAATTGATGCTGTATTGGCTGCAAAAGGAGGCCCTACACCATGCTAATGAATTATTGTGGTCTAAAACCAGGCGTTTCAGTTTCATTGCCCAACCCCTGTATGTATTACTTCTGATGTTCTCCCATTTCTTGTATTACATTTAAACCACTTGGCATTAAATGCGATACTTGGCAGTATCCTTTGTTTTGATTGCTTTTGTCACAATCTTGATTGACTGAAAGATTCCATCACCCTCCCTTGCTAAGTAATAGCACCAGTGTAAACCCAAAAGTGAGGATATATCTCCATAACATTTTTAGGAATTGACACCAAATTCAGAACCTTTGGTACTATGACTTTATATTAATTGCTTACCTGGAGCCACCTTTTGAAACAGGTCAGTCCATCACATTTAGCTTGAATCTCTTAATTGCTCCTGCTTGTACAGTACAATATTTATTTAGCAAACAGAATAGCAAAAAAAGGCTAAAATATCACAACACAGGTAAACATTGCCTGTTTCATTGCTATTTCTAATAATAATTTTCAAAGTAGTATCAGAAAGAAAATCATTGTTCATAGCTGTATTTTTCCTGTAATAGCAGTGCATAGCAATATTATATATTTATAATCTTTGTGATTTGAGTTTTAACTAAGATTAAAGCTCAATTCTAGATCTGTATAATGGTAAATGGTTCTAATTACTTCCAGCCTGTAAGATGGCGTCAGATACCAAGACGGGTATGGTGAAGCAGCCAGTTTTTCTGCGCAGTATGTCTGCTCCCTCTGACCTGGAAATGATAGCAAACCAAGATCTGGAGTTTACACATGCAGCACAAAGGTAAGGTGTTTTATTTACTCTACAGTTGGATTTGGGAGTTTGTCACCCACACACATACAGTACTGTTAAACCTTGGATTGCAAGCATAATTTGTTCCAGAAATGTTCTCATATATCGAAGCACATGTCCTATAAGAAATAATGGAAACTTCGATGATTCGTTCCACAACCAAAAAATATTCATATAAGATAATAAATCCAAAATATTGGGTAAAAAAACAAAAACAAATGAACCTGCACTTTACCTTTGAAAAGAACTGGGGCGAAGGGAAGAAGCAGGGGTGGGGATGGGGGGGGGGGGGGGGGGCTACTGTGTATGATGACTTTCTCTTACACACACGGCCTCAATGGGTTTCAATGCGGTCGCGGTTTTTGAAATACAAATTAAATAGAAATGTGTAAGTGTGATCATTTCAGCAACTTTGACATGGGCCAAATTGTGATTGCTAGATGACTGTGTCAGAGCAACTCCCCCTCTTGCGGGATGTTTTCGCCCTGCAAAATGATGGGATGGCCAAGGCTCATTGATGCAAGTGGGGAACAAAAGCTAGCTCGTGTAGTCTGATCCAAAAGAAAAAAAAAGTTAATGCTTTTGCCTTTAGAAAGGTGTTACATTGTAGTTTGTGGTGTATGTGACTGTGTAGCGGGAGACGAGTAAGACAGTGCCCATGCTAAACACACCTGCAGTTGGCACATGAGTATCTGAACTGGACCACAGAGCAAGAAGAAGGTTGTCTGGTCCGATGACTCATGTTTTCTTTTACAGCATGTAGATGGCTGGGTGTGTGTGCGGCAGTGTGACGGTTTGGGCAATTCATGTTGTTTTTACACGTACCGCCTACCTAAACATTGTTGCTGACCAAGTACACCCTTTCTTGGTAACCGTAGTCCCTGATGGCAGTCGTCTCTTTCGTCAGAAAATGTGCCCTGTCACTCTGCGAAATCTGGTTCAGGAATGTTTCGAGGAACACAACGAATTTGAGGTATGGACTCAGCCTCCAGATTTTCCAGATCTCAACCCAATTGAGCATCTGTGGGATGTGCTGAAAAAACTCATCACCTTACAGCAATTCAAATATCTGCTACTGATGCCTTTGTGCCAGACACTACAGCATACTTTCAGAGGTCTAGTGGAGTTCATACCTTGATTAGTCAGGGCTGTTTGGCAGCATGTTTGACTGAGCTGTAGGCCTCTCGATCAGCTGACAGAAAGTTATGGTGAATGCAGACCTACCAGTTTATCTAGTCCTTCTGGTTTCTGTGTTGTCACCCTGTTCTCATACCTGTTTATGTACCTTAGGACAGCGTCAGTATGTGTATTTATGACAGTATGTTTGGCCAAGCGTGTCTGTGAGGTAAAATGCTCCCAGTCATTTGCTAGAGGGCAGAGTCAGACTCTTCTAGCCAGAATTGAAATGAGATGGTCAGATTGACCAAGGTGAGGCACGGGTGTGACTTTGTAAGCATGAATCACACCTGTACAGTATATACATGGTCCAGGGTTTTATGTTTCCCAGTGAAGCAGGAGAAATTCTGTTTAAATGCTGAAACAGAACTGATTGCAAATTGCAGTAATTAAAGACACTTCAGGTATCCCAGGTGAACGGACAAGTCATAACAGTGAGTGTCAGTGCAGGATGTTAGCCGCTGAATCACTTCAGTAGTTTGAGTAGAAATTCAAGCGAAATTTGGTGCTGATGTAAAAATGGATAAATTAATTTAACCAGTTTACTGTATATTGTGTTGTGCGTGTCTGCTCTGTAGGAGGCGTCCTCACCCTACCAGTAACAGAAGTAGCTCATTTACACTGTTGCAATCTCTGGCAGCTGAAGACGGCAGCGAGAAGCCAACTTACAGTGTGCTGCTGGGACAGCTGTTTGCCTTCATTGGCACCAGCCCTGACCATGCTGTGAGTATGCTGATTAAGAGCCTCACCAAAGTGACCTATTTATCCTTCCCAGGTTGAAGGACCGAAGGGTGTGAAGCATGCTGTGAGTTTCAGTTATGATTTAAATTGATCAGACTTTACAGGTTTCAGAAGAGCAGCAAACACACACAGATCCATGCAGCTCAGCTTGGTTCTATACCTCCTGCCAGCACAAAAGACACTAACTAATAAGTTTCCTGTAACAGGTCAGCTTCACCTCTCTCCCTCCATCTCCAGAGGAGACTTAACCATGTTCCTGTTGTCACTTAACCATGTTCATGGTGTCTTTTACGTTTTAATTGTGGCCTTAACCTTTACATAATTATCCATTCTGTCTAAATAAGACAGTTTTGCCAAAATTAACTGACCTACAGTTTCTTAGAGTGAGATATGTACGATGCCCAGTAATCCTCAGGCATTGGGCAAAGATGCTAAACTAACATTAGTGATCTTAATTTTTTATAGGTGTCTAGTAGAAGTTTTCTGGCAGCGGCTCAGACACGCTGGAGAAGAGGCTGTACGAGGAAGCAAGCACTGGTCCACATGAGGGAGCTCCTCACCACTGCTGTACGAGTCGGTGGAGTAACACACCTGGTGGGTCCTGTCACCATGGTGCTGCAGGGAGGGCCCAGGTATGGTTTCCTTGCAAATGTGAAAGTTGCGGTGGACTTTTATTTTATTTTTCTTTCACATTTTTACATTGTCTCTTTCTGATGTCCACTTGCAGGATAGAGGAGTTGACTTGCGGTGGCATGGTGGGACAAGTTCAGGAGGCCTTTGGGCAGACTATGACCTCTGTTGTATCTCTGTGTGCCCGCTACCCTATTGCCTGTGCCAACAGCATTGGCCTACTCTGCACCATCCCTTACACCAGGCAAGCAATCAACTTTGTAATGTATAACTTTATACATTTAAACAAATAGGAAGTACACTTGGCTGGACAGTTTTGAAATGCTTTTATCCCTTTTTATCTTCACTTTATATTTAAAGAGTTAGCAACCCTATTCATAATAGCATTCAAGGCCGCAGATATTGCAAACATACAATCTAAACATGCAATCATGTAAAAAACGAACATACCACCCTCCTTCAGTTCAAGTTTTATTTGTCAATGCCTAAATAACAATTGTGTCAGCCGTATCAACTTCTATAAGCAAAGAACTAACATTAGGTGACAACAAAAAAAGTTATATATTTATTCTATTTACTGTAAATGCCCAAGAGCACAATTATGTTTCTCGTAAAAAGGGGGATAGTTAAAATAATAATAATAATAACAACAACATGTCAGCTTGTATGTCAGCATGACTTTGCAAAATGTAAGAAAACAAACCAAAATATTTCTGTAAATCTATAATATTTCAACATTGTATACTTATAATTTTAATTTTAACTTAAAATGAAATTATAAAAACAATTCTGTCCCCCCCCTTGTAATTGTGATTAAATATAACTTCTACAGAACTGAATGTTGGTTCATAGTCTGCATATGTAAAGTTTCTTTGCATCTTTAGGAGTGAGGAGCAATGTCTGGTACGCAGCGGCCTGGTTCAGTTGATGGACCAGCTTTGCAGTCTCAGTAGCCAGAGAGACTGCAGCTCCAATGAGAAACAAACCAAGAAGCAGAAAGTTGCCACCATGGCCTGGGCTGCATTCCAAGTGCTTGCCAATCGCTGCATTGAGTGGGAGAAAGTGGAAGGTACCTTTCATTTTGCTCAACATTTGTGTACTAAAGCAATATTATATGGCTGTTTTTAAGACTTTCAAAGTATGTACATGTGATCGCTATTAGATGGAAGGGGTATAGTCTATTATCTATGTGACAGAAATATAATTGCAAGGTATCACCTATGGCATAATGAGAGTTATTAATATGTAAGTACAGGCAGCTTAATTTGTTAAA
The DNA here is from genome assembly GCA_013621035.1 of Clarias magur. Classification (NCBI taxonomy): domain Eukaryota; kingdom Metazoa; phylum Chordata; class Actinopteri; order Siluriformes; family Clariidae; genus Clarias; species Clarias magur. The sequence continues at coordinate 2,130,314 of QNUK01000052.1, read as the reverse complement.
TATTGTTATTGAATTTGCTTGCAATGTACTTCTGGATTAATGCTCTGAGTCCTCAAAAAATAACACACATTTTAAGAACATTTTGGATGTAGTTTGCAGAGTTTTCTGCAGCTCCATTGCTGTTGCCCTTGGGTGAATTTTAGCGTGATCTTTGCAGGATCCCCACTCATTGGAAGAGTAACCATATTTACAGTATAGACTGTTGTTGAGTAAAATTCAGTATCACAACATGACACTGAAAGGCTGCATAAATCTGCTGTCTGGTCTGTGAAGAATCAAATTTAAGCAAAACCCTTTGAAATTATTTACTCCAACCATAACAATTTATGTGGATGTCAACATAATAAAAGCCCTTATATTGATGTTCTTTTCCAAGGTTGCAACCCCTTTTTATACCAACCACTCCTGGACCTTACCGTTTCCTCTTTCTCACGAGCATCAAGAGGGCAATGTTCTGTGATGTAAACTGTAGCTATTTTTATTATTTTAGGCTACACATTTTGATGTTAGATGTTTTTATTATTTTTTAGGTGGTTCCACAGATGCAGTGCATTCTGGATTAGCTCGGCAAGTGTCCAGTCTGTTGACCAATCACCTTGCAAGAGCTACAGAATGCGCTGGCAACCAAGCAGCTGGAAATGATGCCCTACAAGATGTGCTTAGTTTACTGAATGACCTGTCTAGGTAAGCATGGTGAACATTCAAGGACATCTTACTTTAAAGAAAGTGCACATACCACGGACATGTATCTGTAAAGATGGCCAGTAGTTTATGCATTGTTACGTTAAACCTTTATGTATCCGATGCATAGGCAATACGTAAATGTATATTTGCTTATATTTAATTTTTGATTTAGTTATTGTGTGGCACTTAAATCTTGTAACCTTATCTCTATGCTTAATTTCTTTTTGAAAAATATAAAAATGGTAAAGTGCTTCATAGCTTCTAACTTAGCAAACTGGTGCAAGTGGTAACCTTTAAAATAAGAATAAATAGTGAGTTTGAGAAAGGAAAAAAAAAAGGTTTTGTTGTAGACAACCAGACGTGCTCGGGAAAAACTCGGGATCATTTTTTGTAGTCAGCTTGGCCAATCTTTGGCCCATTGTTGAATTATATAATGTGTTCCTTATACATTAAATACATTAAGGTTTGAGATCAAATGCTGAATATGGATATCTTTGGTGACAGAACACCCAATTTTAGGTTAGCAAAAGTATTGGAACATGTAGACCTAAGGTAAATTATTACGGCAAGTAAATACTTGATTGACATAAAGGCAGTAACTCACAAAAATCTAGAAACTGTTGCATTCCTCTTTTGTGAGGATTTGTCAGACTGCAGCTTATTTTTGATGCATCTTTTGTACAACTTCCCACCTTATTACTTTCAGGAGCAATATTGGCAAAGCAATTCTCAGCCAGCCAGCCTGCGTTTCTAAGCTTCTTTCACTGCTCCTGGACCAGCGCCCTTCCCCTAAATTGGTGCTGATTATCCTTCAGCTGTGCCGGGCTGCCCTTCCTTTAATGAGTGTGGAAGACTGTGGCAATGTGGCTTTGCCTCCTTGGAGCTACTTCATCAATGCCATAGACACCGAGCAAGAAGATGCCAGTGATCCCGCGTCCCGAATTGCAGCGCTTTTGCTGGCCAAACTTGCAGACTATGTGGTGCCAGGTGAGAGCAGGGAAGAAAAATTTAATTTTAACTATATTTGTTACTATTTTTACCACAGAGAGATGCACTTTAGCAAATATCTTTTCCTACCAGTTATAGTATATTGATAAGAACTTTACCTGACTTGTAAAAAAAAAAAAAAAAAAAAATGGTATGATAATATAATAGAATATTTTCTTGTACAGTGTATTTGGCCATTTGTGGGAAATAACCACAATTTTCAAATCATTCAAGTATTTTTAGTTTGTACTACATAATGATTTCTGTTTTTTACGTAGGATATCTATACATTTACTCAGGGACAGGATTTGTGTACTTTGTGCACCTCTGATCATGTCAAAAAAAGATGGGTGAAAGTTGCAGTCCTCCAACCACAAAGTGCTCAAACTGTGAAATCACATTAGATGCTGTGGTTTTACGTGTGATTAGTTATTTTTTTAATTTCAATATTCAGATATAAAAATTACATGGTTATTCCAAACATAAATACAAAACAGAGGAAAAGAAAACTGTAGATTCATAGACATGTAGAATCGTAGATTACGCCTAATGCCCAACTGCTATAACCCTCACAGGGCCCAACACTTCTGATTTTTGTAGACTCTCCAAGCTGCCTACTTTCCAAGGGTTGTCTTAGCGAAACTTGCTTTAGCCATCTCTTGGTATTCATTTCTGTCCTGGGGGTTTGTATGTTCCTGTATGTAAAAGATCAGCAATGTCTGTTTGACAAGATGGAATTTGTGGTATGTTGACTTTACAGTGACGGTAGTATAGGTGGACCCAGCCACCTGAGGGGAAGTCATAAAGTGGTATAGAGTCCGTTCCTTATCACCTGGGGAGAATAGGTGTAGCACATTAGGGAGATGTGTGAGTTGGAAAACGCACAGGTCCACGTTTTTATTGATCAGTCGGAGACTGCTCTTGCAGCCAACTATGAGAGTGTGTTTGATTTTGAAATTAATAAGATTATTATGAAATGGACAATAATCAGACTATGTGCAAACTCCAATTCTCAGTGTTGCCAAGGCAGCACTAATTAATCCATCAATTAAACACCATGAGGGTTCCATCCCGCATTGTTCAGTTTATGGTCTTGATTCCAATAAAAGGTTAGCCTTAACACATAATTCTACAAAGCACACAGCTGTTTTTACTCAACACATAAAAAGCGTGACGCTCTTGAACCTTTGTATCCAGGAATGGGAGCGTTCACCAGAGGAAGACCATTAATGCTTTTTCCATTAGATTGCAGAATAAATCAAACAGTACACTTTCACACACAAGCCCATTCCATGCAAAGATGTATGAGAGAAGCCCAGGTCACTGCTGAACCGACATGTTAAACTGAGGGTGTATTCATTCCTGACATATTTGGTTCAACAAACTCTGGTGCAGTTGTTCTGTTAGTGTGGTTGACTTGAACATTCGATAGTTTAATGGTTTAATGAAATCAAATGTTTTTGCACGCTCTTGTTATTGAATGCAGCCCTTATACCCATCACATGCACTTGTGTGCTCTTGTACTAGGCAGGTAGATGCAAGAAAGGATAGAGTCTTTCAGAGGATAAAAGATCGCTGTTTGGCTATTTATTTTTTTTATTTTTGTGTTGGACGGTCACTAGAATGTTAGTCATTAGGTGCACTAGCAACTGCTTTATTTGCCATCCTTAATTGTGCCTGTGTTCAGGGTGTAACGTTACATTTTATAAACTCTTCAGGAATTTATAAAACATAAATAAAGATACCACCATATATATTCCCCATGCCTCCTGTTGTGTCTTGATGAAAATGCCAGTGTGAATGATAAGCGAACGAAAACTTTTTAATAGTGAACTAAAGCTTTGGTCTGAACCAAGATAACCAAACTATAAGTGTGAACACACCCTGACATGAATTATTGAACAGAACCTAAAGTGTTGCTCTTCAGGTGCCCTGGACTTCCATCATACATTCATCATACATCATACTTATTGCTTTTTTATTTTATTTTATTTTATTAATTAAGTTTTATTAATATTTTTGTAAAACATTGTTCTCTTTTTTCAATGGTTTTGTTAATCATAGGCAGCCAGACCCTGCTTTCCCCTGCTTCCTCTGAGCCAGATACCCGATTAATCTGGGCTAGCCCCATGGGCAATGTCAAGACAGAAAAAGAGGTCGGAGAAGAGGGAGAAGCAGTGGATGGCAAACTCTCCATCTTCATACACAAGAGAGATGACCAATCTTCCCATGAAGTACTTCAGCCGTTACTCAGGTAAATGTGAGGCCCTAGACTAGATAATGTATTACTTGAAGGCCCAAGGGAAATGTACAGTATCTGTCAGCTAGCTTTATGAGAGAATTCTAAGAATGTTAATATTAATATTTATGTTAATAATATATACATTTCTGATGTTAAACAGTGATTGAGTTCTCGGGTATTATAGGAGCTGACTGTATCAGAATTGTACAGAAACCTCACAGACCTGTAATAGGGTTTGTAGAGTGGAGACACAGGAATTAAATGCATGCATTGGGGCTACAGTGAGTGGCTCAAGCCATGCCCCTTCGACTTACTCAAACACACACACACACACACACACACACACACACACACACACACACACACAAACACACCCTTATATCACAGGCAGTATGTAAATCTTTGTATCCATATGGTACGGCCAAGAAACAAGCCGCTTTCAGAGTTTTGCCTAGGACAAGTGGTCCGCCATTGTACAGTTCACAAGTTCTCCAGGAATTGTATCTATTATTTTAGCTTTATAGTGAAATTGTTTTAAAGATACAGTGTTCATGTTCTCACTAACATTTTATACAAATTTTTTGAGTATATCTTCTAAAATATCTTTTACCTTCACATAAATTTTATGCAATTTAATATGTAATGTTTCTGCAGTAGCTCAGAGGGGCGTCCTTTTCGGCTTGGCACTGGAGCCAACATGGACAAGGTGGTGAAAATGGACAGAGACATGACCAAGGTAAATTCCGTCTGCATGATTACAGTTTTATATTAAAAAATTAACTATTTCTGTATTAAAATAATTAAGTTATACTGAAATTTAGATTAATACAGTGGAACCTTGGATTACGAGCATAATTTGTTCTGGAAGCGGGCTTGTATTCCAAAACACTTGTAAACCAAATCTAATTTTCCCATAAGAAATAATGAAACCTTAAATTATTTGTTCCACAGCCCCCAAAAAATATACATAAAAATAATTAGTACAATATATAAAGTAAAAATAAAACAAATTAACCTTCACTTTGCCTTTAAAAAAAGTAAAAATAAATCTCGACAGATAAGCGTTTCCGTTTGTGCGCGCAGGCGCTGTGTGTGCTTCCGTGCTTGCACATCGATTGGGGGGCTACAGTGTCGAATTACGCGCACACACACATAAGAGAGGGAGAGAGAAAATGGATCTTTACCCTCTAATGAGACTTGATTTTTCTTTATACGCGCTCACACACGTGTGTTATAAGAAACAGTACACGCAAGTTGTACGCACACGCTTACAAACACAAAATAAAATATGTTTTACGTGCACACACGTGGTCACAGTGTTATAGTAAACAGTACACTCGTGTACGGATGTTGATTATACTGGTGAGAGACGGGCACTAAGACCCAGCAGGGAGACGATTACCCACAATTCCCGCAGCGCGCGAGAGAGAAAAACCATTGGCTCAGTTGTGATCATGTGACGCTCAGTGTCAAAACAAGAAGCGCATGCGTTATACATGATACTCAGCACTCGTAAACCAAGACTTGCTCATTTTTCAGGTCAAAATTTATTAAAAATCTTTGCTCGTTTTGCGGAACATGCGCAAACTGCGTAACCTGCAATCCGAGGTGCCACTGTATATGAAATTTTCCTATAATCAGTCATGAAATGCTAAATTCATTCAAGTTTTGTTTTGTTAGTTTTTACAAATGAGCAGCTTGGAATTGTATGGACTCCACAAAATTTTGAGCCCATGTTTTTCTCCTTATAGACTGGGTGCTGTGAAGTGGTCACAGAAGAGGCATCAGCAGCTCTGCGTAAAGCAGTTAAGTGGGCTCAGTCAGGGCTCATTGTGAGTGTGGGCCCCCCAGTGGAAACTCTAATTCAAGAGACTTCAGGGGGAAGTGCGACTGGAGACAAGAAAAAAAGTGCCCAGAGTGCAGTTTGCAGAGACAGGAATGCAGAACTGTCTAGGTAGAAAACATTAAGTTACATTTACTCATCTCCTTGTTTAGAGAGAAGATGTATGCTCCTGTTTGATGCTGAACTGTTGTGGGTGAAATAATTCATCTTGCTTGCATTAATGTCAAAATGTTCTGTTCTCAATGTATCAGCCTGTTTGATTCCTTTATGACAGCTGTGCACTATGCACTCACCTGCAAAGGCATGCAGCATCATGCTACATTTATTTTTAGCAATATATAATGTATAATCAAAAAAGTGCCTTGAAACATTACTTGCATAACAACATTGTTTTGTGTACTTTAAAAATATTTACAACAGAATATGTTGCTCTGCTGTGTAAAAGATATGGACTCACATCTATTGCACTTTTTTCTTCCTCTTGTCTTAGATCTGACCCAGTCCGTCCGTTTATCAGTGGTCATGTAGCAAACAGCATGGCCGCTGAAGTCATTGCTTTGCTTCACAGTCTCCTTACAGCACCAGAGTCAAACACTGCTCAGATTTGGACAACTACAGCGGAAAAGGTTGGCACTTAGTTTAATATACATTGTAGTTTACACCTGTAGTTGTAGTTTATTCTAATTGAGCCAGTTTGATTTGTGAAACATTTTTTTTATTTCCCATTTAAAATGATTTTACTTCACAAATTTCTTCTTTTCTCATGCATGGAGTTTCATACATTTGTTGCATAAAACAGGTGCTGTCCAAGGCACTGATGTACATACCTCAGCTGGGTAAATATGCAGAGAGCATCTTGGAGAATGGAACGAGCAGTGGCAGAAAGCTGGCCAAGCTGCAAGCAATCAGCCGACAGGCTGTGGCAGCCTTGTGTGCCCTGGGTGGCTTTAAAGAAACCATCAAAATTGGATCAGAGGTTCAGGTTAGTCCACAGAGTAGCACATAAAATACGCCAAACCTCAGAGCTTATTTTCTTATGTCCTTAACTATTATTCCATGTGAGAATAATATCGACTTGCTCATCAGGGACTATCTAACCATTTTGATTCATATACATTCACATTCCATACAAACTTAAATAATTTTTTGGATTGCGTAAAGCTGCTTTGCGACAATGACGATTGTTAAAAGCGCTATACAAATAAAATTTAATTGAATTGAATTAAGGATAATTTCATTATTGGTTTTTACTTTTCTACAATGTACCTCTTATAGGTAGTAGGTAAGGGATTGCAAGGCAGTGTCGGAGTGGTCATGTCCATTAATGAGCAGGAAGGCATTGCTACAGTCAAGTTCCCTACCTGTGATTATCGTCGTGACTGTAAGGCCTCTGACATCTTGACTGTACCCATCTCCCGCCTATCAACCCTGCGGTCAGAGGTAAGCCTTGAGCACAAAGACCAGCAGTTTTCACACGAATTACTTAGGAATGTCATGTTAAGTGTGCTAGAAAGAGAAACAGAGAGAAGTTGCAGTCAAAAGAATTCTAGGTGTTCATGAACAATACAAAATACTTTTAGAGAGACCTGAGCCTTTCAAGATTCCTGCAACAAGCATTCTTGTATTGATTTGGGTGTATGTTTGGAGTATTTATAATTGTAAAAAAATACTATGGTTTAAATAGTAGGCCATGATTTAAAAGAGGTGCTCAAGATTGAGTTTAAAGTAGTCAACCCAAGCACCCAGAAATACTAGCTGGAAACAGCACCAAAACACTACTGATTCACCATATTTTGCTACGGTTGTATTAGCTTTTCATTGTAAAAATCCAAAATATTTTTCACCCATACTGTAACTCATCAATATGTATGGCTAGAAAGGTATACTTTGAACACATTTGCCATTTAGAAATTATGACCTATAGGGTCCTTTGGCATCATTTTCAGTTATTTTAGATTTTATTGAGTACAAATTGAGTATTAAGTTTGTTGTGAATCATACTATGCTGAGAATTCAGTTTGTAATTTTTTCTTCCTCAGAGGAAAACCCAAGCCCCTTTTAATCTTGAATAATACCACCTAATTTAACCTATACACTGATATTGCCTTCTACATAGTCTTATCTATAGATGCTGCACATGCTCCTTCTGTTCCAGGCTTTGCCGCTCTATAAGCTGTCCATCACTGAGAAGGTAGTACAAGCAGTGCAGTCCATGCTGCTACCACAGGAGGGCAGTCTTTCCATCCACACTTGTCTACCAGCCTCAGGAGATGGCTCCAGCCCTGTCATGGCTGCAGTGCGACTGCTGGCTGAGATAAGGACAAGGTCAGAAAGCGTCATTCAGCTGAAACATTGTATACAGCTGTTTATTTATGCATAACAATTGGATATTGTTAAATCAGCTTTGGACTCCGATTTCCTCCCACAGTTCAAAGACATGCAGATTAGGCTAATTGCCCATAGTGTGTGAGTAAATGTGTGGTTGCCCTGAGATGGATTGGCACCCTGTGCAGGGTGTACCTCGCCTGTCTTAAGCCTCCTGTGATAGGCTCCAGGCCCCCCGCAGCCCTGAATACAGGTTAAAGCGGTATAGACGAAGAGTGAGTGATAAGAGAGTAAATCAACTTTGGATATTGTTGCAACAGCATCCAAACATCCTTGTTCTCCAAAGCCTTCTAACCTCCATATGCACCATTTTATACAAGAGAAAGGAACCTAACAAAAGGCTTGACAAACCAAAAGCCTAGTTAGACCTAAAGACTAATAGGAAGGCTATTCCTTAACTCGGAACATAACTGTTTTGTGCGTGTAATCAAAACAGTAATAATATCACAAGCTCTGTTTTATGAAACTGTATTTTATTGATCAAATATAAAATATTTAAGTTTTTTAAAGGATCAGAAGAGTTCCTTAAGTTGGATTATCATTAAAACTGTATACTGTAATTATACAGACGTACAACATTACACATTTTGCATTGCAGCTCCTTGTTTAAACAATGAAGTATACTAGTATGTTACACTTAAAATATACCAGAATTAGAAGATTTTGTCTCTATCAGATTGTCTTCTCCTGGTTTTAGCCAAAGAAGAAGAAAGGGGGGGAAATAACTCAAAAAGATTTAATACTAACGCTTTACCTACAGTAAATACTTTGACGTTTTTGCAAGTATGTGAACCCTTTGGGATTAGGGGGAGTTTTGGTCATAGATGAAGTTCAGAGCACATTTTAAGTCACAACAGTAGAAAAACACAGTCTGCTTAAAATAATACTACACAAACATTAAATGTTTTCAGGTTTTTATTGAACATAACATGTACAAATTTTGGACTTAATAACTGGTTGACCCCATGATATTTTTATGTCCTCCCCTGCTTTTCCTAAAACTATTATGAGTAGAACTGCTTATTTTAAGTACTAACGTTTTAAATGCTTTTTTCTTTTAATTCTAGCAGTTCTGGACAATGGAAATATTTAGAAACGTCTTGATATTTTACATTTGTTTTAGGCAGCAGATGTAACAGCAATAGACCTTGTCATGTGATAAACAAAGCCATGTATTTTAGGCACCATTGCAGCGTTACTTTTTGTTCATGCCATTTATACATTACCAGACAATGTTTATAGTAAATCCAGTTGATCCTGTGTTTTTTTTTTTTTTGGCCTAAAACCTGCTTTTTCACCAAATCAGATGACTGATATTGTATCGCAGAGTGTCAGGGTATTGGTGTAACCCTAATACCAGTATTACTGGATTGTTTGTGTATTTATTGTACGTGTGTTTGTGTGTGTGTACCTGCGTGCATATGTGTGCGTGTGTATGGGTTTCTTCCTTCACAGAGCATGTTTGGTTATGGCTCAGCTGCTTGAGGACAGTTCATTCTGTGAGGAGTTTATCCAGCAATGTCCTGCTGCTGTAGAGGTTCTCAACTTAGTTGCACAGGAGTGTAGCCCTGGTATGTGTCAGTGGATACTTCCTTTCTATAAAATTATAATTTGTTTATTTGTATTTATTTTAATTACTTTTTTAAACATTTACTTCTAAATGTTAACTGAAGTATACAGTTAATGTTCAAATTTAACAAGTTAATTTCAACATTAACTGACAGCAAACAATAAAGACACATGAGTTACAGTGTTTTTACCACAGGAAATGGTATAGTCAACAGGAAGCACAATCTGTTCAGGCATAACATTAAAATCAGTGATGGGTGACTTTGGTTATTTCATTTCAGTGGCACCTGTCAAGATGTGAAATATGTTAGTACATCAGATATGGCGAGGAGGACAGTTGGTCGCCCAAGGCTTATTGATGTGTGTGTGTGTGTGTGTGTGTGTGTGTTGCCAAGGCTGGCTTGCATGGTCTAATCCCATACAAGATCTACTAGAAAAAATGCTGCAAAAGTTAAATTAAAGCCGAGTCTAATAGAAAGATGTCAGAATCCAGAGTGTTTTGTAGCTTGCTACATACAGTACTGTGCAAAAGTCTTAAAAAGTGATCTGTAGTACAAATTTTGTTATGCAAGTTTATTATGTCTGCATTATTATGTACAAGACCATTCCCTACAAATATACACTAAAAATAATGAATAAATAACATTACAGAAGAATATTTGCATGCCTGTAAAAACAGTGACATATTACATGACAGACCAGTTTTCAGATGGGAAAAAAAAAATCAATAATGTGGACTCCTGGGTTTTGCATGAAAATAGAAAAGTAGCGAGTGTGACAGTTACCAAAAGAACTCATATTCTCCAGCGTGCTCAGCAAAACCTAACATGTGCAGCATTTTTCCTGACAGAACCTAATTTTAATAAAATACTGTAAAAAGAAACTTTTATTAAAAATATTTATTTATTTCTTCATGAAACTTTTTTTGGCTTTATGAAAATATTAAGGCAATATGATGCAAACATAAAAACAAAACAGTTTTTTGGTCTTGACTTACTAATTTAACTCGAGAAGCTAGCTGTTAAATATTCAGCTAACATAAATTCTTATATTCAGCCAAATTGAATAGTTTTGTTTATATTACTTAACTTTTTTGTTAGTCAAAATTTTGGTCAAGGTCAAATAGAAGAAGAATTTACATTTTTATTGTTCTGTTAGTTCTGTTGTTAGGTTAGTGTTGCTATGATCGGTGAAAGTGCAAGCATGCCATTTATAACAACTCAGCCTTAGAAAATATAATAGAAAATAGAAATGCATAAAAATGTACAAATTATAGAAATTTAAAATTATATGAAATAAAAAATTAAACCATTATGATATTTATTGGGTGGTTGGTTATTTGAGTGATTTGATTGCTAAGAGTGTTTCTTTAGGAAGAAGCCGTCAGCCTTTTGACGTTTCTGCACTTTTTTGTGCATGTACAGGTGAGCGATTGGGCATGGTAGAGGCTCAGTGTGAAAGACTAAGAATGATGTATCGTGACTGCGCTCGTCCCCCTCCTCCTCCCCCTCCTCTCCAAATTGACAGACGTCAGGTATGAGGATCCTGTTCGTTAGTCTAGAAATATTGCATTATTGGTTTTAAATCATGAATCTTTTAGTAAAATTAATTACCAAGATTTTTTAATCAGTATGTCCATTGAGTTAGCAAATAACTTTTTTGTAGAGTTAATCTTTAGGTGTTAGTAAAAAGATTCAGCTTATCAATCATATCTCTAAATATGGAGCGCAGAAATGTCAGTTGTTAAATTTCACCTTGTAAATGTGTATTTCCTCTGGGTTTCTTCTCCTTTCAGCCAAAGCAAATCACATGGTGTCCATCGCGCGTCTTCCCACCAGTGCGTGCCTGTATGTTCTCATCTCATCAGACCTCTGTGACGTTTCTAGCAGACCCCAGTGCTGGAGGTGGCCTACCTAGAGGCACTTTTATATATGCTACGTCACCAATTCCTGTTCAGGTAGTGGTTTTGAAGCACACACTGATAAATAAATACTATAGCATTATGCAGTATGGTACATAAAGCATAGCTTTTTTTTGCAAACTGTTTTTATAAAGCTTTCCATCTATTAATTTATTATTATTATTATTATTATTATTATTATTATTTTAATACATTTTGACATTCTTCTTTGATGATTTCAAACATTTTATATTTTGAAATGAGCTCTAGTTTTCCTTTTTTTTCTGTCTCTTTTTCAGGCTCCATCATTTTACTGGGAATTAGAAATAGTGTCCTATGGTGATTCTGAGGATGACAGCGGCCCAATTGTGTCCTTTGGCTTTACCACAGAAGCAGAAAAACGAGATGGTGCATGGACCAATCCTGTTGGCACATGTCTCTTTCACAAGTATTCAAATTTTCATTTGATTAAATTTTTTCGCAGAAATAATAATTGCTACTCATCAATTCTCATTTTCACACACATTATTAGATTGTTATTTTTTTTTTACAACTTTTTGGTGTTCTCTCTTCCTTACCTGCAGCAATGGGAGGGCTGTGCACTACAATGGCTCCAGTTTGCTCCAGTGGAAGAGTGTAAGGCTGGATGTAGCTCTGCTTCCTGGTGAGATGAAATGTTTGTTTACTTAAATTTCAAAATATCAGTCTGTCTTATTTTTCCTGTTGGCGATTGGAGATGCCATGGCATGTTGGACCTAATGTTATTTAACATTAGAATCCCTGAAGACTATAACAGATTTCGTCCCAAACAAGGTTAGTAGCCCCTCCTTCGACTCCATACACGCCCCTCTCTAGAAGAGTTAACAGCTTAAGAGCTCACCCACCAACCAGAAAACACACCTTAAACTCCAGAGTTGTAGTTCCAATAAAATTAGGAGGAAGACTAAACATTGACCATGTAAATATCAAGTAGGACAATCTAAAAACAAAAGCCATGTGTGTGTTTTTGAGAGTGTTACATTCAGCAGTTATACTTACAAATACATACATTCAGTCTAAGGTTTATTAGAAAGTTATACATTAGTTATAAAAGTAAGTATGAAAAGACTAATTATATGTGTACCATTATAATTACCCTGACATGACATGCGTGAAAGGGAGATTATGTAGAATATGTGTATATATGTGGAATTGCACATGATCAGCATATTGTATAATAACTTCTTATAATAATAACATTGTATTGCACAGTGTTGATAATAGTTTAAGGTATCCTAGTGCAGCCATTCCTTTAAAACAAGGTTTTTAGTGTCCTTCATTACTTTAAGAAATGAAGGTCAGTCAGTCAAAAACATTGAATCCAGAACTTTGAATGTATCCCCAAGTGCAGTCTCCAAAACCATCAAACTCTGTGTTGAAACTGGCTTTCATGAGAACCGTCCCAGAAAAGGAAGAACAAGAGCTATCCCTACTGCAGAGAATAAGTTCATTCATGTGACCAGAGAAACTACTGATTTACAGCACCTCAGATTAGAGCCCATATTAATGCTTCTCGGTGTCACAACACTCCAAGCCACAGCCCCGCCATGATCACCTAAGCATTCCTGTTTCATGTTCCCTGCCGTTTCTTACATCGCAACGCCTATGCTCTCTGCACACGTGGCACGGTATCAGTAATTAGCTCATACCTATTTAAACCATGTTCTGACACCACCACGTCGCCAGATTATTGAGTGCCTCAGTAGCCCAATATTCCAGCGTTTTTTTCTCTTGGTTGTCTACCGGATATCGGCCACGTTTTGTTTCCCTGACCACGATTTCGCCTCTCGTTCTGACTCTAGCTTTTTGGATACTCTGTGTTGCCGACCTCTTACCTGTTACCGACTACATGCTTGGATCACCGACTGCTTCACGTCTCTCCGGCTACGACCCCCGCCTGTTCCACGACTACGATTAATCCTCGCTCAGCGCTGGCTGGAAGGGGCGAACCATTCCTTCCTCGTATGGACCGACCAAAAGAACCTGGTGTACTTAAAAACGGCAAAAAGACTCAACTCACGCCAGGCATGATGGTCGCTGTTTTTTCCCGTTTCCAGTTTACCTTATCATATCACCCTGGTTCCAAGAACATCAAGCCTGACGCCCTCTACCGGCAATTCTCCACCTCCCAGGACACACGGAGGCTATCCTTCCTCCTCATTGCCTTCTGGCAACAACCCAACTTGACGTGGAGCACCTGGTTCGGCAGACCCTCGAACGGGAACCTGGCCCAAGCATCGTTCCAACCAACAATCTTTTCGTCCCAGCTTCTGTGCGATCACAGGTGCTAGACTGGGCCCACAGTTCCAGATTGGCACACCACCCTGGGGCGGCACACACCCTCTCCCTCCTACACCAACGCTTCTGGTGGGCCACCATGAAGGAGGACGTCAAAAACTTTGTGGCCTCCTGTGACACCTGTGCCAGGAATAAGACGACTAACCACTCTCCTGAGGTTCTCCTCCGACCTCTCCCCATTCCCCACCGCCCCTGGTCTCACATTTCCATCGACTTCGTCACTGGCCTACCACCATTTCAAAACAACACCTGCATCTTAACCATCGTGGACCGTTGGTTAAGATTTCATTCCATTACCCAAGCTCCCATCTGCCAAAGAAACAGCTGAACTCCTAATTAACCTTCCGACTTCATGGACTCCCCCTTGACATTGTCTCGGACAGGGGCCCCCAGTTTTCTGCCCAGTTCTGGAAGGCTTTTTGCAACCTCGTTGGCGTCAACCCCAGTCTTTCATCCGGATTTCATCCCCAAACTAATGGCCAAACAGAACGGGTGAACCAAGAGTTGGAGAAATCATTAAGGTGCATGGCCTCTCAAGACCCATCCTCCTGGAGCCCACAACTCGTTCCCTACCTCGTCCACAGGCATGTCTCCCTTTCACTGCTGTCTGGGCTATCAACCACCCCTCTTTTCTGCCCAGGAAGAGGAGGTAGCAGTTCCCTCACCCCAAACCTTTGTCCGTCGCTGCAAAAGAACTCAGCTACTACGCACCTCCAGTACTTAGTGGACTGTTAGAGCTAGGGCCCTGAAGAGAGAAGCTGGGTACCTGCCAGGTTTATCCTAGACTGATCTCAGATTTTCACAGACTTCACCCCGAAGCACCTGCAAGAACGCCTGGAGGCTTTTGTAGTGGGGAGGGTAGAGGTGGGCGATATGCCATATAAATTGAGTCTCGATTTTATTTATTTTTTTTAGACCAAATTCGATTTTCGATTTTAAAATTTTTTTTGCTTAAAATAAATACAAATAAAATAAAAAAAAACAACCAGTATAGTTTTTTTTATTATTTACTTAAGCAAAACAATATAACCAAACATTACCTGCTTATTTGGATTAAAAGTATATATATTAAATCACTTAAACAATTTTGCAAACCACATGCAATTTACATGCTGAATAAAATCAAACGGGAGCCTGACAGCATTTTTTAAAACTCTTTAGCGATATAACACGACACAACATCAGTACTATCTTTCCATCGAGGCCCCTCTCATCATATGGGATACAGTGGGGAAATGTGCTCACTGTTTTCACCTCGCTTTTAGGCGGTGTTTTCGCGCTGCCGCTTGTCTTATCTCGCAGACAATTCAACAGTGTGTCTCTGTTTGAGGTGCGCGAGGAAATTAGTCGTGCTCGAGGAAATTAGCTTCTTTTAGTTGCCACAAACTTCAGACAAATTTTACACCGGGCTTTGGCTTGTTCAATGTGTAAAGTTGCGAACCCGAATAATTTCCATACGACTGAAGAATCCGCGCCTCTGTTGGAAACGATCTCTTTGGTTTCATCAGCGCGCGCTGCCATGTTGTATCTCGTATTTCCCACGTGTGAGTCACAGAGGGGGCGTGGCAGAACTACAGAAGCTCGCGGT
The DNA here is from genome assembly GCA_013621035.1 of Clarias magur. NCBI lineage: Eukaryota > Metazoa > Chordata > Actinopteri > Siluriformes > Clariidae > Clarias > Clarias magur. The sequence goes on along the minus strand of QNUK01000052.1, from coordinate 2,114,779 downwards.
GCCGCACCAAAGTGAAACTGTAAAATCGATTTAAAACTCTCACAGGTGAGCGGTTAATTAGGTGCGCCGTCATGTGGTCGGACAATCTCGCCTCTTAATTATTCTGCCATTGGTGCAATTACAATTTATCTAATATTTTAGTTAAAAAAATCGCGATACCTTGATTTAAGAAAAAATTTAATCATCTTAAAATGTAAATTCGAATTAATTGGAAAAAAAAATAAAAAATCGCCCAGCCCTAGGGGAGGGGACTGTCACGACACGCCAAGCCACAGCCCCGCCATGATCACCTAAGCACTCCTGTTCCATGTTCCCTGCCGCTCCTTAAATCGCACCGCCTCTGCTTTCTGCACACCTGGACGCTATCAGTAATCAGCTCATGCCTATTTAAACCATGCTCTGACACTGCCAGATTATTGAGTGCCTCACTAGCGCAATATTCCAGCGTTTTTTTTTTCTCTTCGTTGTCTACTGGATCTCGACCACGTTTTGTTTCCCTGACCACGATTTCGCCTCTTGTTCTGACTCTAGCTTTTTGGATACTTCGTGTTGCCGACCTCTTGCCTTACAAGCTTGGATCATGTACTGCTTCAAGTCTCTCCGGCTTCGACCCCACCTGTTCCATGACTATGATTAATCCTCGCCGAGCTCAATCTCCTTCTTTCCACGCCGGCATTCATTGCGGAGCCCTCTCTTCCCATGCCGACTCTACGCGCTGCCCCCTCAACTCAAGGCTAACCCTGCGTTCACATTGAACGCGGCGAGAGCGTCAAAGTTTGCTCTCACCGCCCTGCCACCGATGGCTGTTGTTGCTTGTTGCCGCGCTTCACCGCTCTGACGTAGACCAAATGCCTTTCTTGTATTTATAGGAGCCGCAAAGCAATCAAGCTTGTTGATCTTGTGAAGACTGACTAAAACGTCGAAGAAAACAAGAAATTGATTGATACAAAGAACTGTATTGTGGAAATAAACAAATTATAAGGCATTTGTATGGTGTGGCTTCTGTTCATTGTGAATTGCTAGTCGAATATAATTTAATAATAAAAAAAATATTACATTTCTTATTATCTTTGTCCACGCATAATTTTTTTTAAATTAATGTCCCTGTACACAAACATAAATAACCAAAGTCATAAATAACCGGGAAACCCGCTACCGCAATAATTAACTTCTCCTCCATTTTGCTTGGGAACTAATGTCGCCGGAACATAAGTTTACAGGACTGCGTTCCGCGGAATCCGCGGAGGACTTCTACTTTTTTTATTGGTTACCGCTCAACCGCGTCATTGCTCATTACCATAAAGTTGAGCTGATTTCAACTCCGCGCCGCTCTTTGTCAGTTCAGCAGTTCAACATCCACTGTTCAGAGGAGACTGCGTGAGTCAGGCCTTCATGGTCAGATTGCGGCAAAGAAACCATTACTTTGGATGAAAAACAAGCAAAAGAGACATAAGCAATGGACATTAATCAGTGGCAAACTGTCATTTGGTCTGATGTGTCCAAATTTGAGATTTTTGGTACTAACTGCCGTGATCATCTTAGACGAAGAGAGATTGAACACATGGTTTCTGAAGGTGGTTCCCACTGTGAAGCATGGAGCAGGAGATGTGTTGCTTGTGATACTGTTAGCGACTTGATAGAAAAATTGAGGACACAGTGTAAAAAAATTTGATGTCCATAGTATAAATGAACAATGTTGAAAATAATACAAAAATAAATAAATAAAAACACGGAGAAGGTGTTTTTGACTGGGACTGTTCATTTAAAGATATACATGCATAACTACATAATCTTTCAAGGTGTAAAAGGGTTTTCTCTTTTATTTTCTACAAGACACAACATTTCTCATTAAATTATAACCAGGCACACACAGCAATGGAAACTCTACAGGCTCTGCAACTTTAGACTTCAATGTGTGATTTCTGGCTGGGTGTGATGGGTGTGATTTCATTGGACATGATAACTCCACAAATCACATATGTTAACTGCTCTGAAGAGGGAAGGACCAGCTTGTGTGATGAGTAAAAGAAGGAACTGCTAGGTTGGTTTGTGACAAAAATGTCCAGGAATTCTATTGTTAAATTATACAGGGGTTGGACAATGAAACTGAAATGCCCGGTTTGACCACAATAATTCATTAATATGGTGTAGGGCCTCCTTTTGCAGTCAATACAGCATTAGTTCATCTTGGGAATGACAGATACAAGTCCTGCACAGTGGCCAGAGGGATTTTGAGGCATTCTTCTTGCAGAATAGTGGCCAGGTCCTTATGTGACGCCGGTGGAGGAAAACGTTTCCCAACTCGCTCCTCCAAAACACTCCAAAGTGGCTCAATAATATTTAGATCGGGTGACTGTGCAGGACATGGGAGATGTTCAACTTCACTTTCATGTTCATCAAACCACTCTGTCACCAGTCTTGCTGTGTAAATTGGTCCATTATCATCCTGATACACGGCACCACCTTCAGGATACAATGTTTGAACCACTGGGTGCACATGGTCCTCTAGAATGGTTCGGTAGTCCTTAGCAGTGACGCGGCCATCTAGCACAAGTAATGGGAGTAGGGAATGCCATGATATTGCAGCTCAAACAATCACTGATCCACCCCCATGCTTCACTCTGGGCATGCAAAAGTGGGTGGTACACTTCTTTGGGGCTTTTCCACACCGCAACTCTCCGGTTGAAGGTGGACTCATCAGAGAATAATACATGTTTCACATTGTCCACAGCCCAAGATTTTTACTGCTGGCACCTTTGAAACCGACGTTTGGCATTGACACGAGTGACCAAAGGTTTGGCTACAGCAGCCATGTACATTAACCCTATGGAGCTCCCGACAAACAGTTTTGGTGGAAAAGTGAGATTTGAGGTGCACATTTAATTCTGCAGTGAGCTGTGGTTTTATGTTTTTTGGATACAATCTGGGTTGGCGCCCAGACATCCCGATCAGACAGCTTCCTCTTGCATCCACAGTTACTCCTGTTGGATGTGGTTCGTCCTTCTTGGTGGTATGCTGACATTACCCTCGATAACGTGGCTATTGATGCATCATAAAGACTTGCCGTCTTGGTCACAGATGCGCCAGCGAGATACGCACCAACAATTTGTCCTGATATGTCACCCATAATGTGTGCATTGCAATATTTTAATCAAAACTGTGCTATTACTCTGATAATTAAACCTTCACACCCTGCTCTTATCCTCCAACACTAAATTGGCCAGTGTCTGAGTTTCATTGTCCAACCTCTGTGTCAATATAATTGATGTACATTTCAAAACAAAGAGTTTCCAGGGTTTATTATTTCTAACTTCTAAATTATTTCAAAAAATTTTATTCAAACATTTTTTATAGAATCCTGAAAGTCCTAAGTTATGTATTTTGTTATTGAACTACTGTAACATAGAAGGCTCTATACTTCATCAGTCTGGAGCGGAGCAAGACATATCTGATTTGATAAATTCTAGAATGGGATGACAGAGATGAAAACAGTTATGAGTACAGTGTAGAATCTCCAAATTGGTTCAATCCAACAGGCCTAGGTTTTAGATTTTTTTTCTCTCTCGTAATTGTTTAATCAGTCAGATGTGGCTGCATCAAATTGATGAAATTTGTGAAATTTTACTTTAGTATTACATTTCCCCCCCAAAATATTAAGGTGTGCTTAAATAATTTTAATTGGTACATTGTTGATGTAAATGATTATCATGTATTTAGACTACATTGCATAATACAATTATGAAACTAGTAAATGCATTGTTTTCTAAATTACAACCTCATTAAGATCTGCCTAAGATACTTAGTGTGACTATTACAGTTTTGGTGGTGATTTTCTGTTCAGTAAGCTGTAATGATCACACCAAGCATCTTAGTCTGATCTTAATAGGAACTGTAAAGATGATCTGCAGTCCTAACAGTGTGCTGCATTTGTATGATATGTAAAGTGAAAATTTTAATTTTAATTTAATTTTCACCCTGTAAAAAATTTACATTTTCACTTTGCATATTATACAAATCAGCAATTTTTGTGTCCAGTAGTATTTTTATTACATATCTGACAAGTATATTTATGATATGTCTTCTAAAATATTTCCATTCCGCTCACTCAGAAAAGTCATTACAAATTGTTATTAAATATTTTATTTCTGCTCAGGAAACGTTGCAGGAATAGGTTGGGAGCGTATGGAGGGCACACCACCTCCACCAGGCCAGGCACCTAAAGGAAGGGTGTACTTCACCTACTGTGGTCAGCGCCTTAGCCCTTACCTGGAGGATGTAGCTGGGGGAATGTGGCCCCTGGTCCATATCCAAAAGAAGGTTAATGAGCAGCACCGTAGTCATTTCAGCTGAAAGATACCACATTCTGCCAATAAATAGATCACTATGAGTTTACTGTTGAGAGCTTTCACCTTAGATAGGTCACCATGGGGTTTTAATCACTTAATCCTTTTCATACAGTTCCATGAAAAAGTATTTGCCCCCTTCATGATTTTTTTTGGCTTTAACGCACGTAAATAATTGATCATGTAACATAAATTATTATTATTCAAAGATAAACAGAGTAAAGACAAAATACAGTTTTTAAAAGATTTCATTTATTAAGGGAAATAAATTGTCCAAGTTTACCTGGCCCTATGTGAAAAAGTAACTGCCCCTTGCTAAATCAAGAAATCAAGTGAAATCAAGTTAAAGTTAGCTACGTCACAGGGGTTTGCAAAATGCAGCTACATTTCACTTGCTGATTACTGTCAGACCTGTTGACTCAAGAGATCACTTATGGACCCGATTGTGAACTGATACTTACATTGGGGTGATGCTCTTTAACTGCAATAATCCACTAAAAAACATTTGCATGTCTGGATATTTTTAGAACACAAAGGTTCGTGCTAACTTTGGGTGCCGGCCATTTGCTTACGCGGAGGGGCAGGCCCACAGAAATGCAGCTGACCTATGCATGGACCTCTCAGAGGAGATAAGTGCTAACTTTGAGGCCCTGCCATTTGCCATGGCTTCAGACAGTGACAACGATGCGGGTGCCAGTATCACGTCTGATTCTGGCTTGCATGGACCTCCTTGTCGCATCGCTGCTGTGTCTACCACTCAGACCCGTAAGCCGTCTCTCACAATGAAGACTGTAACATCATAGCTATACACGAAAGAGTTGTTTACATCTAATCTATGCCAAATTGTACCTAAACTTAACTGTTACTTTTAGGTTACCTGAAAAAGTTATTTTTTGCTTATAGAGTATTACATGGTCAAACTATACATGTAACTTTTTTCTCTTGGGTTTTAGAATATAACAGTGATGCTTCCTGCTACTATAAACTTGAACTGAGCTATGAGAATCTTGTGACCTCGGGCCCTGATCCCCACCCTCCACCTATTACTGACGATGAAAGTGATGATGAGGATGATGATGATGTGCCAAGAGTAAGACATTTTTTTATCATGTACTGACCAATTTTATCAGAATTTTCATAACCCATCCATATACTGTATCCACCTCGCTTCTTTCCAGGAGGATCACTATGCCCTGCTTGTTAAAGCATGGGAGACTAAAGTGTTTCCCACTATACGCCGTCGCTTCAGGAATGAAGCTGAGAGGAAATCAGGACTGGACCAAATAAAGGGAGCACTTCAGCTTGGTAAGCAGCATGTATCTCTGATCTGTTATATGACATTATATAAAATATATACATTATTGATATTCTTTAAGAGAGCAAAAATGTATGACGAGGTGGATCAGTGTGAACTTACTGTCTTCATTATTTTTATTTTTTGGCTAACCATATAGGTATTTTATACATTTTATATGTAAAGTACGGTGGCAAAACAACTTAACAAAACCGAAAAGAAAATAACATTCAAAGACAAAATAACAAATTCAAAACCAAATTAACAAATCCGAAAACAAAATAACAAAACCCGAAACTAATTGTTATTTTGTTTTCGGATTTGTTATTTTGTTTTGGGTTTTATTAATTTGTGTCGCACTTCTCGGCCAGTCAGATACGAACCGGAAAAGGTAGGTATAGTTTGCGAATTAAATTCTTACCGCTGATTGGACGAGACACCTGTCACTCAAGATAAACAAGAAGTAGGAAATTGTGTCTCTAACTTTGTTTCTTGTGTGTTCTGCTTCATTTTAAAACACTTTTTTCGGTGTGCAAAACTAAGAAAATAATTACATTTTTCATTAGAAAGCAAGGAAATGGAATTTATTCAACGTTACTTTGAGGACGGACATTCGTATGCCGTGATTTTGGATATGCTGATGACATATCACGGTATAAAGATTAGTTTGCGAACTGCTGTGTCTCTTTTAAAAGAAAAACAAATTCCACAAGAACTGCAAAAATTTGGCAGAGCACCATATTTGAAACCACAATAAGGACAGTACATGTTTGCACATTCATACACACACGAATCTACCGCCGCTACAGCACTTCCTGTATATCTTGAGTGACAGATGTCTCGTCCAATCAGCGGTAAGAATTTCATTTGCAAACTATACCTACCTTTTCCGGTTCGTTTCTGAACGGCCGAGAGGAGCAAACCAAATTAACAAAACCGAAAACAAAATAACAAATTCAAAATCTAATTAACAAAAACGAAAACAAAATAACAAATTCAAAGTCAAAATAGCAAAACCGAAAACAAATTAACAAAACGCAAAACAAAATAACAAATTCGTTTTGGGTTTTGTTATTGTGGTTTTTAATTTGTTTTTTTGTTTTCATTTTGTTAAGTTGTTTTGCACTTCTTGGCCACCGTAGTAAAGCCTGGGAAAATGTTTACTTGGCCTGGAAAGGTTATGGAATATAGAAAATTATCACAACGTTTTTGTTAGCCTCCGAGTGGCGCAATGACAAAGTGCTCGCCCTATCATTCGGAGATGTGAGCTTACGCAAGCGGAAGGAGCAGATAGCGTTGTTACGAGTGTGTTACGCCGCCCCCAACGGTGCGTGAGCAGGCAGTTCGAAAAGATGCGGTTGCGTGGTTCGGAAGAAACAAGTGATAGCCTTCGGCCCTCCCGGCTGAGTGGTGGTAGTAGCCTTAATGTGGGAGCCCCCTAGTGACGGGGAGGAATTGGAAACGACTAAATTAGGGAGAAAATCGGGGGAAAATCCCAAAAAAGAAAGAAAGTTTTGTTGTGGAATTTCTGAAAACGATAAGTTAACATTTTGGGGTTTAATAATGATAATCAATTGAGTGTTTGAGCGTAATGTGCCGTGTGTATTGTGAAAGGAATTGACGTTTCAAATCTTTCGTATGAGCGGGAAAGTTCATTAAAAGACAGCTTTTTAATTGCAATATTCTTTGTCTTTATTGTTAGTTGGTACATGCCTAAAACAACTGTTATGTAAAAGCTCATGTAATTGTGCAATTCACAATCTAAATAGTCGAGTATTTGTTTTAATGAACAGATTACTTTATATTTACTGTGTACTACATATATAATGACTATACTATATATGCGATGAGTAGACTGCTATTTTATTCTATTTTTAAAGTTTAATTTTTATTTTTCTAAGTTTTTTTTCAAGTGGTAAAGAAAACAGATTTTTAATGTGGTTTCAGACTTTTAGATCTTACTGTGTCCCTGGGTTTGTGTGTGTTTTTAATTAAAGGAATGGTGGACATTGCAAGACAGACAGTGGAGTTCCTCTATGAAGAGAATGGTGGCATTCCTCGTGATCTCTACCTCCCCACTATCGAGGATATTAAGGATGAGGCCAGTAAATTTACCATTGACAAAGTCCGCAAAGGTGAACAGTCTCATGCACATTGCTCAAACTACTTATATTCTCTATAGTAAACATAAAATGTATCAAATAGTAAGTGTAGAACTTTAAGCAAGATAAACATACATTACCTTATAATATAAAATGCTTTTAGACACCAATATAAGGCCACATACTATACTTCTTTTTCAACAAGTTAATGTACACACCACGCTTAGTGGTCTCCTAAAGGAGTCTAGTAAATACAACTGAAATACAACTCATGCATCCTGGCATGCTTTATTCTCTCCTGTTTCACTAATTTCCCAAATACATTGTTTCAGAGTCTTTAAACTACCCCTGAACATCCGTTTGCAGAAATGCATTTTAAAATCAACCAGAACATGGATGCAAAAAACAGCTGGGTGAAAGTACCCCTTTTTCACCCACTCATGTGTTTTAACAACATGGTGTTTGGAACTATTTCAGGAATTTCCCACCCAGTTTCTGGCTTTTCCCTCTATAATTTCTAACAGACAGAATAAGGGGAAAAAGTTTTTTAGTTGCAAATGATGTACAGTGGACCTTGGATTACGAGCATAATTCATTCCAGAAACCGGTTCGTATTTTGAAATACTCGTAAACCAAATTGAATTAATGATGGAAATAATGGAAACTCAAATTATTTGTTCCACACCCCAAAAAAATGAATACATAAAAATTATTTATACAAAATATATAAAACAGTAAAAATAAAACGAACTTGCACAAAAATAAATCCTGACAGATAAGTGTTTCTGTTTGTGCACACAGGCGCTGTGTGTGTGTGTGTGTGTGTGTGTGTGTGTGTGTGTGTGTGTGTGTGTGTGTGTGTGTGTGTGTGTGTGAAGCTAAAGTAAGAGGAGAGGAGGAATAAGTCCCTCCCCTCTCCCGCTTCTTGTCTTACACCGTAACTCTTCCTCCTCTCTTATTTGAGTTTCACACACATGTGCACACTCACTAACGTAAACACTGTTTTATCTGGAAAATAAACAAGAAATCTCTCTAATGACACTCGAATGAGCGAGGGAATCACTTCTGTAACGTAAAAATAAAACAAATGAACCTGCATTTTAGCTTTGAAAAGAATCGCAACAGAGCAGTGTTTCTGTGTAGAGCAGAGTGTGTGTGGGAGGAGGGATGTGTGTGTGAAGGCGAGGGGAGGCGGAGTATGTGTATAAAGGGGCACGGTGTCCAATGCCGCACGCGCACACAGACATAAAGTGCAGATGAGAGAGAAAAGATTTATCTTTGACCTCTCTAAAAAGACTTGCTTTTGCTTTACATGCACGCACACATGTATTGTATATACATTGGAACCTTGGATTACGAGCATAATTCGTTCTGGAAGTGGGCTCATATTCCAAAAACACTTGTAAACCAAATAGACTTTTCCCATAAGAAATAATGAAAACTCAAATTATTCGTTCTACAGCCCAAAACAATAAATACATAAAAATAATTAATGCAACATATAAAGTAAAAATAAAACAAACTAACCTGCACTTAACATTTAAAAAAAAAAGTAAAAATAAATCCAGACAGTTAAGTGTTTCCGTTTGTGCGCGCAGGCGCCGTGTATTTGTGTGTGTGTGTGAAATTAGCCTCTCGCCTCGTCTTAAACAGTAAAACTCCTTCTCCCTCTCCCCTGCAGCGGGGAGATCTGTGTGTGTGTGTCTGTGTCGGTGTCAAACAACTTACAAAGTAAGTGTGTATGTGTAAAAAGTGTGTGTGTCGGTGTGTGTGGGGCACAGTGTCAAATTACGCGCGCGCAAACAGAAGAGAGAGGGAGATGTTGATTATAAGAGACGAGCACTAAGACGCAGCAGGGTACTCTTATTTTGACACAGGGGACGCAGCAGGGGAGACGATTACCCATAATTCCTGCAGCGCAAGAGAGAGAAAAATCATTGGCTCAGTTGTGATCACTTGCCGCTCTGTGTCAAAATAAGGGTCGCATGCTACATGATACTCGGCGCTCGTAAACTAATACTTGCTCGGTTTCCGATTAAAAATTTATTAAAAATCTTTGCTCGGTTTACGGAACACTTGTAAACCACGTTACTCGCAATCCGAGGTTCCACTGTATGAATGAGTGTTATTTCATGATGCCATAATCAGTGTTAAGCAATGTAAAAGTCAAAAAACAACTAAAAGCTAACAGTTAACAATAACATCAATGTATGTCATGATTTCACATTACAGGGATTTTCTGATTAGCTTGTTTTAGCCCCAGCCAATATAAACAACGAATGGCAGGGGATGTTTTTTTCTCTCTTTACATTATTGTACATGAGAACAGATTGGTGACCTAAAAGTTTAAAAATGGATAAAAATACATTTTGCAACCTTTAAATGCAAAAAATATTGACTACAATCTTATTAATAATTACTTTCTTGTCTTCATGTATGCAGGTTGGATGAAAAGTAATTAGACATTAAAATTGGTAATGAAGTCCATATTTGTAATACAAATAGAAACAAAATTGTACATGTACTTTATTACATAGGAAAATTCAAGCAAATCTTTAAATTTCAACGGAGACACCAGCCACTTCTTCTTGCATCGTTCATGCAGAAATCATCGAAATTCAGAGCTGGTACTCTGTCTTGTTGTGCGCTTTGGTTATAGAAAGGGTTTGGGGAAATTTGTTTGGTTCTTTTTCGGTATATGGAATTTATTTAAAGAAAATATGGATTGAAACCTCTATTGTGTTTTAGGTATTTACTCTTTGTTGTTGTTACTTCCTCTAGGTCTAACAGTGGTTGTACGCTGTCCTGACTGCAACAACACTGGCAGCACCATGGGAGGAACAGCCTTACCAAAGTTTGCTGTTCGAGGCATGCTTAAAACCTTTGGCCTTCATGGAGCAGTGCTTGATGTTGATAATGTAAGCTTACTTATAATGATCCCACTTCGTATAAAATATCAACACTGAATAAAATTTAAGTAAAATTTAAAACACTGCCATGTTCCTGCTGACCTAGTGTCAAAGAGTGCCAATGTTTGATAGCTTAATATGATTCCATTTTCTTGGATTACCATGATTTTATTTCAAGTAATTTGAGTTATTTCTTGCACATTAAACATGCACTGCTGGTAGATAACCTTTTGCACTAATCTTATTCCTTCACATATCTTCCCACATGTACAGAATTATACATGTACAAATTTTGTATTTGCAGCTCGCCATAATTACGCCCTTGCACTAAACATGCTATTAATCCACGAAAAGGGAACATTATGTAAAAATATAGCATTGCTTCGTGTATAATCCTACCTTCCATAGCCAAAAATATGCACACCAGCTAAACTTAAGTTTTTCTTGTGACCTTTACTAAAGAAACGTGTGCTTAATCTGTCTCTGTAGTCTAGCTAGGGACTGTGGAGGCCGATGGTGACCATTATGTTTATTCCCATTTTTATGACCATGGTATTACATCCGGTCAAAATTCACACAAGTATTCGCACACTATGCATAATTTGGGAATGCCCATTAGCCTCATCTGCATGAGATGAGCACGAGGAGAACATGCGAACTCCGTGCACACATAGAGGTGCAAGGCGGCAGTGCTAACCACTAAGCCACCATGCTGCACTTGATGTGTAAAAATAAAAACACTTATAAAAATAAGTTATAGAAATGACCCTTTAGGACTACTATAAATTTAATAAGACTATAATTTTAAAACAGTAAACTATAAGCATGATATTCTGATTTTGTCACATGGAGATTTTCATGAAAACAATTCCTTCTATTACACAAGGTATTCTGTTAACAGTAAGCCTTTTTAGCAAAATGAGTAGCAAAAATTAGGATAGTCTATGGTTATTGAGCAATAAGGACGGATATATTTTAGCATGTTTTCTGAGCATGTAATTTTATTTGCTAAATATCAGATATATTGAGCCCTTTCATATGTAATTGCAATTATGTCGTTCTGTGAAGCCTTGTCCACATAACAACTTTTCATGCTAGAAATTATATCAGAAATTGCATATCTGGTTTTTAAAAAAAATCTGGACTATGAGTACCCTTCTCTCTGTTTTTATGTCTAGGCAAACGATTTGGTCCAGGTGGAGACATATCTTCGTAGTGAGGGTGTGTTGGTCAGGTACTGGTATCCAATTGAGATGCTGGAACGCCCACCAGCAGGTTCCCGCAGAACTGCAGCCAATGGGCTTGTGTCTCTGGATAGCAGCAACATTCAAATTCACAGGTTTAAGACAAACAACTTTATTTTTAAACAAAAGTGCACATTTAAGTGTTCATATTTCTCGACTATTCTAAACTTTATCATTAAACATTTTATAAGTTACTTAATTTACCCATCCACAAGTCCATGTGACAGTTTTATTTATGTATACCGCCCTCTCACTCTGTCTTTGTGTGTGCCTGTGCGCACGCTTGTGTGTTTCAGGGAACTGCTGCGTTGTGAGGGCGCTCTGGCTCGTCTGTACTGTCGTATGGCATTGCTCAATATCTTTGCACCAAAGAGTCCTCACACCTTCACACGCCTGTTTCACATCCCTGCTGTGCGTGACATTACACTTGAACACCTGGGGCTTTTGTCTAATCAGTTACTGGCTCCCCCTCTGCCAGGTAAATATTTATAGTGGTTTGGAAGAACAAAAATTAAAGAAATGAAATAGCTGACTACCAGGAAATATCTGACTGTATACACAGTGGCCTTTCATCAGCATCTACAGTACAGCCCAAAAGTTTGGACACACCTTCTCATTCAAAGAGGTTGAATTTGTATTATGGCAAGAAAAAAGCAGCTAAGTGAAGAAGAAAAAAACGAGTGGCCATCATTTCTTTAAGAAATGAAGGTCAGTCAGTCGGAAAAATTGGGAAAACTTTGAAAGTGTCCCCAAGTGCAGTCACAAAAACCATCAAGCGTTACAAAGAAACTGGCTCACATGCGGACCGTCCCAGGAAAGGAAGACCGAGAGTCGCCTCTGCTGCGGAGGATAAGTTCATCCGAGTCACCAGCCTCAGAAATCGCAGGTTAACAGCAGCTCAGATCAGAGAGCAGGTCAATGCCACACAGAGTTCTAGCAGCAGACACATCTCTAGAACAACTGTTAAGAGGAGACTGTGTGAATCAGGCCTTCATGCTAGAATATCTGCTAGGAAACCACTGCTAAGGACAGGCAACAAGCAGAAGAGACGCGTTTGGGCTAAAGAACACAAGAAAGAACACAATAAAGAAAACTCTTTGAATGAGGTGGTGTGTCCAAACTTTTGGTCTGTACTGTATGTCTGAGCAGTTACGGCACAGTTTACTTCTGTATATTTTCAACATCATTCTACTACTAATAGTAATGTCCTTTGGGACCATATTCGCTGAATAACTAGCAGTACAGGAGTAGGTGTGCAACTATGGTTATGTATAAAGCTGCATGTGTGCCGGGTGAACACAAAATAAAACTAATTGTACATAATAAAACTGTGCAGGGACAGCTCAGACAGAGGTATCAGTATAAGGTGTTTTTGCCGATGTAATTTGTCTGTAATTGCACTTTATAAGATGCATTCCCGCCATGAATGCCTCTGTGTTGAATCATTACTTGAATAGATGCAGTAATTCATCTTCAGGGTTTTAGCATGGTTGGGGTTTGGTCTGTTGACTGGCTGGAAAATAAGAGTAAGGTGAACTCGATATATTTGTGGTCGATTAGGGACTATCATAATAATTGTTAGATAAAGTTTTATTCTTGCTTAATATAAACCCTCTGCAAGAGCAGAAAGGATTTTAATAACCTGTAACCCATTTAGGTATTATAGTGGTACTGCGGGTGTTAGTAGTACCTTACAGATCTAGGATTTGACTCTGAACTTTAGTTCCTGGTGCTGTGACAATTCTGTGTTCTCAGTGAATGCATGGGTTTTCTGTTGGTACTCTTCATTTTTCCCCTTTCTAAAAACATGTTCTGGTCAGTTGACTGACCACATTAAATTGTTATTATGTATATGATTATTCAATACAGTGTGTAGCATCCAGTCTGCCTGTGTTTTTCCACATGGGGTTGGAAGTCACCACTGAAATTCTTCAAGTTTTTGTAAAATTATTATTTTTTTATTTAAAACATTTTGTTATTGTGCTCATACAGATGGCTCCATTAGTTCAAGCTCCATCTTACTGGCCCAGTCTATGCTGCACAATCTGAAAGGTCAAAGCTGCTCCCCAACCGAACTCTTTTACCAGAGTAATGCACAAACCATTCGGGAGTGGCTAACTGTGGCCATCAGCAGGGCCTTACACCAGGGAGAAGACAGCTTACTAGAGTTGACCAAGCAGATTTGCTGTTTCCTCCAGGTACCTTGTTGACATTCTTTCATCAAACTTTCTTAAAATCATTTTTTTGCATTTTTTTTTAATTATTTATGATGTTGCAAACCACAAAACAAATGAGTTTGGGATTAAGGACTTCATAATTGCCATGTAATGCTCCCCAAAAGTCAGTTTTGAAGTCACAGTTCTGTACATTTTCACTACTTGAATTAAAAATCATTTCAGTTCTGTCCTGAAAAAAGACATACAGATCTTTTTGGTTGTTATAAATGTAACTTCTAGACAGCAGCAAATTGGCCACAATTTCCGTAACATACAGTGGAAGCTTGGTTTACGAACATAATTTGTTCCGTAAGCGGGTTCATATATCAAAACACACAAAAAAATAAAAAATATATATATTATATACACAAGTATTTTAAAAAATCATATTTTCCCATAAAAAATAATGGAAACTCAGATTATTCATTCTGCAGCCCCAAAAATAAATACGTAAAAAATAATTAATACAACACTCACAAACCGTGTTACTCGCAATCCGAGGTTCCACTGTATACTGTAATGAATGCATAAAAAGCAGACACTTTATTTAAACATTTATATGTAATTATTTAGTTGTTAAATACTTTCTAGAGCAATGGTTCTTTTCGATAAAAAAAGAAATTCTTTATTTAATATAACATTTTCTGTTACTGAAAATTAAGAATGCTCCAGAGCAGTTTACATCAGAGGAGTTTCCAGTCTCAGAGTCAAAGGTCAGCATGGATGTCAGCTTCCCTGGTGCTGCTTTTGTAGTGGTTTCTTGTAAAGAGAATCAGCTTGGATGCCGCAAGGAGTAAGAAAACTTTTTTCTTTTCAGATGTTTATAGTAAAGCTTTTTTGTCCAATAATCCAAAAGACTGTAGAAGAGCACTACATCTCTTTGAAATTCATTTTGTCTTTCTTTTAGTTCTTCTCTATATAAAGCTCCCTGGGCCCGTGTAATGATGTATGGGTTGGGGCACAAGGTTCGACGTAATGGCCAGCTGAATCTGATGGAGACTGTGTGCTATCCTCTGGATGCTTCACCTTCAAATACAGGCCTTACACCTCCTCCCACAACCAACCAGTACCCTAGCATCATTATCCCCACAGATAAAGTCCACATAAAACTGGGTATGTCGTAATTATATACAGCCATACAATTTATATACAGTATACACTTGTGTAAACATTTAGAAAAGCTTTGTTAATAAGAGATGTGAACTTGCACAAAAATAAATCCTGACAGATAAGTGTTTCTGTTTGTGCGCACAGGCGCTGTGTGTGTGTGTGTGTGTGTGTGTGTGTGTGTGTGTGTGTGTGTGAAGCTAAAGTAAGAGGAGAGGAGGAATGAGCCCCTCCCCCGCCCCTCTCGCTCTTCGTCTTACACCGTAATTCTTCCTCCTCTCTTATTTGAGTTTCACACACGGCACACACACTGTGCCAGAATGGAAACACTGGTTTATTTGGGAAAATAAACAAGAAATATCTCTAATGACACTCGAATGAGCGACACAGTAACAGAATCTGTGTACAGCAGATTGTGTGTGTGTGTGTGTGTGTGTGTGTGTGTGTGTGTGTGTGTGTGTGTGTGTGTGTGTGTGTGTGTGTGGACGAGGGGTGTGTGTGAAGGGGCACGGTTGTCCAATGACATGCGCGAACACAAAGTGCAGGCTGATACAGAGAGAAAGATAGAAAATGGATCTTTAACCTCTCTAATGAGACTTGCTTTTGCTTTACATATGCGCACATGTGTGTTATAATCCGAGGTTCCACTGTAATGGGAAAAAAAAGATCATGAATGAAGATCACTTAAATGCTTGGTAAAGTTTCATGTTCGAAGAATAGATTTGTTAGATAGTTTTGTTTGATAGTGAAAGTAAGAGCATTTCCACATACACAGTACCACAAGAACTTATAAATGGGACCAAATTAATTGATAGTAAGCCTAATCAGAGCAAATTGCTTCAATCTTATAGCGACCATAACGATTGGACTTTGTAGCTACAGTATAAAAAAACACCACATGGTGTGAGTGATGGATGCATCAGGGTAAGAAGGGAAGCGCATAAAGTGAGGTCATCATGCATAGTGCCCAGTGTACAAGCCTCTGAAGGCAGAAAGAAATTAAGTCAGCTGACTACCTTCAAGTACTGAATGACCAGGACTGAATTAATTCTTTACTTTTTTTTTGGGGGGGGGGCGTTGTTAAGTTTTCCCTTAATAATAAAAACCTTCATTTAAAAATTTCATTTACATGTGTTATCTTTGACTAATATTTAAATTTGTTTGATGATCTGAAACATTAAACTATGACAAACATGCCAAAAAATAGGAAGGTAAGGGGGCAAACACTTCTTTACACCACTTTATTCCCAGATAGATAGATAGATAGATACATAGATAGATACTGTAGATAGATAGATAGATAGATAGATAGATGGATAGATAGATAGAAATATTTTTATAGGTTTTAATGCACTTTATTATGAAAACAATGTTAAACTTGTAGATGTATAGATTTAATATATATTTTTTGGCATATTTACAGTTTTTAAGCACCCCATCTTCGATTCTCACAATTAACCCCCCAATGCCCTTCTCTGTCTTAGTTCTATTTAAGTCCATCAGTCCATAAAAATCAGTCCTTAAGTGTGTTTCTGTGGCTGCTGTACGTCTTCACTGAAGACATTATGGACGGGGTCACTGTTAGCGCTAACTCCTGTGTAGGCTGTTTACATTGTTTGTCACGTTCGTATCAGCGCTGGTGCGGTGTTAGTTTCATTGGTACCATTATGTGTGTGACTGACCTCTTTCAGCGCTGACTTGGGTGTGTTGCTGCTCTGGTAGAGTCAGTAAGGCCTAGTCTAGGTTCCGGCTCACCGGTGTTTTCCTGCTGGCTATCCCCGCGCTACTGCTGCTGTAGCCCAGCCGAGTCGCCCCATGAGCTTCCCGGCTGTACAGCTCAGTGTGGACAGCTGTTTATGCCCGATGTCCCCATACTCAAAACACCGCAGTCACTCCGTGGTCGCAAAATGGTGTAACAGTTGTCACTCTCTTTACACTTAATGTTTTGTTTAAAAGTTTAAAACCATTAAAAATCTGTCTACGGATAGACAAAACGTTGGTGATATTGGAGCTGTTACATTCAAACAAGATAGCTCTTGTGGGGCTGACAAACTTCCCGATGTTTGAGATTTCCACTTGTGTCAAAGGGGCAGACAGAGGGGTAACTTGGACCATAGATCCTCTTACTCGTATCCCATTCTTAATCAGACTGCTTACAAGGTTTTGCCTTGACAGAAACACCACCACCGCTTTGTTCATTTGGGAGACAGAGTAGATGTTTTCACACCTGACTTGCTCTCCCTGTACCTCCTCCACCTGTCTTCCGTCCTCCGGCATACACCCCTGATGCCATGCTGGAGAGAGAGCGTCCCCCTGCTGGCCTCAGAGAGATAGACAGAGAGAGTACATGATTAATCTTAATGGGAATTTAAATTTGTGCTACAGTCTCTTTACAGAGTATGAGGGGCATTCAAGCTTGTGATAAAGTTCTTTATGAATGAAGGTGTAAAACATAACTTCAAGCACAGAGCAGTGACAAGCCTCTTAGCCACAGTAAAACATTTGAATAGTAAAACATTTGAACTAGGCCATATGCAAACATCACTTGCATGGAACAGGATCTTGGCTGGGAGTTGCTACACCCCTGTATTGTTCTGACCTGACTCCAAGTGATTTTCATGTTTGTGCCATTAAAAGAGTTCCTCGGAGGCCTGCATTTCAGACATGAAAATATGTCACTAAATCTGCATTCTATCAGTTGCGTTGTATTGCCCAACTGCGTCCCTTCATCAGCACCAAAGATGCTCTGCTCATATAACCCCAATCTTGTATAATCTCCATTGGCTCCCAGTAGCCTACCGTATTAAATTCAAAATTCTTCTCCTTGTTTTTAAATCTTTAAATGGCTTGGCTCCCTCTTATCTTTTCAGATTGCTTGTCCCCTACATCCCAACTCGCTCACTTCGTTCTTCTGATTCTGGCTTTTTTGCTGTCCCTCGGTAACGCCTCTCGTCAATGGGGGGTAGATCGTTTAGTGTTATTGCACCAAAACTTTGGAATTCTCCACCACACTCTCTCCGTTCTGTTAACAATCTCTCAGTATTAAAATCTAAAATCAGAAAATCATTTTCTGAATGTTATACGTCTGATTCCTTGAAATTAACTCCTTTGGTTCAATACACCTGTCCTCTGCATGTCTGTCTTTTAGGACTTGTTTTGTAATTCCGGTCCCCTCCCCCCCTCCTCGTCTGTACTTTAATGTCTGTTTTGTACTATGTTTACATTCATTGTAAAGTGTCCTTGAGCTCTGGAAAGGTGCTATATAAATAAAAATTATTATAAAAAAATTATTATTATTAGACCTATCATGATTCCGTGATGGTGAGAACTTTCTCCCTTGATGGTATGCAAACAGTAGTGAAATGAAGGATAACTGCATTTAGCTTACCATGGAATTATATAGGGAAATAAAGGGAGTTTTTGCGCTCATACCGTAACTGTGTTCAGCACAATTAAAAGGCCAGGTTTGACTTAAACACACATTATTCAAAAACAAGCGAGGTATGCAAAGAATGTCATATTTTTAAGGCTAGATAAAAAATATACACAAAAAAACAATAGAGAGAGACTTCATATACATATACATACAGTCTATACTAAATGCTATGATTAGCAGAGTCAGGTGAATAATCTAAGAAACTGCACATTAAGAGAAAGATTATACTGAACCTGTGTACATCAGAGGTGCATCAATAAGATAAACAAGTTGGTTATCAACAAAACAATATTATCCTTTATCATATTAATTCCATCAACAAAAAAAAATTTCCGAATCATATTAGCATAGTCACAAATTATGGTGATGTCAGACCTTTTAGGAGACCTGTCTCCTGGCACAGAGGAGACTAGGGGCAGTTGGCATGAAGCCTTTGTCTTACTAAAAGTGCTTGGCTATTTGAGCAATATAGGTTGTGAGCGGTCGTCTTCATGATACCTATCTGGTCAGTTTGTTAGGGTTTCTGATATAACTGGCTCTGATGCTACACGAGGTACTGTATAACAAACCGGTAAAAAAAAAAGGTGTTTTTTTTTTTTCTTTTAATTTCCTCAGGAAGTAGAGTCTACATTGTCACCTCTTGTACACTCTGTTTTGCATTTCCTGTCCAGTAGGATGTTGACTTGGACTCTGAAATATATGTAACCTCTCCTCCACCTTCTGAAAGCCCACAACTATCTCTTTTGGTCTTGGCTACAATCAGTAGAAGGTGGTTGGTATTGCACCACAATGCTGTGCACCACTGACAAACTGGACTAGTGAATGTTCTGAAAGGCTTAGGTGTATGCTGTGAAGAATATATAAATAGTTATGCTATTAACTTATTAATTGTTCTTAATATTTGTTTTACAAGGAGTTTCCCCACCTCCTGGTGTTGTCCTAGTCCTGCATTCTCTGCCTGTGGAATTTCCCCTTGCCATGGCCTTTGCTGAACAGCTACTGACATGGACTGTTCATGAGAATAGTGAGCATCCAGAAGAGGAGCTAGACAGCATGCCGCCTTCTGTGCTTCTCCAGGTTGTGGAGCTACTTGGTAAGGATATCTTGTTTGATTTTATTTTATATACATGTTCTATCAAACACATCTGAAAATAAGTCGCTTTAGTTTTAGTTGTTTATTAGTGTTTTGAGCAATAGACATTGATACAAAGCAGCTCTGCACAAATCAGGGTATATATTTATTTATATGTACTAAAATTTACAAGAGGAATTTAAGTCAAACCTGAAAACCTCTGATGAACTTTCTTATGAATGAAGATGTAAAGCTGATTAAAATTCACAGAAGACATTAAGCAGAGTATGGTAATGAGACTCTTAGATGTAGTAACCATTTGAATGGTGCAAACGTTTCAAAGAAGGCCGTACATGGGAATGATGATTCCGGCTGAGGTGGCTTTGGGTCCACTGCAATTATTCTCTTGCACGTTCAGCGCGTGGGATGTCTGATTGTTGAAAATGAATAGATAACGCGTTAACTTGTGGGAGAGACACATCTGTCTGTGGGAACTGTACACGCAAATCATTTAAAAATAAACCTTGCACTTTACTGGAGCTTGTCCTGACCTCACTTCAAGCCATTTCCACTTGTTTGGGCCATTAAAAGAGTTCCTGGGAGGCCAGTGTTTCAGTCATGAATCATCTGATCATTACTTCATACAATGTTCTACCTTAATGATATCTAAACACTACAGGTGTATAGTGGGATAAGTACATTAGTTTAGCAGGGGACGATATATATAGAAATAAAGGGATTTTTTACTCTTATAACTGCGTTATTCTGCGCAGTTTGACTTTAATGCGCCTCGGATCATGTTTTTTTTTTTTTCATTATTATTATTATTATTATTATTATTAAGTTACTGCAATTTTCAAAAACAATCATAACAGTGCAGTAACCTGGATAATCTTATTTTCTCTTTTCCTTTTTTCACAAGGTGGGCTTCTGTGGACTACTGATCTTTCACCTTGCATCAAGGAGTTTATATTCCACCTGCTTGCTGAGCTTTTTCGCAAGATTCATCACTTAGAACAATGCAAAGGTTCCACTGGCCTGTCAAGCTCTATTGCTCTACTTCTCAATCCATGCTTAGCAGTACTCATGGCTCTCCAGACAGAGCTCCGAAAGCTTTATGACTGTGAGACTCAGAGCTGGGGGCTGGCTAGCGGAAGCACCTCAGGAAGCTCCTTAGCACTGTCTTCTGAACAAAGCCGCTTCTCCACATACTTCCATGCCCTTATGGAAGTGTGCCTGGCTGTGGCCGAGGTTACGTTGCAGCTTAACGTGGCCGGTGGAGGGTTAAATGTAAGCAGTATTTCCTCAGCCAGCACACCCAACCTTAGTGATTCTTCATCTTCTTCATCGTCATCACCAGGCCAAACCCCACAAAGCCCAAGTTTGTTATCGAAGCGCAAGAAGGTCAAGCTAAAGCGAGACCGGGCAACTGCTGCCATAGCAGCTGCGGCAACAGCTTCAGGGAAACGGGGTTCTTTGAGCGGCGCAAAGCTGTCAGAAAGTGATAGTGCTCTATTAAATGTGGCTGGGGGAAAACCAGAAGACATGTTGTGGTTTCATCGCGGACTGACATTACTTATGATTATACGCCACCTTACATACAAGGACCCCCAGGGATTAAGTGTGACTGCGGATGCAGTAGCTGATGCCTGCCAGGCCCTGGTTAGTCCAACCGCTCATAGTCGGCTGCTAGTTCTCTCTGGTATCCCAACTCACTTGGAAGAAGCCGTGGTACGTAACGCAATCCGGAGGGCTTGCAATGCTCATGGGGGACTCTTCAAAGATGAAATATTTATTCCACTTCAGGCAAGAGACGTACAACAGAACAAAGGGGCTAGGGTCAGAACTCAGAGCACAGGAGCCCAAGATGATAGGGCAGAAAAATTACCTGCAGGCAGTATGGAAAGTCCAGATGGTTCCAGCAGTGCAACCCCAGCACAGAGTATAACTGCTTCAGCTTCAACTAGCCAGACCTCTATCTGCAGCTCCTCTCAGGGGGCTTCCAGAACTGCCAGTGAACTTTCTGTTGATCAGGAACTGTTACCTGCCACTATGACACCACCTGTTGCCCCTACCCAGCAACAGGCACCTCTAGACACCTGTATAGTCTCCAGTCAGGAAAGCCTTGATATCTCTCTCTGTAGCACAGGAAGCTTTGGTAGTCTTGGAAGCTTCGGGGAGCCGCTTGATAGTGGAGAGACCGCTTCAGTGTCAGATGGGGGACCCTTGTCCACAGTCACCTCACTAGACACTAATGCCAGCTTGGCATGTCCCATTAAAGGCTATGCAGTTATAGAGGTAAGTAGAAATGATTATTTACTAGAAAGGCTGCTATCTCGGTTACTGTCAAATGGAAGATGACGTTTTCTACACATAACAGGTACGGGCCAGGGCCAAGGTGGAGAAGATCCGTGCGAGTCTCTTCAATAGTAGCGATCTCATTGGCCTGTCCAGCCTTGATGGAGAGGAGGAGTTAATGGAAATAACCACTGAGGAGATCTTGACTGCCTCCAGTGTGAATCAGAGCCTCTTTGATACACAAGGCAGTTCTGCACTTGAGGACTACTTTCTTGATAAAACCATCAGAGGTTGGAATTCTTTTGTGTTGCCTAAGAGTATGATCTAGGAATAAGATGTAGATTTAGTTAAAGATCTGATGGTTTTATTATTATGCAGTAGCACACAATTAGATCACAAACATAAGAAAGATATATATATATAAAAAAATACTTGAATTTGCATATTATGTGGTGTATAATTATACTGTCCTTTCACACTATTCGAAGGCTTGAAACCTATTTCAAATAGCCTAATTACGACTGTTTAGTATCGTTTTTTAGGTTTCTTCTAATCTACATTTTATACTCACATAGGAGACAAATTGGTCCCTGGGGCACGAGATGTGCTAAATGACATATTTAAGAGCTGTGTACACTCTGAGCAGATGCTAAGCCTTACACCAACCAAGCCCTTAAAAGTGTCCGACATTTATCTCAGTAAAGAACAAATCAACTCTCAGACACCTGGTAACCTTCTACATGTGTTCTTCAACCACATACGACCTCCTAAGAAAATGTTTGAAGATCAGCTCACGCAGGTCAGCCCTTACTTGTGTTTGCGTATTTTAAAAACATTTTGAATCATATTTAAATAATGATATCAACGAAGCTACTGTTTTCTAAACTAATACTTTTTATTTCTGTCTAGATTCTTCGCAAATATGGCACAGTTAAGGCCAACAAGTGCAGGTACAGCAAGTCAGGGAAGGAGCAGCAGCAGGGCAAAGTGGTCAGCACAAAGCGATCCATCATCAAGCCCCCTATCAAAGAGAAGTCTGTTCTCAATAGTGTACGGTATGTCGAAGTGCTTTGAAATTAAGTGACTTTACAAAACTATTGTATTGTATATGCAAAATTATTTTCCTGTTGCAAAAACTGTATAGACCAAATACAGACTCTGTATTTCTAAATTCTTATTTCTAAGTATTTATTTAGAGTATATTTGGTGGAAAGCATGTAATCGCCTGAGACATGGATTTTGCCTCAATCTCTCTCTCTCTTTATACTGTACAAACTTAATTTAACAGGTTTTTCTGCCCGCTCTACTATAAGGATAAAAGTGTCATAAAAAAAACTACCAATGACAAAAGCATATTATAACATTAGGTTGCCCATGCTGAAATATTGAAGAAACTAATTTTGTATTTTAGGTATAACCACACATCTGTCTGCTGTTTGTACATAACGCAAGTTATTAGAAAGCTGAGAACAGAGAGAAATATTCCAGTACTTTCTGAGGAGACTGTATTATTACCGTCAATACAATTAAATACATATTTGATTCTTCGTATTTTACAAAATCTAAATACTTATATATAATACTTAAATAAAATCATGTGTGTCTGTACTGAGGTTTTCACAGACAAGCTTCTACATTAATCTGGATGTAGATTCATACCAGAGGCAATAAATCATATCATTATTTATTTAGTATTGTATAAATTAAAACAATCATATTCATTTGTATGAGCAGCTGGGCCTTCATACTCTAATGTGACAATCCCTCAGGAATAGTGTCAATCTTCCTTCATCAGACCACATGGCATTTTTCCATTGCTTGAAGTCCAATCTTTAATCTTTCTAGCGAATTTAAGCCTTTTTTTTTAGTACAGCCTTTTTTTAATGGTCACACAGCTGTTTACTTTTTTCTTTTTTCTTTTTTTTTACTGTCACATTTTCCTGCCAGTTTAATGGTTCATCACTATCTTTGTTAATCATGGACAGTTAGGTCTTAACCCATCACAGCCACAGGGTCCTCACTGAAAGGCATTTAGTACTTTAGAGCCGATTGTTGACAGTTATGAACATTTGCATAAACTTGTTGGCGGCACAGTGGCTTAGTGGTTAGCACTGTCGACTTGCAACTCCAGGCCCTGGGTTCAGTTCCCAAGTCGGGTCTGTGTACATGGAGTTTGCAGGTTCTCCCCGTGCTTGGTGGGTTTCCTCCCACAGTCCAAAGACGTGCTGCTTAGCATTCCCAAATTGGCCTCAACGGTTCCTAGTTGGACTACAGAGGTTGCTGGAAGAGTATAAACATGTTGCAAAACATAATTGCATTTAAATCAAACCGT
The DNA here is from genome assembly GCA_013621035.1 of Clarias magur. Taxonomy (NCBI): domain Eukaryota; kingdom Metazoa; phylum Chordata; class Actinopteri; order Siluriformes; family Clariidae; genus Clarias; species Clarias magur. The sequence goes on along the minus strand of QNUK01000052.1, from coordinate 2,090,426 downwards.
AAATCGGCATTCTGTTCTATTCTGGTAGTTTTATTGTCTTCAGATATCTCTCGAAACAAACTATAAATAATATAATCTTTATTCAATTTTACTTAATACAGTTTCATTCATATAGCCCTTTTAACAATGGTAATATAAAATAGATAAATAAGTATGGAATATGTGAGAAATATGTATGAATCAAAATGATCAGATGGCCCTGATTATCAAGCGACGGTGGCATGGGAAAGAAAACTCCCCGAGATAGCAATACGAAGAAACCTTGAGGTGAACCAGACTTACCCTGGAAACCTGTTCTCATTTGTGTGATATCAGATAGCAGGAATTGATTTGCACGTAAATCCGTCAATATTAAGCTCTCAGACTAGCAGGTGTATATGAGCGTATATTATGTATTTCCAGGGAGCCTTCCTGCCTGCGGTTGTGTAGATACAATAGTTTTACCTGCCTAATTGCATGCTCTTTGTGTTTACTGTGATTTTAAGAATTTTTGGACAGCCCTCAGATGTTGCACATATGCACAATATAGAACATATTTTGCATAAATGCACATGCTGCACTCTTCAGTTATGAAACAAACGTATCCCTTTTCTTATCCACTGGGTCTCCAACTTCACCCCTTGTGCACAGGTTATTTTTCTTAGGCCACTAAGAAATTTGATAACTCTAAATCCATCACATTAGTTAAGGGTGGAACAGAAGTGCCTAATTATTGTTACTAATTGTAGATCTTGATTTTAAGGTGGCAACAAATGAGGAATCATGTTCATGGGGAAAAACAAGCTTGGCCTGTTTCTTCATTTGATACTAATAAAATGGCTTTAGGTATGCATGGTATACCATTTAGGCCATGACAATACAAGCCTACAATACTATTCAAGTGTAAGATTTTTTTTCCCTTTCATCTGGGTAATCGTCTCCCATGCTTAGTCACAGTGCGCATGCATCACTCGTATAGTCAACATCTGTGCGCACGTGTACAGTTTACTATAACATTGTGACCATGTGTGTACAAGTGTAGTGACAGTTTTTTAGTAACTGTACTACAACATCACATGTGTGAAAGTTGCCCCACACAGTAGCCTCCCCCAAGGATTAAAGCAAATTAAACTAAATAAAGTTAAAATAAAGTGCAGATTAAAGCAAATTAATCTGCACTTTACCTTTAAAAAAAAAAGTACAAATAAATCCTGACAGATAAGTGTTTCCATTGGTGCGCGCAGGCGCCGTATGTTTGTGTGTGTGTGGAATTAGCCCCTTCCCTCACCTCGTTGTACACAGTAACACTCCTCCTCCCTCTCCCCACCTCACTTTTTAAGATTCACAACAAACACACACACACACACAACAGAAACACCGTTTTAACAGGAAAAAAAATTAATCTTTCTGAGACTGGCATGAGCGTATATTAACAGATTCACTTTTTAAGTTTCACAACAAGCGCATAAACACAGCGGAAACACGTTTTAACGGAAAAAAGCGAGACTGGCACGAGCGTATACTAAAGGAATCACTTGTTTCACAACAAACGGACACACACGTAAACACGGAAACACCGTTTTAACAGGAAAAAAAAGAAATCTCTCTGACCTGGTGTGAGCGCATACTAAGGGAATCACTGCTGTAAAGTAAAAAACAAACAAACAAATGAACCAGCACCTTATCTTTGAAAAGAATCGCAACAGAGCAGAGTTTCTTTGTGTTTGTGAAGCCGGGAGGGGTGAAAAGGCGAGAGAGCGTCTGTGCCTGTGTGTGTCAGTGTCAAATTGCGCACGCACGAGCAGAGTTTCAGTGTGTTTGCGAAGCCGTGGGGGGGTGGGGGGGGGATGAGAGAGTGACGCTCGGTGTCAAAATAAGAGTCGCATGTGTGAAGCATGATACTCGGCGCTCATAAACTAATACTTGCTCGGTTTCCGAATAAAAAATTATTAAAAATCTTTGCTCGGTTTGCGGAACACTCGTAAACCACGTTACTCGCAATCCGAGGTTCCACTGTACACAGATGCAGGAATACAAGTTAGGCTGCTTGTATTTGTAACTGCCCGACAGTTTTTATTTTTCTTCTTGTAGCTTTGAAGACTGTAGCAGGAAAAGTGTTTTATTGGTTTTATAAGCAAGTGTGATTTACATTATATGACATCTTGAGTAAAGAAAGGGGCTGGTTTAACTTTCTGCAGGTTTTAGGTTTTATAAGCATAGCTTTTATTCTATAATGTTATACATTTAATAATGGGTAGTGGTGGTTTAGTGGTAAAGGCTAGGTTACTTTTTGGGAAGATGAGTTCAAATCCCAGAAGCACGAGGTTACCTCTGTTGGCCCCTTGGGTAAGTGTCAGCCAAATTATATAAATTAACAGTTGTAGAAAATGTGGACATATTTTCATTTTTTGTGCTAATTCTAATGTATGTTTTTCCTCTTTTTTTTTTCTTTTTATTTCAGGACGGCATTAAGTGAGAAGAAACCAGTCTTAAGGCCCAAGTCTCCAGATAAAGCTAAGCCTGATGAGAAAGACCCTGAAAAATTGTCAACTAAAAAGCTAGAAGGTTTATATTAGCTTCTTTGTCTTTCTTCTATAGCTACGTTTACACTGTCAGTTAAATGTGACCCAATTCCGATTTTTTGCTCATATGTCACACATATCGGATATTTTCTATGTCCGTGTAAACAGGAAAAAAACGCATGCATTCCGATATTTTGAGATCGGTTTCAGACCTCCTTCATATGTGGAAATAAATCAGACATAAATCAGATATGTGCTAATGTGATTGTCGTGTAAACAGACCGATCGGATTTTCTGAGGCATTGCGTTCTGTACGTCATTAATGGCGTAATCAGGCACACCGAGGCGCTGCTCATCCCAAACAGATGCGCCAGTGTGAGGTAGCCCGCACCTGTTGCACGCTATTGCCACCAGCGAGCGACCCCGACACGTCTCGCACCCAGACATTCCTCTGAATGGTTGAGGACACAATAAATGAAGCATATGCGCAGGCTGCAATGATGGCCCTTTTCCTCCTTCTCCGTTTCGCGAACTTTGCATAGTTCGCCTTCGTCCATCTTGGCTAGTGTGTAGTGCAAGAACCTCCCTTTAAGTATGCGCGATGTTTCAGACGGTATGGCAAGTGTAAACACTAGAATCGGATATGGGTCATAGTTGAAAGAACGTGTAAACAGACGGTCAGAAAAATCAGTTATAGGCAACAAATCAGAATTGGGCATCGAGACCTGCAGTGTAAATGGGGCTTATGATTGTATATACAAGTTTACATGATTCAGCGCTTACAGTGGTGCCCAAATGTTTTAAGAAAACATATGCCGTGTATGATAGATCTTGCTGTGCACAAAGCAGAACATTTCACTACTAACTAACTAGTTATCTTTTTCAAGAGTTAATGTGAGTGATAATTAACTAAAAACCAGCTTCAGGAGCCATGGCCTGGTTCATTCCCAGACCTAAATCCAATAGAAAACTATAGGATAGTGGTGAAGAAGGTAGTAGCAGTCAAGAAACCATCTTCTGTACATGATCTTCAAAAAGCAACCAAGCAGTTATGGTTTGAGACACCAGAGTGCTGAAGATCCAGAAACTGTTGAAGAACAAAGGACTTCTGGACAATTAAGGACAATATTAATTATTGGATTGCAGTTTCATTTGTTCAATTAATTATTATTATTATTATTATTATTATTATTATAAATTGATTGCCATGATTTTTGAAATTTGAGAACATCATTAAAAACATTGAATTTTACTTTTTCTAAAAATTACTTTTTGCTACCATTGTATGTCTATTTTACCCACATAAGTTGCTCATAGCATTATATCTATTTACAGATATGTATTTTCTTCAAGTATGTACAGTATAAAAGTTCATCAGGCGTCATGGCTATTTAGTAATAATAATTTCTACTCTTCTAGGAAGGCTTTTCACTAGATTTTATAATGTGTCTGTGGGGATTTCCCATTCAGGCACAGGAACATCAATGGTATCAAGCACTGATATCAGGGAATAGTGTCTAATGGGGTTGAGGCCCGGGCTCTGTTCAGGTCACTCAGGTTTTTCCAAGTCAACTTTGGCAAACCATACTTTGCTTTGTGCACAGGGACATTGTCATGCCGGTAAGGGTTTGGGCTGCTGTAATGCTACAGAATTCAAACACAATCTGCGATTATGTGCATCTAGATTGGGGCAGCAGTTTGGGCAAGGCCTGCAAAGGGACGTTGTCCACAAACTTTTGGCCATATTGTGTATGCATATAGCTATATTTTATGATTTATTTATTTATGATGTATGTTTCAGTGCCAGAAGAGAAGTACTTAACTCTGGAAGGTTTTCATAAGTTCACGGTTGATCGAGCCAAACAGGACATTCGCAGTGTTTGGAGAGCAATCCTGGCATGTGGTTATGACCTACATTTTGAAAGGTTAGCACAAACATCACCCCATCCATCTCATAAGGTGTGCACAGTCAATAATGTGTAAACCAGAACATGGTGTGTAAATTTGTGCATGGATTTGAAAGGGACAGCGGGAGGAGTCTTAAGCCGAGTTACCACTTTCATGATTTTTATGTATAGTTATGAATTCACAAATCTTGATGAATGTGACGGTGACCTGATGTGATTATGTATATAATAACTTCTGCGAGAGGTATATACTAAAATTACTTAATTACAACAAAGGGTATCCTGTTTGTGTCACTTGTGATGGAGACTATATTGAGTAGTATCTTTGTATAGAGGAAGAGTTACTCTACCAATTGTTATTTATCCTGATAAATAAAACAACATTGAAGGAGGATGTTCTTTCTTGTTCTCATGATTGTAAACATTTCTGTTGTTGTCTTCTGCAGATGCTCATGCATTGATGCTCGGCAAGCTCAGAAAGCTAGCAGAAAGTGGACCTTAGAGATGGATGTTGCTCTAGTCCAGTATGTTAATCGCCTCTGTCGCCACCTGGCTATAACACCAGCTCGCCTTCACCCCCACGAAGTATATTTGGACCCTACAGATGCAGCAGACCCACGAGTTTCCTGCCTTCTAGGTACGAAAACCTAGGTAGAGCGTCACAAATAGCAGTACCAAGTGTGGACATGTTTTTGTTGGCTTTAACCTTTTCCAAATTGATCACATGTCTACACTCATGACACCATACTGTGCTGAATAGAAAATAGCGTCACTTCACTGATAATGTGACAGGAAGAAAACATAAACTGTACTGCAATTTGTTTAAAAACTACCTTTCCCCATGGTTTGTCTTTGTGGCCCCTTACCTTTTTTTACCTTGAGGTTGTTATCCTGTACAGCTTTATTTTCATGAATATGGAACTTACTTAGTGCCCTGCAAAATAGTCTTAAAAACCTAAATTTGTTGTGATATCACGGATTGTAAGATTGTCCACCCTAGGAGTAATACAGTTTCATAGCAATTATTAATTGAAACAGTTCAGTTCCAGTTAAGCAAAACATTTATGGTACATATATTTTATTAAACTGATAATTATTCATGCTAAATGTTGAGCCCAAGTGTAACATTTTTTTTTTGTTCTGGAATAATATGAAATGTACTTTATAGGTGTGCCTGTTGAGAGTTTGCGTCTACGCTTTGCCCTGCTGCAGTCTCTTAATAATACCCTGGAGGGTTTCTTTCTGCCACTTGTGGAGCTAAGACAGACACATACGTTTCAGAACAGTATTGCTGCACTTCTGTGTGAGGCTAAAGGTCTGATACTATTTGTTTTTTTTTTTTAAAGTTACCAAGTCATTAGTTGTTAATGGGAATATTTTCTAACCTTTCTTTTGTTTTTTCCATTGCTTCCATTTTCAGGCCTTATTTTTTATGACACTAAAGTAGCCATTATGAACAAGGTTCTGAATGCGACAGTGCAACGCACAGTTGACCATGCTGCCCCCGAGATCACACTGGATCCTTTGGAGATTGTTGGAGGTATGCAGAGCATCTACTGGATGAAGCCCTTCTCCATTGGCTAAAAGTTCTTCCCTAGACTCCAGCACTAGGCTTTTGGGCTACATTCACATTACAAGCCACAAATGTAAAATTTTTGTTGGTCATATCAGACTTGCGTGTCATGACGGTTCACATTTATAATTAAGTGACTTATCAGGCTTTAATGTAATATGGATGCTTCTGTTCTCTGTCTTTGCTGCCGCCAACTGTGTTAAAACACATTATTAGTTCATGCATTCAAACAATGCATGCGATTTTAACAACAACAACAACAAAAAAATGCTTCCTACTTTGCTGTGGACTATGTCAGCCCCTGTATTTGCCAAACTCCCAAAGAAGGAAGAGAGCCAGATGGCTTACTTTACTATGAAATCCTGCACTGCATATTGGATATGTATCTGATCAAGGACCACATATGAAAGTAACTCGTATCTGATCTGGAAAAACATTTGTTTGTTCAGACAGCCCTAAAAATCAGATCTGTGTTACATTGGGGTAAAACAAATTTAGTCACTTCAGGCTGGTGATTTGCATATAACATTTGAAATATACACTGCTGGGCGAAAAAAGTCACACATTAGGATTTCATTCATGTGCCTTATGTGCATTAGCTAAAATTACAGCGCCCAATATGATGGCCAATTAATGTGTGAAAATGACCCATAACATTGTTGAGCCTAGACCTGACAAATTTAAATAACCCCAGGTCATAACACTGCCTTCAGGGGCAGGTAAAGAGGGCACTGTGCCTTCTCCTTTCATACCCTTTGATTAGCATACTCTTTTATCTACACAACCATTTAGTTCCAATACTGTAAGTTATTGTCAGATTGTCTATATGGAAATGCATTCCCTTACATTCCCTTTTAAACAAAGCTGTTGAACCTGGGATCTTCTGAACCGTAGTCCAATGCCTTAACCACTGAGCTACCCCTGCCCTAGACTTATAGTAGAGTTAGGGTAGCTACTGCAGGTATTCACATACTATCAGATGTCATGACAAATGTCGTCTTGTCTATGTCCATGCATGTCTATGTCCAGGTGAGATCCGCTCATCAGAGAACACCTATTTCTGCCAGGCAGCTCGGCAGCTGTCTAACGTTCCCTCTTCTCAGCTGTGTGTGAAACTAGCTAGTGGAGGTGACCCCACATATGCCTTCAACATCCGCTTCACTGGAGAGGAAGTTCATGGCACAAGTCAGAATTCAATACAGTACAGTACTCTTGAACCTGTCATTTGCTTAATTAGATCAATGGTCATATTAAAAGGTTGTTCCTCATAGGTGGTTCATTTCGCCACTTCCTATGGCAAGTCTGTAAGGAGCTGCAAAGCAACATCCTATCTTTGCTTATGCCTTGTCCCAGTTCTGCCAGTAATCGAAGCAAGGTATGTAGTCCTCAAAATGCTGCACTCTACTCCATTGATGAGGGACACAAAAATACTGTTGTGTTTTATATTATTTGACCAAAGGTTAAAAGCTAATAACAGTAAAACAGTGATCTTTGTTCATCCTCTTGCAGTCTTTAAAGTTTTTTAAGGTTTGTCCTCCAAACCTTTACTTTAAATACCTGAAGTGATTAATATATTCCTTAGTATATATTAGAAGTTGCAGGAATGGTTGCTACTTAAATTTACCATTTACAGAGAGTGCTTCATATAGTCTCTATATATCCTAATAGAAGTTTGTGTCAAAACCTTAAGACTACCAACAAACTAAAAATGTCTTGCCAAAATTCTGGGGATAGCAAGTGCTGAAGTGGAACAAAAACAAAAACCATGCAGAAACTGTAATGCAAGAACCGTTGCAAAAAAGTGAAAAGATGAGCACTAAGCTTACTAAGCTTGCAATTAATTCTTTAATTTAGTGTGTTAAATAAACTAGGCAGGGATCATATTCAATTTGTTTGGTTTGTAGATACCGCCACTGTACTGTTTACTCTTAGCCGATGACATATTATGTGTTTTATTATGTACAACATATTATGTTAATTTTTATAGTGTGAATAAAGATTTGCACAACACCCACAGAAAAGTGCAAAGGGTCTAGTGATGTTTCTTGATTCTCATGATCAAAAGATTATTTAAAATAACAATGTAATTTCTGGTTTCATATTCACTGCATGTTCACCACTTCAAAACCAGAAGAATTTAAATCCACAGTGGAGGTTGTCTTTCAGAAGTATCCTATAGTCAACATACGTATTATTTTGTTTCGCATTTATATAGTATTTTGTTTATTTCATGCATTCTGCAGAAAATTCCACCATTTGTCATCCTAAATATTGTAACTGCTTTAATTATTTCAGTATAAAACTAATGCAGTAACATGTATTTGTCTAGGGGAAGTACATCCTGACATGCTGCCCTATCACTTATGCAGAAGAACAGCTGCTGCATTTCTTCGGTCAGCTGCTGGGAATTGCCATTCGTGCAGATGTGCCTTTACCTCTGGATTTGCAGGGTTCCTTTTGGAAAGGTCTAGTTGGTGATTCTCTGGACCCAGAAACAGACCTCCAGGAAGTTGACCTTCCCACCTACAACTATGCCAAGAAGTTTGATAGTGTAAGCCATGTTTACTAGGACAAATAACCTAAGTAGATATACTGAGATTTAAACTGAGTGTCAAAAGATAACTAGTTATTGTGAGCCATAGCTTAAGTAATCAGGCACCATACATTTAAATACATATACATAAATGTAAACAGAAAAGACAGATTAGACACTGCTTTAAAAAAAAAGTAAGGAGTTTGCTTTAATACTTAGATCCATAACTATTTTAGATAATAACTGTTAACTGTTATGTAATGAATTCATGAATTAAACCTAAATGTTCATAAAAGTTACAACATATTGGTGGCATTCAAAAAATCAACAATTGTATCCTTGTCCAAAGTTGCCAGGCTGATCAGCCATAACATGAAAAAACCCTGCCTAATATGGCCCAAAAAAAAACAAACATCTTGATTATCTCCAAGACGTTTGGGCAAATATTCTGCAAAAAAATTGCAATCCGCAATCATCAGTTTTATAATTTATTTTTATTGTTTTGGGCTGTAGAACGAATCATTTGAGTTTTCATTATTTCTTATGGCAAAATTCAATTTGGTTTACGAGTATTTTGGAATACGAGCCCGCTTCCCCGGAACGAATTATGCTCGTAATCCAAGGTTCCAATGTATTACACGCACATACAGTGGAACCTTGGATTGGATTTCGTTCGAAACTATTAAATACTTCCTCAAATAAATATATAATATATATATATACTGGCCATTATTTGTAATAGCTGTCATAGATTTATAGTCAATTGATTTATTATTGTAGATTGTTTCATTAACTGTGCCTCATCATAAATACATACTTTTTTAATGACTGTAGAAGTTTCACGCCTGTGTGCTAATGTAAAGACTGCTTGGCCAACATGGTCTTAACATGACATTGTGTATCGCTAATATACAGTAGAAAGCAGTTTTTCCAACATTTCAACACTTCCCAGCACTATGTTCACTTGTTTGTCTCATAAAAAAAAAAAAAAATCAGTGTCACTTTGCTATTCTTAGGTGATGGATAAGGCAGAGTTGGAAACATTATGCACAGAAATCTCATCGCAGAGCCATTCCGGTGAAAGCCCTGACTCGCCCAGCCGGCCAGTCTGTTCCTTCACTTATGTCACCATGACGGGAGAAGAGGTGGAACTGTGTCAGGGTGGACTTAACCTTGCCATCAGGTACAGTAGGGTTCAAAAGTAGATAAAGGAGTGGGGAAAATGTATATTGTTATGTAAATTCTGACGGGTCAAAAAAAAGTTGCACATTTTAAGATTTCATTCAGTCTCATTTATTTGATTACAGCACACAATGTGGTGGCCAGTTAACGTGTGAAAATCCTCATGCTCCCAGAACCAAACTTTTACAATTTAAATGGAATATGCATCGGCCATCAGGGAAGAAAAGCTCCCTTAATGTGATAACCTGGTCATTCAGTATATTCAGGTAATCAGCTGATGAAATTGTAGTCCCAGATAACGTTGCTGAGTTTAGACCTGGCCGACTGAAACAACCACAGATCATAACTCTGCCTCCTGAGGGTTGTAAAGTGGCCTCTATGCATGATGGGTGCATTGCTTCAGGCTCTTTCCTTCTTGCTCCGACGCACCAATCACTCTGGAATAGGGTCAGTCTGTACTCGTCAGACCACATGACATTTTTTCCATTGCTCCAAAGTCCAATCTTTATCTAACTAGCAAATTCAAGCTTTTCATCTGATTAGTGTCAGTAGGAAATGGTTTTCTTATGGTGACACAGAGGTTTAGTCTCATTCCTGTGAGTTCTCATTACATTGTGTGTATACAGTAGCAATTATCGTACTGTCACTATTAAACATAGCAATGGTTTCATGCAAAAAAATCTCCATTCATGATTTTTAAGCACAATTTTTATTAAGTTGATAGTTCAGAACTGTCCTTTCAGGTTTTAAAGGGTTCTTTGCTTGATGCAGCCCACAATTTGACATTTCTGAAATGCCTTTTTTTCTTTTTTTTGTCCAGGCAGTGTACTGCATAAATACGAGTATCCCATAATTAGCAAGTTAAAGTAAATAAAATTGCAAAGTCATCCAAGTTTGACAGCCATGCTTATTCATTTATTGATTAATTAATAAAATACCCTATGTGTCATCATTTGACACTGAAGGTTATGGGTGAAACTAACTAAGTTAGTAGCTAAATACCAAGCTAACATGGATGCTATTTTCTTTTTATAAGAAAACATATTCTAAAAAGAATTTAACATCCATGTTCACTGATATAGTTTAGGATGGTGCATTTCTAAAAAACAATCATTTCTGTTCAGTCCGAAGCAGCATTTTTCTTTTAACATCTTCCTGAACAATAAGTTAGCTGCTATCCACTAAAAATATATAAGCTATTAATAAAGAAAAGTTTATTATTGTAATCAGTAAGTACAGTCATGTTCAATAGTTAGTACCCCCTCTTTTAATCCTGTTTTTTTTTTTTTTTTTGTAAAAACATAATAAAAATAATCTGATCTTAGTGGATCTTAGTATTAGGCAAATACATCCTCAGATTGTACAACGCATGACCATTATTTATAGAACAAAAAAAGGAACATGTGGGCAATAGTATAGTTAGTACCCCCTTGTAGCCCTTTTACAGGTGCTGCTAATAATCAGTCTTTAATTAACTGATCATCAGCAGGTGTGCACTTTTTAAAAGCAGAAGTTTTGTCAATTTCCATGTCTGGATAATTCAGGTGTGTGTTAACACAATGCCAGTTGGGAGAGACATAAGCAATGGTCTTAGAGAATCAATCGTTGCTGCACATTAATCTGGAAAGTGTTATAAAACCATTTTCAAACAATTTGGAGTGCAACGTTCTACAATGGGAAAGATTGCAAAGGCAAGGAATCCATTAAATACAGTTGGATTTACAATCTCAGGATTTAACCTCCCAGCAGTTCAACTCAAGGTCACACCCTGCAGAGACCCTACAGGACTCACTGAGCATGTTAAATGTTAAAGTCACTGACCGCACAATTAGAAGAAGACTGAACAAGTGCACTTTGTTTGGAAGGGTTGCCAAGAGAGAGTCTCTTCTGTATAAAAAAACATCGAAACACAAACTCAAAAACTACATCAGAACAAACCTTAAGAGTTCTGGAGCAATGCCCATTTGACAATTAAGACCAAAGTGGGGTTATTTGGCTTTAATGCCCATTAAGGTTTGAATATTGCGTTTTTCACTTGGGCTTCAAAAATATTTTTTAACGTCTGAATTCTATGCATGGCTTCTGCTGTTTATAACAAACAATTATTTAAAAAATGTGTCAGGGTGAAATGGTGTGATCATCACACAAGTTACATGTTCAAAGTCGAGAAAGAGATGACCATGTTTAACTCAAGATGCAAAATAATATTGCTGCTTTAACTAGTTTACAAGAAACTAGTTTGTCAAGAAATTATATTTTAACTTAATAATGTGCAGGGGTTTTATTTAATTAAGCTTTTACATTTGAAACAAGTTGCAAATTTAAATTTGGTTTTAACATTTTGACGTCCTGATGCATGGTACCTAAAATCGTGGGATTGTCCTTTTTACTAAGACAGAGCAATAGCCCCTGAAAGTGTCTTTGCATGACTATTGTTTTTTTATGCTTGCTTTATCAAGTCTTGCTTTAAAAAATGTAATTATTTTATACTCCATCACCCTTTTGTATTTCTAGTTGGGAGAACAAAGACTTGTATGCTCAAGCAGTACGTGGCTTGCGTCTGCGTGAACTGCAAAATGTGGAGCGTATGAGTGCTGTTCGTGCTGGCTTGGGCTCCATTATTCCTCTCCAACTTCTCACTATGCTCAGCCCCTTAGAGATGGAACTGCGTACCTGTGGCCTCCCCTACATCAACCTGGAATTTCTAAAAGTAATATTATTTACCTGCTCATTCCTATTTTACCCTTCCCACTTGTGTCATAAATGGAAATAGTACACATTTTATATTCATAATGGCATTTTGGATTAAAGTATTTTGCAAATAAAATGTGTATGAGCTCTCTAAAATGTGTTATGATACCTGCTAATATATCCAACCTTCTGTACTGTTTAACCTACAACCTACTGCTCCAAGTCCAAAAAAAATTATTTTCTTTTTTTTTTGTCACAACATAAACAATTCAGGCTCATACAATGTATCAAGTGGGGCTGATGGAGACCGACCAGCACATTGAGTTCTTCTGGACAGCACTGGAGATGTTTACACAGGAAGAGCTCTGTAAGTTCATTAAGTTTGCCTGCAATCAGGAGCGGATACCCTTCACTTGCCCTTGCAAGGATGGTGGGCCAGACACTGCTCATGTGCCTCCTTATCCCATGAAAATTGCCCCTCCAGATGGCGCAATGGGTATGTATAATGTCCAGTTTTCTGTTTGTTGAACATTAACACATTCAAGAATAAATAGATGGATCACAAAATTATGAATACGCACAATTGGAAGGAAAAAAATTGGGTGCGTGTGCCAGTCTGAGGTCTGAAGAACTTTTGCATCATCTTCTACTTTTTATATGCTAAAGATTGCTAGTTCTGGGGGACCTTTAGCAAAGATTTTTCATACATACAGTAGAACCTTGGGTTTGCGAGTAATGCGGTTTGCGAGTGTCCCGCAAGACGAGCAAAGATTTTTAATAAATTTTGACTTGAAAAATGAACAAGTCTTGGTTTACGAGTACCAAGTACCGCATGTATTACGTATGTGCTTCTTGTTTTGACGCTGATCGTCACGTGATCACAACTGAGCCAACGGTTTTTCTCTCTTTTGAGCTGCGGAATTGTGGGTAATTGTCTCCCCTGCTCGGTCTTAGTGCTCTAGTGAGACTAGTGCTCCTAGTCTCTCACTGATATAATCAACATCCATGCATGTGTGTACTGTTTACTATAACACTGTGACCACGTGTGTGCGCGTAAAACATATTTAGGGCCCAAGCACTATAAGGTGCGCAGGACCCTCTTGTTTTCCTAAGGATTTTTTTCCCCATCCTTTTGGACTTTTCGGGGGTCTTAACATGCTCAAAAACTCATGAAACTTGGCAGACAGGTTGGAATCTGCTGCCATCAGGATGCCTGAGAGTCGTGTTGCCCGGGGCCCCCACACGAGTTTTTGCTGGATAGCTCATGCACACTTTCACGTAGGCACACGAAACTCGGTACACATTTAGAGCTCAGTGGAGCTGAACAACTGTTGGCGCTTCTTTTTCAGGACCCCTGCAATTCGACTGGGCTGCTCTCAATCAACTTCTGGGCCAAATCCTGACTGATAGCAACCCATTCTTTCATAATCACTTCTTGGAGTTTGTCAGAATTAGTGGGTTTTTGTTTGTCCACCCGCCTCTTGAGGATTGACCACAAGTGCTGGAAAATGCATTGTTCTTCACCAAACTGTTGTTGGATTGTTGAAAGAAGTTGCTGTTGGAGGGTGTTTATGGTACCATTCTTTATTCATGGCTGTGTTTTTGGCCAAAATTGTGAGTGAGCCCACTCCCTTGGATGAGAAGCAATCCCACACATGAATGGTCTCAGGATGCTTTACTGTTGGCATGACACAGGACTGACACAGTCACCCTTTCTTCTCCGGACAAGCCTTTTTCCAGATGCCCCAAACAATCGGAAAGAAGCTTCATCCGAGAATATGACTTTGCCCCAGTCCTCAGCAGTCCATTTGCCATACTTTTTGCAGAAGATCAATCTGTCTCTGGTGTTTTTTTGGAGAGAAGTGGCTTCTTTGCTGCCCTTCTTGACACCAGGCCATCTTCCAAAAGTCTTCGCCTCACTGTGCGTGCAGATGCGCTCACACCTGCCTGCTGCCATTCCTGAGCAAGCTCTGCACTGGTGGCACTCCGATCCCGCAGCTGAATCCTCTTTAGGAGACGATCCTGGCGCGTGCTGGACTTTCTTGGACGCCCCGAAGCCTCCTTGGTGAAGAATTGAACCTCTTTCCTTGAAGTTCTTGATGATCCTATAAATTGTTGATTTAGTTGCAATCTTAGTAGCCACAATATCCTTGCCTGTGAAGCCATTTTTATACAACGCAATGATGGCTGCACACGTTTCTTTGCAGGTCACCATGGTTAACAATGAAAGAACAATGATTTCAAGCATCACCCTCCTTTTAACATGTCAAGTCTCCCATTCTGACCCAATCAGCCTGACATAATGATATTCAGCCTTGTGCTCGTCAACATTCTCACCTGAGTTAACAAGACGATTACTGAAATGATCTCAGCAGGTCCTTTAATGACAGCAATGAAATGCAGTGGAAAGTTTTTTTCGGGATTAAGTTCATTTTCATGGCAAAGAAGGATTATGCAATTCATCTGATCACTCTTCATAACATTCTAGAGTATATGCAAATTGCTATTATAAAAACTTAAGCAGCAACTTTTCCAATTTCCAATATTTATGTAATTCTCAAAACTTTTGGCCACGACTGTACACACACACACACATACACATCACACATGTTAACACACACGTGCAAACACAAACACACTCGTACATCAGACACATGCACACATTACAAATGTTAACACTCACGCACACTCACACACTTCTATTACAATGTCTCACACACACGCACGTATACACAAACACACTCATACTCATGTATATCACACATCACATATTTTAACACTCAAATCTCTTTCTCACAGGCTCGCACGCAGAAGCATACACACCCACACACACAAACAAGTCACATGTTTCACACACACATTACACACATACTAACACACACATCACTAATGTTAACACACAGACTCGCCCACAAACATGCACAAACTCGTCAAACATTTACACGTCACACACACACACACACACACACGCACTCAACAAATATTTAGGGCCCAAACTGACATTAGCCCTGTATAGTGTGTGATGTGTGCAAGTTGCAACCAGGTGGTCATGGCTTTTTTGAGGTCGTAACACAGTCAAATAACACACAGGTTGTGCGGTGCCCCCGGTGTGGCAATGGCGCTGGGTTGGGCCCATCATCGTTGCTTGCAACTATATTTAGGGCCCAAGCACTGTAGTGCGCAGGGCCCTATTGTTCTTCCAAGGATGTTTTTCTTTTTCCCCCGGATGCAAAATTGCAGAGGGATTTTTGATATCTCAAACGGTTCGGCTGTGGCGATGCTTTAAAATCATGGCGAATAAAAATGGACAGGAAGTGGGTAATAACTTGTGTGTACATTAAGTTATGTACATGAAACTTTACAGTTATGTTAAGAGTAGGATGCTGATCACATCCTATGACAATCATGAGTCTATGTCATAGCGCCACCAACTGGCAGCAGGAACTGTGTCACTTTTGGAAATCACTAATATTTTGTCCTTTACTTTCACCTGATTTGGTTCAAAATCAATCAGAATAATGAAAAGACATGGGTAATTTGAAACCATGAAGGATTTTTCTCTAATTTGAATCGTGTTGCCATGGCGACGATTTAACTAAATAAAAAAATAGAAAACTATCTTCTCATATCTTACGAGTGGTAAGACCTACAGTTCCAAACTTTTTATTGGTATAGCCTGAAACTGATTGTGAGTGAGCCCTGAGATCCTGTAGCACAGGGCCTGTACAGCGCCCCCTGGAACTTGGTAAAAATTCAGCTGCATAACTCGTATCCACTTTCACATATATGAATGAGACCCAGTATAAATTTGGATCTCATTGAGGTGAACAACTTGCATACCCCATGTCATGGAATCCGCTGAACAGGAAGTCGGTTATTTTGCGTTGTTTGAAAAACACACCCATTGGAATGTGATATACTACTCTTACAGGATTCATATATTTTAGACCAAACAGAGTCCACTATAATCTCAAGACATTGAGGATCTAACATTGCGAAGGGCTGTTCGATATCTTACACGGGTCAGCCATAGCGAGCCGTTAAAACTACGGCGACTAATGGGAAACAGGAAGTGGCTAATAACTTCTGTGTAAATTGAGTGACGTTCATCAAACCTTAAGAGAAGAAACCTGCTCACTGTGACATGGGTCCCGTGAGTCTCAGTCATAGCGCCACCAACTGGCAGCAGAAAGTGTTTACTTTTAGAAATGAAATTATTTTGTGACTAATTTTCAGCTAATTGACTTCAAAATTAGGCACAATAATTTGAAGACACGGCTGATGTGAAATTGTAAAGAACTTTTTGATATGTTGAATAGTGTTGCTATGGCAAGGTATCATTTTGAGGAAAAATAAGATATTTAAATAAAATGGCCATTGTCTCAAAGCAGCTTTACAAAATTATAAGAAACTAAAATTATATTATTATATGTAATTATATACAACTGAAAGGAAATTATATAAGGGAAGCATTGTAAATAAAGTTATATTTATTCATAAATTTTATAAACAAATATTATAGTATTAATTTTTTATTCAATGACGTATTAGTATATACCAGTTTCGTTTGTCTATTGTGTGTTTTTATTTACTTAGCTAATTATCCATATAGCTCATCGTTAGACTACATCGACTAAAATTAAAATCGGAAAACTCGGTCTCTTTACTTATAAGCCTTTATTTTGACCGCTTCCGTTATGCGGTCGATAGAGAAGGAACAGCCAATCGCAAGCCGTGTGTGGAAGTCTGTGATTGGCTGGTTTTGTGGCAGTTTTGTAACACCGGACAAAGTTGAGCGAGTGTACAGGCAGAGTCGAGCGCGCGTGGAGAACATGTTGAGCGAGCAGGGGAGACACGCGGAGAATTGTGGCAGACACTCACACACAAACACAATATGCACACACACACACACACACACACACACAGACAGACATAAATACACACACACATTACACATCATAGACACAATACATGTCCTACACACACTAAACACATTACACATCCTATTAACACACACACTACACATTCCACATAAACAGTGACCGGTCCAAGCAACTGCACCATTATCATCTTCACCAACCCGGCCCATATAATCTCAAAACATTGAGGATGGAATACTGCAATGGGATGTCTGATATCTCAGACAGGTTGGCGATGGCGATGCCTCATGCTGAAAAGTGGCTACTAACTAATATTCATATCCATACACAGTATAGACATTAGAGATCAGATGCTGAGTCCCGTTTGCCATCAGTGGACATTCTTATGATCTGTTTCATTCGACCCAAACTGTCAGGTCTGTCCTTTAGGGATTCCCCTTTAAATGCACATGCGCTCTTTGCCCACCGTCCCACTGGCGTGCTCGGGCCCGTCATCGTTGCTTGCAACTATATTTTATCTTGTGTTTGTATGCGTGTGTGTAGGGCGCGTGTGTACTGTTTATTATAACACACGTGCGCGCGCATGTAAAGCAGAAAGCAAGTCTCATTTGAGAGGTTTAAGATTTGTTTTCTCTCTCTGTCTGTATAAGTTGGGTGCGCTCGGGTCATTTGACACCGCCGTGCACTTTCTCTCTCTCTCTGTCTCTCTCTCACACACACACACACACCCTCCTTTCCCTCCTGTCCATATATGACTATTTTTGGGTTGTGAAACTAATCATTTTAGTTTCCATTATTTCTCATGGGGAAATTTGCACGCTTCCGCAGCGCATTATGCTCGCAATCCAAGGTTTATATACAGTATGAGTGGGAGAGAGGAGTATAGTGAAAGAGATGGCAATCACGAGGATGTTTTGTAAATAAGTAATGTTTCTAAAAAGTGTCAATTAACCATATGTATGGAGACTTCGCACTTAAAATGATGAATTTGTTATTTTTTGTTTCTAGGTTCACCGGACCATCGTTACATTCGAGTAGAGACCTGCATGTTTATGGTGAAACTGCCACAGTATTCCTCACTTGATGTGATGCTGGAAAAGTTACGTTATGCCATACACTATCGTGAAGACCCTCTGAGTGGCTAAAATGTTACAGAACACGTACACAAAAATACCACACATTCATGTTCACTCGCACCTATTGTTTTTAGAAATTCGGACTCAGACTGCTCCCATTTA
This sequence comes from Clarias magur, assembly GCA_013621035.1. NCBI lineage: Eukaryota > Metazoa > Chordata > Actinopteri > Siluriformes > Clariidae > Clarias > Clarias magur. The sequence continues at coordinate 2,071,921 of QNUK01000052.1, read as the reverse complement.
TTTAAGCTTGATTGCCTTCAAAAAGAGTTTTGTTAGATAATATCAAGACCAATGTGGAGCTGCACTTTATTTTCTTTTTCCCCCTGTAGTTTACCTTCCTGCACGTTGTTGTTACCATTGATTTTAAATGCTCTTTTTATTTAATTTATAAATCTAGTCTTTATTTTTTATGTGCCATTATAACTGCTATCTGAAACAACAAATAGCTTTGCAGTAAGATGCTTTATGTGGCTGAAGGGGGGGAAGGAACAGGGATGAATGGGGGCTACCGATTTTTTTTTTGTGTGTGTGTGCAAAGCATAGTGACTTACTGTAGAACTTCACACACCTCTGACTACCAAGGCATTCACATAAACATTTGATAGAATAATACACATGGCTGAAATTACCTGCTGTATTGGATGACTGAAAATTCATCAATTAGACTTAGCGTTTTGTAACAAAACACTACAAAACCTCTACCATGAATACAAGACAGTTACAACAAGATGCTGCAACTATCAGGAGAATATGCACCGATCAACCATAACATTATGACTACTGACATGTGAAGTGAATAACATTATCTCATTACAAGGGCAACTGGAAGTGAACGTTATGTACATGAAATTGATGAGTTAGAAGCAGATGTAAGGATTTGAGTGATTTTGACAAGGGACAAATTGTGATGACTGTAGGACTGGGTCAAAACAACTCCAAAACTGCAGCTTGTGTGAGATGTTCCCGGTCTCTGGTCCCATGCTGACCCGTGTCCACCCCAAAAGAATCTATATTGAGCCTGAGTTTCAGAACTGGACTGAATCACATTTTCTTTTACATCATGTGGACGGCTAGGTGCATGTGTGTCTCTAACCTGTGGAGAGATGGCACCAGGATGCACTATGGGAAGAAGGCAGGCCAGCAGAGGCAGCGTCATGACGAGGGCAATGGGTTCCCGCCATTCACGTGGATGTTACTTTGACATGTATCACTTACCTAAACATTGTTGCTGACCCAGTACACCCCTTCATGGAAATGGCAATCCCTAATGGCAGTGACCTCTTTCAGCAGGATAATGCACCTTGATACACTGCAAGAATCGGTCAAGAATGGTTTGAGTTGGATGAACATTTAGATGTTGATCTTGGCCTCCCAATTCTCCAGCTCTCAGTCCATTTTGAGCATCTGTGTGATGTGCAGGTTTAATTGATTTATTGTCAATCCATTTATGACAGGATCATGAACACCCAAGACTCACCCATGCACACGGGGACCAAAGGCCAGCTGGTCTGGTCCAATTCCACAGAAAGGCTAATGCAGCACAAATTGCCAAAAAAAAAAAAAGTTAATGCCAACCCGGCCTCCAAACTCTCCAGGCCCCACTCTGATTGACCAAACATGGGATACGCTGGACAAACACGGTGTCTCCCCGCAACCCACAGCACCGAAAGGATCTGCTGCTAATGACCTGGTGCCAGAAACCACAGCACACCCCCGCCAGAGGCCCTGCAGAGCCACGCCCCCAGGGGCCAGAGCCTTCTGGCAGCACAAGGGAACCCAAAACCTAGATGTTTTTTATGTTTTTAATGTTATGGCTGATCGAATGGTGAATTCAATAAGTTCTATTCATGAAATATTGCATGTACTTTCTGTCTGTTACTTACTTTCTTTCTATTTAGGTTCTGAGCGATTAGCTTAGCAATTCACTTGCCATCTCAAACCCTTGCTGCTTAAAGGAGGTTATGCATCTCAGCCCCCATTCTGTTAAGAAGAGCACTGCATGGTACCGTTTGTTACCCAATGTTATTTTGGCTCTGGCTTGACTTATCTTTGTACAATGGATTTGAGCAAGAATTCAGTCTGTATCATAACTTTTACCTTTATTTATTCTGTGTAAAGCACATCAGGAAAATGGGGCAGTTTGTTGTCTTTTGAATCACTTCACATTTAGACGAAGTCTGCTGTTTCTTCTAAAGCTTGTGTTTGCAGTGTTTGTTTTTTTTTGCGTCTTCAGTGGAACCATTATAATATTGATGCCACTTGGAGAATGCTACTGAAGACCTCCCCAGAATGTTCAAAATAGAGCTTAGACTCTGTTTATGCTGTACATTTTGGTGTAATTGCTGCTATTAAGGATACTTTTAGGATTTTTTTTTTTTACCTTTCAAAGGACGAATATTAATGTTGGTCAAAGGGCATCAACAGAAAGGGTAAACAAAATTGTCTGTGCTGTACATTAACTTGATATTTATTACAATTATTTATGGTTGCATTAATTTTCTTTTTACACATCTGGAATATGATAGAATATAATACAGATGTGCAGTCCAGTTAAGTGATATTGATTTCAATAATTTCTGTCACAGAATATAAATAAAATGTATTGATGTATAACAATGTCTACTGTTTGTATGTAGATGATGTTTAGATATTATTATTGTTTTGTTATTTTTATTACACCTCTTTGCTTTGTCATCCTGAATATGACCGTACAAGAATACTTCAAGATCACTGGCACAGGTTAATATTAAAAATAAACCAGAAACAGCCGAAGAAATTAAATGAAAGCTTCACTATCTAACAGACTCTGCGGTTTTAGTCCACTTTACTATTAATGACATGCAGAAACTCTGCCAACACACCATAAACTCATCTCTGTACAATATATACACCATGTAAGACGTATTACACGCTGTTCATCTAATTAGATAAAAGTGTATGCAATTATCCAATCAGCAAATCATGTAGATACTGCTCAAGAGCTGCATCCGTTGTTCATATCAAACATTGTTGTGAACAACAAATCTAAAATATTTGAAGGTAAAAATCCATTTTATTGTTATTTATTTTTGCAAAGGTTGTTTTCTTCTTTCCTGGACAAGGTTTTGAGTTTCCCAAACCTTTGCATGCAGGTGAATCCTTTATATATAAGAGAAGTGAACAGAGTTTGTTGTTGTTAAAATACAGTTGTTACATTAGCGAGTTCAAACCCAAAGCTCAAACATGGTACATTTAGCAGACATGTAAAAACATGAAATTATTTTCATCCTATACACCTAAAGTTTCTAACCAACAACTTTCAAATATGTATTGTTTTAAAAAGTTACACAAATATATAATATTAATATTAAAATATTTCAAAAACCCTACCTTCAAACTATTTTTGAGGATTCTTGACTAAATTATTTCTTTTGTAGAAAGATTTAGTTGAGTCAAGCTTGACATTCTGGAATGATTTGGCCCCAGCTGTGGGTGTGCAAAAGTCAGTGAGATGTGGAATTATATAGTGTCTTGCAAAAGCATTCGGTTCCATTAACGTTATGATATTCACCTGTATTACACACTTACACAGATGTTACCAGCCAAACCCCCCCAATTGCAAACCAAAATACACTATTTGTTACCAGAACTTACAAATTTACCCTGATGAAAACTACTTCTGAGGACACATCTGGCTTACAATTGGCCTCTACTTGTGACACATTTACATTGACCTGGTACTTTTTAACAAAAAATTTTTTTTGTTTTTTTTAACTAAAAGGAGGGGTAGGGGAAACACTTCACTTTCATCAGAACAACAGGTGCTTTTACATGCACCCTATTATTCCATCAATAATGGGATTAAAAAGATTAATACTACCAGTTATCTTAGACATGCCTGCAGAGTAGCTGAGAGAACGTGGAAAAAGGATAAACTAAAAATTTTGTTTGAATTGTTGCAGGATGCGCTATATAAATACCAGAGAGCTATAAAATCTGGTAAAACTACATTTCTTTTCGAAACATAGTAGCCTGTAATAGACGGCGGCCACAAGTTCTTTTTAATGTTTTTAATTCTCTTGTTAATCCACGTGATTCAGATTGTATTATCCCATCTGCAACATTATGTGAAAATTTTCTAAACTATTTTGTGGACAACATTGCTGGTCTTAGTTTTCCACCCATTATGGTTATCGCTGATCCTCCTATTGTCTTTTTTTTTAGCAAGCTGTTTTCCAGCAGTTCTGACATAGTGACATTGGGCCAAGCGTTGTATCTTTGGTTAACACATCTCTCAGCTCAGGATGTGTACCAGCTGTTCTTAAACATGCCACTTCTAAAAAGAAGAATTTGGATTCCTCAATTTTGTCTAATTTTAGACCTATATCTAAACCTCCCTTTTTATCAAAAATGTTGGAGATAGTTGTTTTTAATCAACTTCAAGCCTTTTTAGATAGACATAGTATTTTTGAAACGTTTCGGTCTGGTTTTAAGCCTCAACATAGTACAAAAACTGCTCTTTAAAGAGTTTCCAATGATCTTCTTTTAGCTGTTGACTCTGGTAATTCTGCTGTTTTGGATTTGACTGCGGCCTTTGATACGGTTAGCCACTCGATTCTTTTATCTAGACTTGAACAGTGTGTTGGTATTAAGGACATAGCCCTTAAATGGTTTCAGTTATATTTAACAGGCAAAAAATGTTCTGTTCATTTACGTCAATTTGTTTCATCTACTGCCCCTCTTTCTTGTGGCGTTCCCCAAGGGTCTATTTTGGGCCCTATGTTGTTTTCTTCGTATATGCTCGATTTGGGGGATATTTTTAAAAAGCACAAGCTCCTTTCATTGTTATGCGGATGATGTACAAATTTATTTGCCTGTCAAAACAAATGACAAAGTTTCATTTTTGTCATTACATAATTGCCGAAGAGATTTAAAAATATGGTTGGATCAGAACTTTCTTTGTCTTAATGAAAAAAAGACTGAGATTGATATGTTTGGTCGTCCTGGTGATCTGGGTGCTTGTGTAGGTTATGACTTGGGTATGTTTATTCGTCCATTTACCAGGAATCTCGGAGTGATTTTTGATTGTGCTTCTAAATTTGATAAACAGATTAGTTCTGTTATAAAAGACAGTTTTTTTCACCTGAGACTGTTGGCGAAAGTCAAGCCCTCCCTTCCATGTAAGGAGTTTGAAAGTGTAATTCATGCTTTTATAACGTCAAGACTGGACTACTGTCATTCTTTATACAGTATGTTGGATTGGATCAGTCATCTCTTCAGCGTTTGCAGTTGGTTCAGAATGCTGCAGCTCGGCTCGTAACTGGGACTAAAAAGCGTGAGCACCCCGGTCTTAGCCTGTTCGTTTTAGGATTGAGTTTAAGATTTTATTTTATTGTTTGTTTTTAAGATTTTAAATGGGATAGCGCCTGTATATTTATCAGAGCTTTTACACATCCACACCATAATTTTAAAATTACATTAACAAACTTGGTGGGAAAAACTAAAAGATAAAGTGTTCTATACTGGCCAAGGCGATGTCTAGGTTTTAGGCCATTTGAGAATTTGTGACACTATTGGAAACTTGCAAGAATCAACCAAGCAACCTGGAGGAAATCTGGCAGGACGAAGGCGTAAAAGCTGGTATGAACAGACTTGGAAGCTCTTGCAGAAAAACGTGTTTTAGTAATAGTCTGAAGGGGTTGAATAAACAGCAATTTTCTGTTTTTTTAAATATATATTTTAGATCTGATGAAAAATTGATTTTTTTTCTAACTTTCCCTAACATATTGGTTTGCAATAAAAATACTGTCTGGAACAATCTGTTGTAAGTGTCAGAAAAAATAAGCGATTTGTATATGTAGGCTTGCTAGTAAATACTACATCCTAAAATATTTCCAGTTTACTTTGTTATCTGGACAGGTTGCCATACAGTATCTACCCAGTCATTCCCAGTTGTTTCTTTAGTTTCTGCAGCTGCCCTATGCTGATGTTGTTGCCCCCACACACAACCACCACCACTGGCCCCAACTCCTGAGACAGCTTCTTTTCCTTCTGCAGACGATTAATGACGTTGCAGTAGATGGCAGCAAGAGCAGCACCACAAGCAGGTTCCACTAGAATCTTTTCATCATCTGCAAAGATCATATAAAGCGAAGGTCAATTTGAGGTGTGATATGTGCTTCAGAACGTAAACATGACAATTATATATACACAAGCCTGAAATGTACTAACCAATGAAATGCTCAGCAGCACATACAGCTTCCTGATCTGTGACCAGTTCGGAGTAAACGGTGTGCTCACCCACAAGCTTCATTGTTTGAGATGATACTCGCGTAAGGCCCAGTGTGGTAGCAACACTAAAGACCAAAACAGATCAGAATATTCATGTTCAAATCATCGTACTTTTTCTTGGTCAGAAATCAAGTCCAAATCAAAGCATTATGATTTCCTATACCCTGACCTGGTGATGGAGGGCAGTGTAACCAGTTCTCCCACCTTCATGGCTGCATTGAGGCTGTGAGCACCCACTGTTTCCATGGCAATGATGGGGACATCTTCCCAACCAGCCCGACGGAGACCTTCCACAACCCCATTCAAGAGGCCACCACCTCCCACAGACAAAACCACTGCCCCTGGTTTCCGTTCCAGCTGGGACTCAAGTTCCTTCACTAGAGTGGTGTGACCTTCCCTGCAAACACAAATCCATGTAAACCACTTTGTAGAGGTCACTGGTTTTTAAGATAAAATGAATTGTTTAATTTTCGTAATTATTTTAACTTTCATTAAACTGTGCATGATCTGACGAGTCAGTTATTTGCTCTATACAATATACAAAATTATTGTCTGAATGTTAAATCAGGATCATTCTTGCAAACGAGAAATGTCGAAAGAATTTCAGAATGATAGATTAATGACAGTTTAAACAAACCAGTATAAACTGGGTAATACCAATTATTGGGGTACAGTATGTACAGTATATCTGTATGCCAACTTTTGAAATTCATACAGGACCATACTTTCAACTTGCTTTGATTTGCCCATTATTTATCAGCTGTCTTATTTTTATTAGATTTCTCCGATATTTGTCTTCTATATAAAATGAGAAATATTAGTGTTAATTTACTGTGTATTATAATATACGGCATTTCGAAATGTACAAAAAGCTGCTCACCAAATAAGGGGATCATCGTAGGGAGAGATGAATACCCAACCAGGGTTGTTGGACACAAGCTGTTGCCCAAATTCCAGGCTCTCATTCAGTGACTGCAGGGAGAAATAAAATTTGCAATGACCAAAGCAGACACACAGAATCAATTGTACGGTTTCTGTTGCTTCCTTTTAAACACTAATGTTAGGTATGCTGAAAAATGCGAATTAATAAAACTCACATTGCCGTGAATTATGACATCAGCTCCTTCATCGTAAAGTCTCTGCACTGTGCCTGAAGGAGTAACACTGGGCACCACTATAGTGGCAGACACTCCCAACTTCCGTGCAGAATAAGCTGCAGCCATGCCAGCATTGCCTCCTGGAAAATATGGATTACAGTATGAGAATAAACAGGCTTACTGAAAATGCTACATACCTTGAGTAGTATGATATACTGTACTGTTGGTCTAACAAGATTCCACTACCTATGGTTACTACCTTAATATCCTCCCCACTATTGTTACATTTTGGGGGGAAATTAATTATTTGATATAGATCAGAGTATAACAAGTTTAAGAAGTTTGTGAAAGTTTCAGTACAATTCTACGTACTTACTTGTTTATGACCTCAATATATACAATATCAATAACAGTACTGTATAATAGTAAAATTGACTACATATCAAGACGGTGGTCTAAAATGAGACTAGCACTGTCGCCTTGCGTTGAGTTGATTTCACTCCTTGGTATAATGACCTCACACGTGCTTTAAAACAAACCGCTCGAAAATTCAAACGTAAATGGCGCCAAACTAAATTGTTAGTATTCAAAATAGCTTGGAAGGAGAGCATCCTGAACTATAAAAAAGCTCTCAGTGATGCTAGATCAACGTAACTCTTATAGAAAATAATAAAAAACAACCCGAGATTTTTATTTAATACCGTAGCTAAATTAACTCAAAACAAGACCACTGCAGAAATCTCCACAACAACATCATGCAGTAGTGAGGATTTCATGAACTTTTCCAATAACAAAATTATAAATATTAGGCAAAAAATTCAGGCTTTGAAACCAGACAATTTAAATAGTTCAGATGATCTAACCACATCACATCAGAACTTACAATACTTTACTTCCCTTGAAGCGAGGGAACTAATTTCACTCATCTCTTCTTCAAAATCGTCAACCTGTATATTAGATCCTATACCGACACATTTCCTCAAACAGATAGTACTAGCAATAATAGAACCCCTGTTAAAGGTAATTAACTGTTCACTCAGTAGTGGGTATGTCCCCAAATCCTTCAAATTAGCCGTTATTAAACCGCTAATCAAGAAACCTGACCTTGACCCCTGTCTGCTTTCTAATTACAGGCCGATATCAAAACTTCCCTTTATCTCCAAGATTTTGGAAAAGGTAGTATCACAGCAGCTACAGTATGTTCACATCTACACAGAAATAGCATAAATGAACTGTATCAGTCAGGATTTAGGCCTCATCACAGCACAGAGACAGCACTTGTTAAAGTAGTAAACGACCTCCTATGGGCCTCTGATCAGGGTTGCGTCACTATACTTGTGTTACTGGACCTCAGTGCAGCTTTTGACACCATTGATCATAGTATTCTCCTTCACAGATTAGAAAAGGTAGTAGGAATTAAGGGAACTGCCCTCTTGTGGCTCAGATCCTACTTGACTGATCGTTATCAGTTTGTAGATTTAGATGGTGATCATTCCTCATGTTCTCAAGTGGAGTTTGGTGTTCCACAGGGTTCAGTTTTAGGCCCACTGCTTTTTTCCCTTTACATGCTTCCTCTGGGCAACATAATTCGTAAACATGGTATTAGTTTTCATTGTTATGCTGATGACACACAATTATATGTCTCAGCAAAACCAGATGAGAAAAACCAGTTTGCTAAAATTGAGCAGTGTGTGCAGGACATAAGAGATTGGATGTTAATTAATTTTCTTCTGCTTAATCCTGATAAGACAGAAGTTCTGGTCATAGGACCACAAGTAGCTAGAAGTAAGCTTTCTGATCACACTGTAACTTTAGATGGCCTTTCTGTTCCATCAAGTGCAACAGTTAAAGACCTCGGTGTGATTATAAGCTTTCTTTCACCTTAGAAATATTGCCAAGATAAGAAACATACTGTCACTAAATGATGCAGAAAAACTAGTTCACGCTTTTATCACCTCTAGGTTGGACTATTGTAACGCCTTACTGTCTGGTTGTTCAACTAGGTGTATAAACAAGCTTCAGTTAGTACAGAATGCAGCAGCGAGAGTCCTCACTAGAACCAGAAGATACGAGCACATCACCCCTATCTTATCTACACTGCATTGGCTCCCTGTGAAATTTCGCATCGATTGTAAGATACTACTTTTGACATTTAAAGCACTAAATGGTCTCGCGCCACAGTATTTGAGTGCGCTGCTAGTGTCTTATGATCCGCCACGCCTACTTCAATCAAAGAATGCAGGCTACACAGTCTCAGTGTTTAAGTCTAGGCTAAAAACTTATTTATTTAGCCAAGCCTTTTTGTAAATAGATTAACCTTAGGTAAAGGAGCAGATCTGGGGGACTCATGGACGTAGAGTATTCTGGTGAACTGGTATGTTTAGATGCTGTTCTCCCCACTCTCATTGTTCACTCAGGTTTGTTGACGGTGAGGTGATTGGTTGCTTTACATCTCACGGAGCCCTCATGTCTGTGTTTCCTTCTGGCTCTCCCTTTTAGTTATGCTGTTATAGTTAGTCCTGCTGGAGTCCCTGCTTGCACTTTGCACTAATATACATTCACCTTATACATGCTGACTGTGACCATACCCAACTGCCATCTCTTCTTACTTTCTGTTCTCTCCTTTTCTGCTCTCTCTCTCTCTCTCTCTCTCTCTCTCTCTTCTTTCCCTCTCCCTGTCTCTCTGTCGAGCTATACATGTTCGCTCCTGAGTTGCCAGTGATCCAGACCCCTCTGCCCTCTGGAGCCATCTAACTCGTCCTGGAGTCCAGCTTCTGGTTGGAGATCTCGTCGCATGGATGCCCCGCGTGTTCTGCCTGGACTCCTTTTAATTTTAATTTTAACACATCTCCTGTTACACTGAACTTCCAGTACACATTATTATGCTGATCAATCCCTGCTCTCCGTTATCACCCAGATGAGGATGGGTTCCCTGTTGAGTCTGGTTCCTCTCAAGGTTTCTTCCTATTACCATCTCGGGGAGTTTTTCCTTGCCACCGTCGCCCTCGTCTTGCTCATCAGGGACAATCTTATCATTTTGATTCATACACATTGCATACAAACTTACTTCTTTTTATTGTGTAAAGCTGCTTTGCGACAATGTCAATTGTTAAAAGCGCTATATAAATAAAATTGACTTGACTTGACTTGACCCCCTGTTTATTTCCCCACTATTTTCTTTCCTGTTTCCAATTCTCATTGTCTTCATTATCTGTTGCGGCCTGACCCAAGACCAGAACGTAACAATGGTGGTCTAAAATGAGACTAGCACTGTCGCCTTGCACCGCCAGGGTCCGGGTTTGATCCCCGGCCAGGCTCGATTCCCATCTCTGTGTGCATGGAGTTTGCATGTTCTCCCCGTGATTGGTGGGTTTCCTCCGGGTGCTCCTGTTTCCTCCCACAGTCCAAAGACATGTTGCTTAGGCTAATTGGCGTTCCCAAATTGCCCGTAGTGTGTGAATGAGTGAGTGTATGTGTGTGTGTCTGTGCCCTGTGATGGATTGGCACCCTGTCCAGGGTCTACCCTGCCATGTGCCCTAAGTCTCCTGAGATAGGCTCCAGGCCCCCCGTGACCCTGAATACAGGATTAAGCGGTATAGATGATGAGTGAGTGAGTTCACTCCTTACAGCAATAATAACAGAATTAGAAATGAAAAATGAAAACAGTTTAGAAATGCTACAGTATATTAAAATTTCAGTGAGGGTCACCACTACAATGTGTACATCAAACTTTAAACCACAGCTCCACTAAATTCTTGAATCTGAAGATAACATTTAAATTGTTTTTAAAGGCACTTGTGAGCTTTGTATAATGGATGTGCCTTATACACAGTCGCCATCCACTTTAACAAGCACATCTGTACTCCTGGTCATTTATGCAGCTATGAATCAGCCAATCATGTGGCAGCAACACAATGCATGAAAATCATGCTGCTCCCTCGTGCCTACAGCAGCCTCCGAGCCATGCTGATATTCAGCACAACAGCACACACCTCTTGTGTGATATTGCTTAAATCTAGCGGATTCAGGTGGTATCAAATATCATATATTGTTGAATTCATAATTGTATCACACACACCTACATTTTATAGCTAGGACAAATTTTAGGATTTATTGGTTGTAGTTTGGAAATTGCAGTCCCAGACAAGCATAAGTTCTATATACAGTATAAAATGCAGTATACATAAGTTTTTTAGACTCTTTCAAGTTTTCCACATTTTGTTGTTTCACACTCATCTTAAAATTTATTAAAGAGAGTTTTTTTTTTTTTTACATAGTATACTCCACAATGTTAATGTTAAAATAGGTGTTTTGAATGTATGAAAAAAAAAAAACTTAAGACTGAAATGTCACATTTGTGGTGTAAACCTAAATAAATATTATATTTAAATGTAAATATTATCTTAACTTAAATATTTCTATTTGTATAAATTTATAATTAAGATAAAATATTAACACTGAAACTTAAATTCATTAACTCCTGTCTAAATGTTTCAAGACAGTTATACAAAAGTAATGCAAACTTTCAAACAAGTTTTCACAAATTTGCTCATTATAGCCATTTGTTAATCATCATTAATTTTCCAATCCAATTTCAATAATACATAAAAAAAAACAACAACAAATGAACCATTTTATTTCATTTTGGTATAGCAGACTACAAGGAACATGTCCCTGTTTTGACTTTATGTTTAGTGGTCTCTATAATAAGGTCAAGCTTAAGCTTTGCTTAAAAGAAAAACCTCACCTGAGCAACAGACAAATCGAGTGCAGCCGGTTTCTGCCCACTATAAGCAAAGACAAGAAAGATGTCAGAGTTCTGCTTCAGTATATGCATTAGTCATTAAACTGTGTGTGTGTGTGTGTGTGTGTGTGTGCGTGTGTGTATTTTTCTGTAATTTAATTCAAGTGCAACTCTAATATAAGTCTCAATATTTAAATATTTCATTTTGAGTGTGAGCAAATTACTGCTGTTCTTACAGTATAAATACCATGTATCTATCGGTCAAGTCCAGTAGATGGGGAGGCATGCTGACAGTTTGATCACAAGATGACAATCGATATTGACAATTAAGTAACAGAGGTCAAACAACAGAAGGTCATCCCTAGAAGAGCTAGCTGTGCATATTGCAACCTTAAGAACATTGTACAACAATGCTGTTTCAAGAACTTGGCAGAGCATCACATGGATCGGAGTAAGCCTGGCGTCAGTGCATCAAGAGCCTCCACGCACTGACGTCTTCAGGAAATGAGCTGCAACTGTTGCATTCCTAGTATTAAGCCATAGTCATCGTCAGAAGCGACTTATCTGGGCTAAAGAGAAAACGAACTGGACCGTTGCTCAGTAAATTTGGCATTTCATTTTAAAATGAAGGTCCCAGAGTCTGGAGGAAGAGTGGAGAAGGACAGCATCCAAACTGCTAGAAGCCAAGTATGAACTTTCGCAGTCTGTGAAGATTTGAGGTGCCATGTTATCTGCTGCTGTTGGTCCATCGTTTTTTATCAAGTCCAAAGTGGGATATTGTCAAAAGGAAGATGAGAAACACGGACCCAGCTGACTGAACAACACACACAAGCTGAAGGCTGCAAACCTCAAAGCAACCTGATCTTCAAAAGCGCCTCAGCAGTGCCACTGATGCAGTGCTGAAGGAGTCCTGACCAAGTACTGAGAGCATCAATAATCATCATTTTTACATGTTGTACATTATACAAATGTATAATGTATATGTGTTATACAAATGTATAATGTATTAGAAATCCTTCTGTATTATCAATCATTTTTTGGATCGATTTCATGAAGTGCATATTTATCATCGCATATTAATGTAAGCAATCTTATTTGCCACCAATTTACTTTAAACGTGTAAAATGTCTTGGAATAGATCTGAGTTCATCAAGATCTCTGTGTTCTTGGGTATCAGTACAGCCCTGACAGTTTGGGAAACGCGTGCACACATGTGAGAGCAGCTCTCACTGAGGAATCATGAATGTTAGTGCATACACTACATACAGTAAGTAACGTCTCTCTAAACCTTCCTCTTTTAATTTTGCATACTAACCAAAACGCTCATGTATAAAAATCACAGTTTATTATAATGTTATTGAGATTTTTTATATATTTCATGAGCTGTTACCCGAATCTATCATGCAGCCATGTGCTAAACCTTCTGGAAAGGCATTTCCATAAAGCACCAAACATTATGACCCCTGAGCGACATTAATCCCCGAACGAACGGACTGATTGTGGAGGATGAATGAATGATATCACCAGGAACGACTGACTTACCATCTTACACAAGTGACCGATGCCTCGGATTTTAAACGAGCCTGTGGGCTGGCATGAGTCCAGCTTCAGATACACAGATGTACCAGCTACATTAGAGAGCGGAACACTCTCTCTTAGAGGACTGACGATGTGAAGTGGATGCGCAGTCTTCATAGTCTGATCTTCAGGAGAGACCTTTCATGAAAAAAAAACAAAAAAAAACATACAAGATGCATTAACCTATTTAATATTAAAAGATGACTTTTATGATGAAGATGATGAAGAAAGAAAGAAAGAAAAAAAAAACGAATCAACTCTATAAAAATATCTTACCACAACAAATGGAAATAAATGGTGTCCTGAGTGTTTTGTTCATGTCCTCTGTCAGGGCTGGGGTTTTAAAGACTGCTTTACACTCAATTACAGAACTCGGGAGCCAATCACAGCCCTCCGTGCCTAACACACCTCTGTGCTGAGCCACGCCTGCGCTGTGGAGCCCTGGGGGCAACAATCAGTGACGTCATGATTTATCCTCACAAAACATCTGAGTTCCTTTTAAATGTAACAGTAGCTATGAATCCTACTTATTATGCACTGGGCCTGAAGTAAAACAAGACAAAGCAACAACAACAACAACATCCCTAATCCAAGCCTAATTTCATAATAATAATAATAATAATAATAATAATGACACCTGACTGATATTAACAATAGTTTCTTGGAATATTAATTGTAGTAAATATCGACTAAAAGTTGTGTTTAATACAAAAAGGATTTGCATCAAGAATGAAATGCGTTTACTCTCTTCCGATCGTGTATTTAATAAATACAACACTACACAGTCTCTATTAGTGTCCACAAGCTAGACATTACCAAAAGAGACGATTCTATTTTGGCTCCGCACTTCCTAAAGGGGGAGGACACGGCACGGCACGGCGCGCGACCCCCTCAGCACTGGCATGGCGCGCGACCCCCTCAGCACTGGCACGCCGGCGGATCAAACCTGCCTGAGCCGCTTCGAACCGCCGCAGAGCCGCTTCGCTCTCATCATTTTAGAATAACAGATGTTACGGGAACCAACGACGCGTCGTATCGCAATTAGAACGTTTTTTTTTTTTTTTGTAACCTTTGCGATCATTTCCTGTTCGATATTAATACATAGATGTGAAGAAGAAGAAGAAGAAAAAATACGTTGGAATTTGCTGGTTTGATGAAGTAAAGCTTAATTATTCCACTACACGCAAATATCTATTAGACTGCAGCACAAAACCAAACCACGGCTCTGGAATGTTTAATATAATCTTTAGGCAAAACCTGTATTTTGCGAAACATGTGGCATTTCAGCTTTAAAACTTACTGCCATTTATTCATTAGTTCATCTTTAGTAACTGCTTCAGTGTCGTGTGGATCTAAAATGTGATCTAAAATGTATATATATATATATTATATATAAGTATATATATATATATATAACTTTTTAATATATATATATATATATATATATATAATACTTTTATAATATATATATCCGTTTAGGAAAATATTCACGAGAGAACTTAATGAAAATACTTAGTTTTCATTCAATATATTCAGACTTTCCATTCAATATATCAGTTTTCAATCCATATATTCAGATTTCATTCAATATATATATTTTTCAATCAATATATTCGGAATCCATTCAATATTCTCACAGTTCATTCAATATATTCAGAATCTTCATTCAATATATATAGAGTTTCAATCAATATATCCAGAATCCATTCAATATTCTCATGTTTCATTCAATATATTCAGAGTTTTCATTAAGTTCTCTCATGAATATTTTCCTAAACGGCATGCCATAATATATATATATATATATATATATATATATATATATTATGGTTGTAGATTACTGCCTCTCCACCAAAAAGGCAGCCCTTTATATAGCCTGCGGTTCATTCTTCGATTAAAATGTAGTGACATGGCCACAGTCTGAGGTTATCTCAGATCATTATCTTACTTAATTTAAGTGTGTCTTAGTAACAATGTATGGACAAGTGCAGTGTAGCACTATACTGCATAAAACAGACTTTCATGTCAGCTACCGCACAGAGCTTTATCAGGAATCTCCCAGAGTTATCAACTGTAACTCCTCAAAACCTGATCAGGCAACTGAGTCAGTGGTCCCTTAAACTGCAGGTAATGTAGCTCTACTCAAAATAATTGGAGAAAACTACAGTAGAAAGCTTGAAAACTAGAATGTAGAGAATACATTGAATACAAATTAAATACACAGAGAATATTTGTTAGGACACATACAGTACAGTGTACATAACATTAACGAATAAACGTTTTAAAAATATATATTTTTTTATTTTTTACTATAAACAGGGGTTTAAAGCCAACATTCTATTAGTTGGTCAGTTATTCCAGATAAAACAATAAAATGGTGTCATATACTAAATATTCTAATATTCATATTCTAATACTAAACTGTATTTTAAATATTAGAATCAATTTAAAATACTAACTTGTTTTGGATTTTATTTGCATTAGAGATATCAGTAACACAGATTAAATAATCATAAGTTTAGTAAACAGTGGGCTAGGTCATCAAAAATATAACTGAATCGCTCCACCTTTTGAGATGCCTTCTTGTTCCAGCAACAACAAACAGAGCATCATCTGGTAGGGTGCAGAAATTAAAGGTGCTATAAATTCAAACATAAATCCTGTTTTTATATATTTTTGTTTCATAGTTTTAGCTTGTTATGTACAGTCATATGCAAAAGTTTAGGCACCCCTTGATAAATAACAGATTTTGGTGATTTCTTAATTGAAAACATGTTAACAAAATATCTCTTCAAAATGGAAGAAAATACACAATATTTTCAGCAAACATTGATGCATAGTTACTTCTTATGCCATAATTTGAACATAAAAAATAAAAAATAAAAAAACATTATTATGGCACTGTGCAAAGTTTGGGCACACTAAGAGTTCCAGAGTCTCAGATTCTTTTTACAAGGTTTCAGAACTTAATCAGCTCATTAGATCTGATGCATGGCAACAGCTGTCATTAGTCAATGCCAATTTCAAAGCTTTACAAATACTTTGACTCTTCAAACCTTGTACACACACTTGCGGACACTCAACAACCATGGGTTCCTCTAAGCAGCTGTGTAAGACTCTGAAAATGAAAGTTATTGATGCCCATAATGCAGGAGAAGGCTACAAGAAGATAGCAAAGCGTTGTCAGCTTGCAGCTTCCACAGTGAGAAATGTAATTAAGAGATGGCAGGTCAGGAGAACTGTGGGGTTCAAAATGAGATCTGGAAAACCAAGAAAACTCTCGGAGAGAACTGCTTGTATGCTGGTCAGACAGACAAATCAAAACCCCAATTTGACTGAAAAAAAAAAAAACCTGCAGGAGGATTTAGCAGACTCAGGAGGTGGTGCAGCATTCCACTGTGCAGTGATGCTTGCACAGACATGACCTTCATGGAAGAGTCAGCAGAAGAAAACCTTACCTGCGTCCCCATCATAAAATCCAACATCAGAAGTATGCAACAGAACATCTACAGAAGCCTGGTGGGTTTTGGAAACAAATGCTGTGGACTGATGAAGTTAAAATAGAACTCTTTGGCCACAATCAACAAAGGCATGTTTGGAGAAAAAAAGGAGCAGCATTTCATGAAAAGAACACCTTGCCAACTATTAAACTATTAAGCATGGGGGTGAATCTATCATACTTTGGAGTTGTGGTGCAGCCAGTGGCACAGGAAACATTGCACCCAATTTCTACTGCAGTAAATATCCCCCAAACCATGATACTGCCTTTTCAACCTTTCCTCTCCAAACTTCTTTATGTTCCTTGGTTTCACATTTTCCCCAGTTTTACACCAGACATGTTTTACAGTAGATCCAAATAAATAAAACTTTTTAGGGTAAACAGCTCCACTGTGTTTTGGGGAAATACCCAAAGCGCTTCAAGATGCTTCAAGACCCCCCCCACAAGATCAGTCATCAAACAGGTGATGGCAGTTCCCAGTGTTTTTTGCTGTTCATGCTTCCTTTTGTCACAGAAGGGCTGTTTTACCACATTGTGATTTAGCTTGAGCTATGCCCCTATAATATGTTTCTGGATTTCAGATAACTTCCTTTGCCTTTGGTAGCTAAATTAAAATGCCCAGCAGACTTTAAATAATTAGTTAGAGGACCTCATCAAACAGGTGGAATGCCACAGATTTACGCATCTTTAAGATCTATCTATCTACCAGACAAATGGCCTCACATTTGCTTCTAGAATCCTCAGAGGAGTGCACGGTCAACTAAGTGAATGCAAGGTGCCCAGTTATTTTGACTGCAAGACAAGCCTGATTCATTACCCCTCCATTGCCATGCTTGGCTGTGGGTATGAGGTGCTTCTGTTGCAGCTGGTTTTCATTTTACTGGGCATTAAGGCCAAACTCCAGTCTTGTGGTTTGTTCAGATTTTGCTCGGCAAAACATGCTTCCTTGCTCTTTTTAAAGAAAGAATAGGCTTTCTCCTGGCAACCCTTTCAAACATCCCATACATTCTCAAGTTTAAAGATTCTAGCATAACATTTAAAACCAAAACCTATTTAATCCATTGTGAAGTGTACCAAGTTTCATCTGTGAGTGTATGAGTTATGCAGTAAAATCTTCAGGAGATTTTGCTGTAGATTCCAAACTATATGGTGATTTTCATGACTTTTTGAGCATGTTAAGACCTTCGAAATGGCCTGGATGATTGACAAAAAGACCCATCGACCCCGAGTGCACCACACAACCTGTGTGCCTTTTGAGCATTTTAAATCCTGCAAAAAGAAAACACCTCCTGAGTGTTTGTGCCTTCTGAGCAGCCACGGATCCTGATGTCACTGAATACGGCATAAGTTTAAGGCATCGTCACAACTGGACATGATGTTTTGGTACTCGGTTACAGCACCAGCTGTGCGCAACATACAACTGACTTTTGAGCAGGTTAAGACCTCCAAAAACCCAGAATATTGCTCCCACTCAATGTGATGTCACTTAATATAATGTCACCCAGGAAGTTATTAGCCAATTTTCAGCATAGGTTTAAGGCATCGTCATGGTCACGTTTGAGATATCAAAAATCCTGATGCAATTTTGCATCCTCAGTATTTTGTGATCATATGAGCTGGATTTGGTGGTGTGTGTGTAGGATGTGTGTACAGTGTGTATGTGTAGGATAGTATTTATGTAATAGTGCTGATGTCATAAATGTGACAAATATGCAAATATCTGATCTCCTGCTGAGTTGAGCCCATGAGGCAGTGAAAATTGTTCAGCTCAACAAGATTTAGCAGTGTACCCCAATTGACAATTACTGTATATGTGCAAATGTCTGTGAGCTATGCAGTAAAATCTCCTGTGAAAGCCCTGAGCCACGCTAACAGACTCGCAGGCGCCCAAATGGCAGCAGATTCCAATCTGTGTGCTGATTTCCATAAGTTTTTGAGCATGTTAACACCTCCAAAATGATGATTGAAAAAAAGAGGAAAAAAAATCCTTAGAAGAACAAGAGGGCCCTCTCACAGTTATGACATCAGCACTATTAAAACAGCATTATTAGAGTAGTGTCCAATGCTTATGCCGTCATCATGCTGATGTAACAGTGCTTGGGCCCTAATAATTTTAGATTCAATCATACTACTAGACATTTCTAGCTTTTAAAAGGATCAGTTTGCCTGTTGCTTTTTTCTCTTTATGTAGAAAGTTCAGCATCAGTAGGTTGCGAATGTTATATCTACCTTCATAAGAATTAAATGCAGTGGTGGCCGAAAATACTCAGACAAGAGTGAAATAAAATTTTAATGATATTTTTAAATTTCTAAAATAATTACAATCAAGATAGTAAAAAGTATTTGTTATTGTATGCAATCAAATTGTTATAACAACAGTCAATACTTAGTAATGAATCCTTTACTCTTCAAAACTGCTGGGTCCAACTGGGCATAGGGTCAAAAAGACGTCTGCACTACTCTGGTGTCACTTGCTCCAATTATATGCCTGCCTGATTGCTTCCTGAAGATTGCCACATACAGTAAGTATACAATTCACTTCAGAATTCTCGGGTTTTAGGTTTTAGCTTCAATTTTTTTTTTTTTGTGCAGAGGTAGACACTCTGGCTTTAAAAAGTAAAGTCAGTTTACCTTGATGTTTCTTCTTGGCAAAGCCCTCTTCTTGATGTCTGGGTGAACACCTCTTCCGGCGATGCTGAGTGCAAGTTCTGCTCTGTAATTCTGTCCGATGCTCTATAAAACACCTTCGCCTCATAGCAAAAATATTCAAGCCTAAGCTTAAAATGATCAGATCTAACAATGCTCATAGAAATGTAAAAATAAGCATTTGAAATTCTAGAGAAATGTATTTCTCTAATTGTAATTCTGAATAAAACCAGATATACCGAAAACATTAAGGCAGGTGGCACATAATTATTAATAAATCTGAAGGTCATTTATTTAAAAAAACACTGAAAGACCTTTAATTATGTATTAATTATAATTAACTAATACGGTATATGAATTGTGCCATGTAGACTGTAGATGTCATGCACACTCATAACACGACCGGCACTAGGACCCGGAAGTAATACGGTCGGGTTTCAGGAAGCATAAAAGGAAACAAGATGACGCCTCACATTGCTCAGTCATTGAGTTATGCCCATGCTATCACCGACGCCTCGCTCGTCCAAACGTGAGTACTCACTTTCTTGGGTTATCGCTTCTGATTGGGTGTTTGTATTTAGAACGCGGGTTTATTTGTGTAAACTCTTGCTCTCACTTCGGGAGAGTTCTAAGAATAACTAGCGTGGTTATCCTGCCTGCTCGCGCTACTTCCGCGTTTGGGTTTACCATCCACGCTACAGGGCTAACTGCTAGTCTTCTGCTTCATCTCCGGTTAGTCCGTGACAGAATGACTGAGCCATCGGCAGTAAACCCAGTGGAGTTTGCTCACCTCTGCGATGTGGTTGACCGGCATGCTAAGCTGATCGATCAGCTCCGTGGTGAAGTCGCATCGCTCCGCACGGAGCTCCAGGGCGTCGCGGCCTTGCGCCGCGAGGTGGCGGAGCTGCGACAGGAGAATGCGATTCTCCGCGGGGTGGCCGCTCAGCCGGCTGTGGCCACGCCCATCGCAGCGGTTGCTGCGCCGCCAACTCCCTCTCCACCTTCTGATGTTTTTCTATCTTTACCGGATAAATGGAATGGCACGGATGGGAAGTGCAGCGTTTTTCTAACTGCATTGGATCTTGTGTTTGAGTTTAATTCCACCAGATACTCCACAGACCGACTGCGCATTGCTCTTCTCGTTTCGTTGCTATCCGGGCAGGCAGCTGAGTGGGCCACGGCGGTTCTTCGTTCAGATTCAGACGTCGCCTACTCCTACACAGAATTCACCCGCCAACTTAAACTCACCTTTGAGCATCCGGCTGCTGAGGTGGAGACCGACTCTAAACTATACCATCTAAAGCAGGGAGGGTCGTCCGTGAGCCGCTACACCGCGGAGTTTCGCACTCTCGCCGTACAGACCGACTGGGGAGACTCCGCACTCCGGACGGCCTACTACGAGGGACTGGCTTCACGGATAAAAGACGAGCTCGCCGGACGAGAGCTCCCAGCGACCTTGGAGGGCTTAATTCAACTCGCCCTCCGGATCGACCAACGTCTGCTCGTTCGCCCCAAGCCAGCTCCTCGTACCCTACCACCCATCATGACAGCACTACCTCACACCACGCCCTTCATCTCCCGCTCTCCAGTTCCAGAAGTCCACGCCTCATTCACTGCAGCACCCACCAGAACCGTCGGTACTCCACCTCCCGCCGTGGTTGACACAGGAGCCGGGGAACCCATGCAATTAGGGCGCGCCTCCTTAACCGCTGCAGAACGGGAACGCCGCTTCAGAGAGGGGCTCTGCGCGTATTGCGGATCCTCCGCACATCATCGGGCCATCTGTCCTCTGCGGCGGGGAAACGCGCAGCCCCGGTGAGAAATGGGAGGAACTCACCGGGTCCCATGTCCCTCTCCACCACCCTGACTAGTGATTCCCGTCTCACGGTAAAAGTACATCTCCAATTTGGCCACAAACGGGTCGGAAGTACCGCGTTCGTCGACTCCGGGGCAGCAGGTAACTTCATTGACTCTTCCTATGCCAAAAAATTGGGGATAAAGATCGAGGCGTTATCCCAGCCCGTAACCATTACATCAGTCGACGGTCGGCCTCTTTCCTCCAGCCCCATCTCCTTTCAAACCCAACCGATCACCCTCATCATCAACCAGCACCGAGAACAGATTCAGTTTCACACCACCACCATTTCATCACCACCCATCATCCTCGGACACCCTTGGCTGCTGCAGCATGACCCGCTCATATCCTGGACCCAAAGCCGGATCCTACAATGGGGGCCGACCTGCACCGAGCTCTGCCTACGGGCCGAGGCTGGGACGTGCTCTAGGGAGTCCGAGGCCCCCGATGTCGACACAGATAAAATCCCGCTAGACTACCGGGACCTGGCTGAAGTCTTTTTTAAGAGACGCGCTACCCACCTACCTCCTCATCGCTCATACGACCTGGCGATCGATCTTCAGCCAGGTGCGACACCACCCCGCGGCCACCTCTATTCATTATCCAACACCGAGATGCAGGCGATGGAGGAGTATGTTTCCAGCGGACTTCGCCATGGTACCATCCGGCCCTCCTCCTCACCTGCCGCTGCGGGGTTCTTTTTCGTGAAAAAACGCGATGGTAGTCTACGTCCCTGTGTCGATTACCGGGGGCTCAATAATATCACCATAAAAAACCGACATCCACTGCCTCTTACCAACTCTGCCCTGGACGCCCTCTCTGGTGCCACCATCTCCACTAAGTTGGACCTCCGGAGCGCCTACAACTTGGTGCGCATCAGAGAGGGCGATGAGTGGAAGACGGCCTTCATCACCCCTACAGGGCACTACGAGAGTCTGGTCATCCCGGTTGGTCTCTGCAACGCACCTGCCGCTTTTCAACAATTCATCAATGACGTCCTCAGAGACATGTTAGGCCGTTGGGTGTTCGTCTACCTTGACGACATCCTCATCTTCTCCCGAACCGTCAACGAACATATCCAGCACGTCAGAGCGGTTCTAAAGAGATTGCTCGCCCACCAGCTGTACTGTAAGTTGGAGAAATGCGCTTTCCACGAGCGCTCCACCACGTTCCTGGGTTTTGTCATCTCGCCCCAGGGTGTGGCCATGGACCCGCAGAAACTGGAAGTTGTGAGTCATTGGCCCCTACCCAAGACTCTTAAACAGCTCCAGAGATTTCTCGGGTTTGCCAATTTCTATCGCCGCTTTATCCGGGACTACAGTACCGTTGCAGCGCCACTAACCGCTCTGACCCGCCCATCATCTCACCCCTTCAACCTCACCCCAACTGCCGTCTCTGCCTTCCATGAGCTCTGTCGCCGCTTCACCACTGCTCCCATCCTCCTTCACCCGGATGCTGACAAACCATTCGTTGTGGAGGTGGACGCTTCGGATGTGGGCGCCGGGGCTGTTCTCTCCCAGCGAGGTCCAGACCAAAAACTGCATCCCTGCAGTTTTTTCTCCAAGAAATTTGACGCCACTCAGCAGCGATACGGAGTAGGGGACCGCGAGCTGCTGGCCATAAAGTGGGCCTTGGAGGAATGGCGACACTGGCTCAAGGGCGCCAGAGAGCCGTTCATCGTCTGGACCGACCACCAAAACCTCATCACAATCCGCACCTTAAAACAGCTGAACCCCAGACAGGCGCGGTGGGCACTATTCTTCGAGAATTACAATTTCCACCTGTCATACCGCCCGGGGTCCAAGAACACCAAAGCCGACGCCCTCTCCCGACAACACGAGGAAGACGTCCCCCGGGCGGACCCCGCGCCTGTACTGCCACCCACCAAAATCCTCGCACCGCTCAGGTGGAACCTGGAAACGAGGGTTCGCCAGGCACAAGCTACGGAGACCGAACCAGCAGGTGTGCCGCCTGGCCGACTCTATGTCCCCAATGCCATCAGGCCCGAAGTACTCCAGTGGGGACACTCCTCCCCCCTTTCAGGACACCCCGGGAAACGGCGGACCCTACTGTTTGTACAACGTGCTTTCTGGTGGCCCAGTATGAAAAAAGACGTAGACGAGTTCGTCCAGGCGTGCCCAGGGTGTGCCAGGTCCAAGGACAGCAACAGACCATCGCCCGGGGAACTTCAACCACTCCCGGTTCCCCGCCTACCCTGGACACACATTGCCGTTGATTTCATCACGGGCCTGCCGGTTTCTGAAGGAAGGGACACCATCCTCACCATCGTCGACCGGTTCTCCAAAGCTGTTCACCTGGTGGCCCTCTCCGGTCTCCCGTCAGCTAAAAGGACAGCCGAGCTGATATTAGAGCACGTAGTCCGCCTGCATGGGTTCCCAAAGGACATCGTCTCGGACAGGGGGCCCCAGTTCACGTCCCGGTTCTGGAAGGCCTTCTGCCGTCTGATCAATTCCACCTGCAGTCTGTCCTCCGGTTACCATCCACAGACTAACGGTCAGACGGAGCGAACCAACCAACAACTGGAGCGCTACCTGAGATGCTTCATTGCTGATCGCCAGTGCTCCTGGGCCCGCTACCTCATTTGGGCTGAACTGTCCCAACCTCCACCTATCTTCTGCCACCAACCTAAGCCCATTTGAGGTATGCTACGGCTTCCAACCTCCGATGTTCGACCATCAAGAACCGGAGGTGGAGGTGCCGTCGGCCCAACAGTTGGTTCGCCGGTGTCGACGGCTTTGGAGACAAGCAAACCACGCCATTCAAAAGGCCAACCGCCGTTACACTCTGCAACATCGCCGTCGACACCCACCGGGACGAATGTACCAAGTAGGTGATAAGGTATGGCTATCGACCAAAAACCTACACCTGCAAACTGAGTCAAGAAAGCTGTCACCTAGATTCATCGGACCATACCGCATCAACCTCCGGATTAACCCTGTCACCTACCGGCTCCAGCTGCCTGCGGCGCTCCGGATCCATCCGGTATTCCACACCTCCCAGCTCAAACCCTTCATCACCTCACCTATGGTTCCACCCACCCACCCTGCTCCTCCTCCCCGTATGATTGAGGGTGGTCCCGCCTACACCGTTCGCCGGATCCTTGACTCACGTCCTCGGGGCAGAGGGCTCCAGTACCTGGTGGATTGGGAAGGTTACGGTCCCGAGGAGCGATCTTGGATTCCGGCTCGGTTTGTCTTAGACCCCGAACTCATCCGGGACTACCGTCGTCAGGTATCCTCCACCCCAAGACCATCAAGAGTCGGTCCTGGACGGGGGGGTACTGTCATGCACACTCATAACACGACCGGCACTAGGACCCGGAAGTAATACGGTCGGGTTTCAGGAAGCATAAAAGGAAACAAGATGACGCCTCACATTGCTCAGTCATTGAGTTATGCCCATGCTATCGCCGACGCCTCGCTCGTCCAAACGTGAGTACTCACTTTCTTGGGTTATCGCTTCTGATTGGGTGTGTGTATTTAGAACGCGGGTTTATTTGTGTAAACTCTTGCTCTCGCTTCGGGAGAGTTCTAAGAATAACTAGCGTGGTTATCCTGCCTGCTCGCGCTACTTCCGCGTTTGGGTTTACCATCCACGCTACAGGGCTAACTGCTAGTCTTCTGCTTCATCTCCGGTTAGTCCGTGACAGTAGAAGCTTTAAAACTTGCCTGTTGGATTGTAGAAAGACAAGGCCGAGAATAGAACAGAAAAAAACTGATTGTAGTTGTCACTGAATAATAAGGTGAAGACATTTGGTCTGGGTCAGATAATGAGAGTCATGAGTTTGAATGTAGGAACATCATGTACAGAGTGTAGATTAGCAGAGATGTTTGTGTATACTGTACAATGGGACAGCTGAGAGAAAGAAATCACCTGCATCATGCTGCAACTGTTTGCTGTATGAGACTGGTCCTTCTGCAGACGTTTTAATAAACCTTTGTTACTTTACTCTTAGCCATTTATGAATTAGTTGTCTTTTATAGTGTTTTCAGAACAAAAATTTAATCTTAAGAAAACGTTTTTGAAGTGAAAGATTATGAAGTTTTTGGAAGGTGAGTACTAGACATAATATATTGATATAATTGAGTACACACGTGGACAAAATTGTTGGTACCCTTCGGTCAATGAAAGAAAAACTCACAATGGTCACATAAATAACTTTAATCTGACAAAAGCAATAATTAAAAAAAGTTCTATGAATGTTAACCAATGAAAGTCAGACATTGCTTTTCAACCATGCTTCAACGGAATTATAAAAAAAAAAAAATAAACTCATGGAACAGGCCTGGACAAAAATGATGGTACCCCTAGAAAATACTGAAAATAATGTGACCAAAGCGACATGTTAATTCAAGGTGTGTCCACTAATTAGCATCGCAGGTGTCTACAATCTTGTAATCAGTCAGTGGGCCTATATATAGGGCTCCAGGTCGTCACTGTGTTGTTTGGTGACATGGTATGTACCACACTCAACATGGACCAGAGGAAGCGAAGGAAAGAGTTGTCTCAGGAGATTCGAAAGAAAATTATAGACAAGCATGTTAAAGGTAAAGGCTATAAGACCATTTCCAAGCAGCTAGATGTTCCTGTGACTACAGTTGCACATATTATTCAGAAATTTAAGATCCATGGGACTGTAGCCAACCTCCCTGGACGTGGCCGCACGAGGAAAATTGATCACAAATCAAAGAGACGGATAATCCGAATGGTAACAAAAGAGCCCAGAAAGACTTCTAAAGAGATCCAAGGTGAACTTCATGCTCAAGGAACATCAGTGTCAGATCGCACCATCCGTCGTTGTTTCAGCCAAAGTGGACTACATGAGAGACGACCAAGGAGGACACCATTGTTCAAAACAAATGATAAAAAAGCCAGGCATATGCCAAACTACATGTTGACAAGCCACAAAGCTTCTGGGAGAAACTTTTTGCCAAGGCACATCAGCTCTATGTTCACAGATGGAAAAATGAAGCATATGAAGAAAAGAACACTGTCCCTACTGTGAAACATGGAGGAGGCTCTGTTATGTTCTGGGGCTGCTTTGCTGCATCTGGCACAGGGTGTCTTGAATCTGTGCAGGGTACAATGAAATCTCAAGACTATCAAGGGATTCTAGAGAGAAATGTGCTGGCCAGTGTCAGAAAGCTGGGTCTCAGTCGCAGGTCATGGGTCTTGCAACAGGACAATGACCCAAAACACACAGCTAAAAACACCCAAGAATGGCTAAGAGGAAAACATTGGACTATTCTAAAGTGGCCTTCTATGAGCCCTGACCTCAATCCTATTGAGCATCTTTGGAAGGAGCTGAAACATGCTGTCTGGAAAAGGCACCCTTCAAACCGAAACAACTGGAGCAGCTTGCTCATGAGGAGTGGGCCAAAATACCTGCAGAGAGGTGCAGAAGTCTCATTGACAGTTACAGGAATCGTTTGATTGCAGTGATTGCCTCAAAAGGTTGTGCAACAAACTATTAAGTTAGGGGTACCATCATTTTTGTCCAGGCCTGTTCCATGAGTTCATTTTTTTTTATAATTCCGTTGAAGCATGGTTGAAAAGCAATGTCTGACTTTCATTGGTTAACATTCATAGAATTCTTATTTATTATTTCTTGTATCAGATTAAAGTTATTTCTGTGACCATTGTGAGTTTTTCTTTCATTGACCGAAGGGTACCAACAATTTTGTCCACGTGTGTATATATCCTATAATAATAATAATAATAATAATACCCCCCAAAATTAGAAGACCCATATCTTTGCCATTTTTAATGAAATCATATATTTATGTGATTTCTAGTTCAATTTGTTTCAATACGTAATTACTCCACAAATAATTTCAATGTTAAGGAAGAGTTCAACAATGGATCATGCATAGTTCGATTTTTATTAACAATGTTGGGTCCGAGTAAAATTAAATTAGTTTTCTTAAAACTTTTCTTGCAAAACTAATTTAGTAAAAATGTTCAGTCATCTTTAACCATTTTATGTAAAACATTGAATCCATCACTCATGGCTAGTCATGTTAGTCTAGTTAAACATGTCAAATCTTTGTGGGACTAGCTGGTGAAAGGTGGAAAAAGATCTGACGATTTAAACAGGTTTTTCTTGTTCACACCTTGTTATTATATCATTAACTCATGAGAATACCCAGACAGGTCACATTACTGTAACACTGCATACACACATCACAGCAAGAACATTATACAATGTATTTGCAATAGTTAATTTCAGAATCAGAATCAAAAAGAGCTTTATTACCAAGTATGTTCGCACATACAGTGCAAGAAACTTGTTTGGTGACAGAAGCTTCCAAAGAACACACACACACACACACACACACACACACACACACACACACACACAATAAAATACAATTAACAAGAGATAGAATAGGATGTGGGGATTATTCCGAATAAAATTGTTTTAAAGTCAACCTTCCCAAACCATTGATCACATTATTTGTGTACTTTTTCATTACTTTCCTTATTTGTGCTTTCAATGCACATTTTTTTTCTTCTATTTTCTGAATCAGACTCGATTGCTGGTACTTTTGGTTCTTCTGCAATTTGGATTCTTGGGGTGCTTTCATGTATGCATGAGTTGTACCCGGTGTGGTTTGACTGTACATGGACTTGATCCTAAATTGGCCCAAATGCTGTAGTGAATGAAGTGAACCAAACATACCATTTTTGGCTGCTGCATAATTCCCTAGAGGTCAGCGGCTAAACTAAGCTTAATACTTGAAATGTGATGTTTTCTGGAGATTTGTGCTGATTAAAAAAGAGCAGCTGTTTTCAAGCATTCACATTTCAACCAGCATGACTACGTCGGGCGTAGCTCCATGTTATCTACGATCTGTGATATTTGTCATTTCTATGCACACTTGGGAAAGGTTTGTTTACTTTTTCGTCATCTTGTTTGCAACCAGTGAATGAGTTTTACACATACGTCGTTCAGCCCTACACACTCCTCGGACAATGGGTATTGGTTGGTTTGATTGTATGCGGGGAAAGAGAAATAAACCTAATTGCAAACGAAAAAGGTATCAATCAAAAATCTATCAGCAAACACAAAAGCAACAGTTTGTCGTATGCAGTATTTAATCCGGCCTTGGCGCTTTAACTGCTGTTTGTTCAAGCAAGTGAACACTGCCCTCACACTCAGCGTAGCACTAGTACAGGACCATCTGGGGTCTTGGCACTATTCCAGGTCCAGTGATAAAGTGAATCCCTCCTGAATTGAGCCAGGTGCCTGAAGTGAACCAAACATGCCCTGTATTTTAAGTAGATTTCTGGAGACGTGAGCTCATCAAATAAACCAACTGCACAAAACTGATGAGGTCTTGAAATGTGACCGTACAAACAACAAGATCAACAAATATTTATGTTGTTAATGTCATGATTATGTGATCTACTGTACAAAGCGTACTGTATGTTCTCTGTGTTCGGTATTATTTCCTGATCGTCGCTCACGCTTGGCAACGGTGTGTTTACCTTTTTCCCTCTCTTATGTTTCTCACTGGCGAATGAAGGTGTTGGTTTACGAGCAGGCTGTGTTTTTCAGCCCAGGACGCCTCTCGAGCTTTTCGGTTCGCCTCTGTGGGCATGCGTCTTATTTCATGAAGTGTAATCATGCAAGCGTTATCAACAGAAAACACCCAAACCAAGCGCATCAAACGAACGAAAAGCCTCCTTGCTCGCCTAAACGAGACGCCAGTGGGCGTGGCTGTTCTAGCATGACGTGTGACGCAAGGGGGCGGTCCCTCTGACTCTCTCTCTCTGTGTGTCAGCCTGCGTTTCTCTCAGAAACCGCGCTGAGGTGCACAATCAGGCCAGTCATTTCACTGCAGAGACAGATTTGGATGTAGCGAGATGTTCGGGCTCCGAGTATGCCATAATTTAAACCATTCGTGAAGCTGTACGATCAGGAGACAATCGCATTATTTACCCCCCCCCCTCCCTCCTTTCCTTTCCTTTGCTCCATGTTCTCTCCGCGATACGATATAACGTAGACGTTACTCGCACGTTTCAAACGGTTCTCTAGCAAAATCTCCCATCAGTGTCAAATTCGTGGAGGACAAAAAAAAAAAACAAAAAAAAACTCGACACCAGCAATAAGGATGAATTCGATACGACAGGTGCCATCACGGATGAAGAGTAAGATGTGGGAAACTACTTTAGGAGAAGAGAGGGACCGTTTCGAAAGACAGCAGGTAAGCCCGAGAACGCCATTAACGCGTCGAAAACATTTCGCGGTTTTCATAACGAGCGCTTCGGTGGACATGGGGCACAGAGACCGGGCGGGAATATCCTGGATGCCGCGTCGCCAAAGAAAGGTCGTCCTTGGGGAGAAACCTTCGCCTACATCTCGCGCTGTAGGTGTCCGCGTGAAAACGGAAGCCATGATGCCGATAAATTAGAATGTTAGTTTAGACTAATAATGAGTGGAAGACGTTTTGAAACGAGCTTGTATTCGGTCGTTTCTTGAGGTTGCTGGACAAAACACGACCAGCGAGTGAGTTCTAAAACCGGTCGGACTTGTTTATGGCGACATTCCCCTGTGAGGCCGTGGCACCTGCCTGGGAAACTTCCGTCACCTGCGCGGTTCAGCTGCGACCATAATGCCGTTGAAACAGACAAATGGTTGCTTTGTTACGATTTGTAATTGTTCTTGCTATCATATTTTGCATTAGTTTGTGTGGTTTGATGCTCACATGTATACTTGGCCACTATACTATACACTATACACTATAATATTGTCATTTTTGTTTTTGTTGTCGCATTTCACACCTGGCAAAAGTAATGATGGTGCAAAACTAAGGCTACAGTTGTAAGGTTTTTTTTTTTTTTTTTAAATGTATTTTTGCATTTA
This sequence comes from Clarias magur, assembly GCA_013621035.1. NCBI lineage: Eukaryota > Metazoa > Chordata > Actinopteri > Siluriformes > Clariidae > Clarias > Clarias magur. The sequence continues at coordinate 2,041,582 of QNUK01000052.1, read as the reverse complement.
TTTAAGCAGTTGGTTAAAACGTGTTCATTTGGGCAACTTTGATCATCCAGACCATTGCAAGTCTGTTTCAAAGCATCAGCCAAGGCCTGTTGTACAGATATGAGGTTCAGCCTGTTTATTCTTTATTGTCCCTTTACTCATGGATAAAGTGTCTGTTAGCAACAACGTGGCCGATTATTTAATGTCGGTGGAGTCCCGACTATGGAGATTTGTTTCTTGACATAAAAAGAATGAGGATATATCTTGCATAATCACTGGTTGAAGGTTTTTTTCACTGGCCACTTTATTTTACAGTCAGTATCAGAAATACTGGCACCCTCTATTGGGGAACATTTATATTTTTTGAGAATAAATACACAATGGGTTTGTATATTTGAAAGAAAAAAAAAATATACAATGGAAGAGATTTATTCTAAAAGTATCAGCACTCCAAAATTAATATTTGATGTACCTTTTTCTTTTTTTTTGTCCCACAAGGTAGGCTCAGTTATATTTGTAGGTCATTATACACTGTAAACCCCGACAAGTAAGAATAACTCAAAAGTTTCGAGGTAATAAGTTTCCTCATTTTTTTTTTGAAGTAGATAAACTTAATTGTTTTAAATTAAGTATACTTAAAACATTAGTACAGATTAACTAAAATGAACTCAGAATTATTTATCTGAATAAACCTTTCTTGTTAATAATAAACAAGATCAATTAATTTAATTGATCAAAAATTCAACATATTACATGTTTTTTTTTTTTTTTTGTATATTTTTAAGTATTCAATACTTAAAATGGTTAATTCCCTAAAACATATTTTGTTAGCCTTTCTGCTGCTGCTCCTGGCAAGGGGTTGCCACAGCAGACCATCCGGTTCGCACATTGAAGCTTTCCACATTTTTTACATTGGATGCCCTTCTTCATGCAACCCTCAAATTGTATCCTGGCTTGGGACCAGTACTTCATCATGGCTGGCGTTTGGTCCCTAGCTAGGATTCGAACTGCCCGAATTCCCTAAAATATAATTTTCTTTTTTCTTAAAAAAATAATTAAAGCGTATGCAGAAGCAATTGTTTTACTTTGCAATAGGAATTCAACATTTCAATTAAAATGAACATTCCATCCTCATGCATTAACATCTTTCCATTAGCTTTAAAAATAATTAAATAAATAACTTAAGTGACACAATATGTAAAAATTGTAGAAATGTACAATAGAACAGATTTCTGCCCTTACACAAAAATAAATATGCATGAACACAAAAATATCTTTGTTTTGGAAAATTTAACATCCTGAGCTCGTAAGATACCGCAACTATTTTACCAGATTAAACCCGCTAAACAAACCGCAGCAACCACAGAAATGGTGGCAAAAATATTATTTCCAGAGAAAAGTTTTGCAGCAACAGCTTCTACATGTATTGCAACGGCTCCATTTATTACTGTTTCTAAATGGCGGTGCGTCGCGTTTTCAACTTTAAATCCACTGTTAATTTGTAGTATTTTATGTAAGACTAAGTAAATTAAATAATTTGACACGGCATGATAGACTAAATGTCTATGACTATTTCTATAGTACATGTTTTTACCTATGTTTTAAAATTTAAATAATAATAATAATTTTTATTTATATAGCACCTTTCCAGAGCTCAAGGACACTTTACAATGAATAGAAAAAAATAATAAAGTGCATTTGCTATTCAACACTTTTTCTTTGTATAATTTAAGTAGACCGTTAATAAATGAAATATTAACCCATGTTATAATGCAACCCGCGGATTAAAGACAATTATTTGCTCTTTTTAATAAATAAATAAATAATAAAATAAATAAATCATTTGTAAGTTATAATAAACATTTTTGTGTTGAATGACTTCAACTATTTTATTTGAGTTAAACACTTCAAAGTTGATTGAACTGTTAAACAATTTTAAATACAACTAACTTATTTTTAATGAGTTTGTTATACTGTTAGGGGATACAGTGTATCTGGGCTGCCATTTCTAATGAAGACCACATTAATCAAAACACCTGAACACCTTCTCATTTATGCATTCAATCAGCCAATTATGTGGCAGGTGCACAATGCAAAAAGATCAGATTTGCAAATACAGGTCAATATTTTTATATCTTTATGGCATAGTTGATGCCAAAGTTTTGTGGGTTCACATGCCTTCACAAACATAAGAGGAAGATCCCTGGACTGGTTTTAGATTAGCTAAGATTAGCTGTTAATACATTATTAATACTTTGTTCACTCTACTTTAGTGGTTTTAAGAGCTACAGTATTTCTCCGCTGTTCTGTGGGTTACAGGGTGGGCCTCCATTGACCACACTTATTTGTCAGGCGCATCCCATGAGTTCTCGTCCAGCTTGGGATCTGGGGAATTTGTAGGCCGGGTTGATGGTCTTGGCCTGCTGGTTCGGCTGGGTTGTACTGGGTGTTCCGCTCCCATTCTATTGTAAACAGCATGAACCCTTTTTGGCGACTTATAGTGAAATAATACAGGGTGTCCATAAAGTCTCTTTACAATTAAAAAAAATATTACAAAGGCAGTTGACGAGATATTGTAACTAGATTTATTTTATTTTAATGAGTGTTTTATAAATTTTTTTTCAACTGCAGTTAATAGACCTCTATATGGGCACCATTAGTTGCACAAAGGACATAAAGACAGTATTCGATAAACCAGGATACACATTGTGCCTTTTCTTGAGGAGTAGCCATTTTATAGGGGTTCGGTTTCCATCAACACAGTATCTGAAACACAAAATTGTAATCTGTAATTGTAAACTGTAATCTTGTTACAATATTTCCACAACTGCCTTTGTAATAATTTTTTTAAATTGTAAAGAGACTTTATGGGCACCCTGTATAATATACAGTACTGTGCAAAAGTCTTTATCTGTAATACAAATTTTATGTGTGTTTATCATGTATTATTATTTAATATATCAAAACCATTCACTATTTCCAAATAGTGTTATACTGTAATAGTTCTATAAATAAAATAATTATGAATAAATATCATTACAGAAGAATAATTGCATATTATTGCATGGCAGACCAGTTTTGCAGGCTTTGTTAATGTATGTTCCTGTGTTTTGCATGATAATAGAAAAGAGCAAGTGTGACAAAGTTACTGGAATAACTGGCAAATTCTCCAGCACACTCAGTAAAAAGTCTCCAGGTGTTTTTCTTATCTTTTCAAATCTGTATCTAACATTCACACTAACTCCATATAGTCAACTGACTAGTGTGCAGAATATAGTGAGTAAAGAAAAGAGATGAAATGGGAGATCAAGTTATATGCCTGAATCATTCACTAATCTCTGTCTTGATAGATGAATTTATATTGTTTTGCTTTACACTAGGTGAGTGTGACCAGTGACTGATATAGCATCTTGGATTGTTGTCAAGTAAATAAGTGTACACGTGAATGCAGCATGATCTGAAAGCATGGAAATGCATGCAAGTGAATCATTCAGAAATGGGATTGTATGTATGTATGTATGAATTAAGTTTTTTTTTGGTAGTGCTATTAACACTTCTTTTTTTTTTCAAGCAAAGAGTTTTTAGACCAACTATTAACTGTGTTTATTTTATTACTTTTAAGTGCTTTACACACGCACACACGTGTGTTATAATAAACAGTACACGTGCGCTGTACACACATGCATACAGACACAAAATAAGAAGTTTTACACGCACACACGTGGTCACAGTATTATAATAAATAGTACACACATGCATGAATGTTGATTATATCAGTGAGAGACCCACACTAAGACCCAGCAGGGGAGACGATTACCCACAATTCCGCAGCGCAAGAGAGAGAAAAACCATTGGCCCAGTTGTGATCACATGACGCTCGGTGTCAAAACAAGAAACGCATGCATGCTTAATGATACTCTGTACTCGTAAACCAAGACTTGCTCGTTTTTCAAGTCAACGTTTATTAAAAATCTTTGCTCATCTTGCGGAACACTCACAAACCACTTTACTCGCAATCCAAGGTTCCACTGTGTGTGTCTGTGTAAGTTATATGAATAATTAATAAGTAATTAGTGCACATATCTATAACAAGATAGCTAATGCTTACCACACATTTTATAGTACAGTGGAAAGCCACATTATGCGAATTTCCGCAAAACTGTGCTTCGGCATGCATAGCATTTTAGGCAAACCAGTGATAGAGCTGGTTGTTGGAGCGAGTTTACGTTTTTTTTTTTTTTTGGCTATTTTTTTGCAAGATTTAGTGCAGACAGCACTATGGGTCCTAATAATGTTATCAAGGAGTGCAGGAAGCATAAAATGGAGCCAATTTCAGTTTTGTGCCAGGAGTCATAAATTATTTTACATGTCATTTAAATGTCCTGATTGTTTTTATATACAAACATATAATTATTATAGAATATTGGCAATATTTTGGGTGGCTGGAACGGATTATCTGCATTTACATTATATTCTATTTTGTCTTAAAATCTGTTCTGAAGGCAAGTCCTTTTTTGCTGAGGTACAGTACCTCTTACTGTAATTTGTTCAAATTTCTTAGATTTAAACTTAGCGAACCGTATACCTGAAAAACTTGTGTTGCTATTGTATTTAAAAAACAAAAACAAAACACTTTTAATCTTGCTGCCACAGACTTCTGCTACACACTCCTGACTTGGCACCCTAATAATACTGTATATTATTTCTTTGTAATATAGTTGTTCATTAAAAAAAAATTATTTGAGGGGCGCAGTCAAGAGGTTATTAGGTAGGCAGTTATTTTACAGTGGTTTTAAAGTAGATATGTTGTAAATGAGTGTAAGCAGGAATTTAAGCAGGTCTAGCTGTGATACTGAACTTGCTAAGCTCATGACCTCCCTGCATGTTTACCTAGAGGAAAGGGCAGACTACATAAACAGGTTTTCATTTTGTACACATATATAGTATATTATGTGTGTGTGGTGTGTGTGTGTGTGGGTGGTGTAGATTTGTGGCATCAAAAGTGATTTAGATATTTGAATAATTTCCAGTCCTTGACCAGTATAGTTGGAACAAAAGCATTTTGTTGAATTAAGCTGATAAAGAACAAGAATAAACTGTTCCTGTATGAGACTGGGTAGCCTTAAATAGATCAAGCGTGTCAGTGGATATGCACAGTACACTGAGGGTCTGGCATTTGGATTTACAAATGAAAGGACGAGAAGAACAGGTTGGGCAAGACTATTAAATTAGGCCTTTCTTTCTTTCTTTCTTTCTTTCTTTCTTTATTCTTTTTTTTTTTCTTTCACTCAGTTCCTGCTGTTCTAAATAACTAGTCGGTTTTTCTCTATATACCAATTCAGCAGTTTTACCAATAAATCAACAGTAGAATAATACAGCTTAGGTCAATTTATATATCTATTATTCATTTTCAGTTAAATGGTGTGTTTTATATAGATATATTAGACTGCATTAAAAATCAAGCATACTGATCTAATTAAAACAGTTTAATTCTTTGCACTTAATATTATCTTGAAAATGAATATTGTCTTGCCACGATTAATCTTGCCTTAAAATGTAATGTTTAAAATGTAGCTAATTTGCAGGTAATGAATTGCACTTACACTCGAATCACAAATTATGTATGCACGTTGTTTGCATTTCAGTTAATGACTAATCTAGCATTGAAAGAACCTTTGTTTACAATGCATTATCTAGTGTTTAATGGAATAATGTCATAGATGAAGGACAGGGAGAACAGCCACAAAGAGAGTGTTAAGAATTTAATATTTTCACTCAAAACATTATTGGTACACTCTAAAAACAATGTATTTGCATTCAAACTAATTGTACATTTCAAGGAAATATATTGTAATTATAATAATAAGCTTTGTTTAATCAGCTTTATTGTTGATTTATTATATATATTTTTTGGTGACTGAGTTATAATGAAGGAAATCATACCTGGTGAGCTTTTTTGTACAGATTCTTTGCACTACTGCTCCAGTTTTCCCACTTCCTGTCTGGAACATATGAAAGGGACAAGAATGCTTTCAATTTAATTTATCATTGGGACAGACTTTAAATAGCTTACAGTGAATTGAGAGGTTAAAATAACATTCTTATTGCACTCTAAAAACTGCCAGGTTAAAAACCAACCCAACCATAACCCAGCTGCTGGTTCACTATTGGACAGAACATGCTCTGAGTTGTTTTGACCCAAGTGCTGGGTTGTACCATTTAACTCAGAATTTAACCCGACCAGTGGGTAAAACTGACACTCTAGCTGGGTTAAAAATTTTTAAGGTCTGGGTTATTATATTTGACCCAACCAGTGGGTTAAATTGAGACTCTAGCTGGGTCAAGTGTTACTTATTTGTTATTTTATTTGACAGGGTAAAATTAACTCTTGACACATCCATTTGATTTAGTAGAAACAATACAAATTTTGTATTAAAAAATGTACACAACGTCACATAATATAAATACAGTGGAACCTCGGATTAGGAGCATAATTTGTTCCGGAAGCAGGCTCGTATTCCAAAACACTCATAAACCAAATCAAAGTAATTTCCCATAAGAAATAATGAAAACTCAAATTATTTGTTCCACAGCCCCAAAAAGGTAAATACATAAAAATAATTAATACAATATATATAAAAGTAAAAAAATTAACGTGCACTTTACCTTTAAAAAAAGTAAAAATAAATTCCGACAGATAAGTGTTTCCGTTTATGCGTGCAGGCACTGTGTGTGTGTGTGTGTGTGTGTGTGTGTGTGTGTGTGTGTGTGTGTGTGTGTGTGTAATGTGTGTGCACACACATTAACGGAAAGACTGTTTTATCGGAAAAATTAGCAAAGAACATGGCTAATGACACTCGCGTGAGCAAATGAACCTGCACTTTACCTTTGAAAAGAATCACGACAGAGCAGAGTGTGTGTCTGTATGTGTGTGTGAAGCCGGGGAGGGTGGTGTAAAGGCGGGAGTGTGTGTGTGTGTGTGTGTGTGTGTGTGTGTGTGTATATGTGTCGGTGTCAAATTACACGCGCGCACACACATAGGACTAACCACACGCTGAAACAGAGAGGAAGATTTTGATTATACCAGTAAGAGACGAGCGCTAAGACCCAGCAAAATTTATTAAAAATCTTTACTCGTCTTGCGGAACACTCGCAAACCGCGTTACTCGCAATCCGAAGTTCCATTGTAGATTGGCAAAGAATAAGAACATGCGAATAACTCAATTTTAACTAAAATATTAGACAGAACCATATAATCCCAAGGTGACAATTTGTTAAATATAAAATAAATGTAACATAAACACTCTTTGTAAAAAAATAAAACCAAGAGGCTTGTGTAAAATTTGAATTACATTAATTATTTTGCATTTAATACAATGTTTAAACACTTTCTATATAAAATTTTCAATACAAATCTTATGATGCCAACGTTACATCAATGTTTGTATCTATTTAGTAGATATAATCATTTTGTATTCAAGAAAGTCCCGAAATGTACACAACTTCACATAATGTAAATACAGTGGAACCATGGATTACGAGCATAATTCGACAGTCCCCATCTTAATATTTTAACAATTAGTTATTTAACTATTAGTTGAACTACTAGTATTTCATTTACTTACAAAAGGACATTAAGAACAAGAACAATACTACTTTATAAAACATTATTGATTGAGGACAAAAATCTGTTGTCTTCAAAAATTTAACAGATGTGGAGTCATGTCCATCAATCTGATCTACAGTATGCTGGAGAAAATCCCAGGTGGGAAGACACTGCTTTGTGTAGTTAACATCAAAGACAAAAAAAACTTTAAAACAGACCCAAAGAGACTCCACCAAAGAGTCTGTCTTGATAGCATTGCGTCCAACAATAAGTTCTGTCAAGTCCTCCTTGTCTCATCCTCAAGGCACAAAACAAGGAACAATGCTCCAGTCTCCATATTTTACAGATATTCCACAATGTTGGTCTCCACCTGTGGGTTACACACCATCACTTAGTGTTGCAATATAACTGACATTTAAGTCAAACATTTTTGTGAATGATGTACAGCTACATATGGATTTAATGCAAAATGTTTTTTCTTTTATAAATACACAAAATAATGTACGTGATGTGAACATGAAATTAGTGTATATTTCTGATGAATTTACCTCAAGATGTAACGTGCGAGGGATAACAGAATACAGCGCTTCAAACCTTAGATGAATAGTATATTTAAGTGATGAATTTGCAACTTGTACTGAATATTTCAAAAGGATGTAGATATAGCTCGCTTTCAACTTTGATGCATTTTTTTGTTTAAAAAAAAAAAAAATAAATAGAAACAGAATGAGAAAACACATTAACCCCACACCCCATATCAAAGCATTTAATTTGAACACTAAACTATGCTTGCTCCTACCACAAATTACATAAGTCAGCCATATCAGCCAAGCACATCCTGGTCATGATTTTACCTAAGAACGTTCCTCCTCTCTAACTAATTACCTCCGTGCTTCTGTAACCCATCAGCAAGCCACTCGTGCCTTTAAAAGAAAGCTTAGAATTTCATTCAGTGCCGAAGTATCTTACTTGCATGCCTCTCGTCTCGTTAATCTGTGATTTTCTTTTTCTTTTTTCTTTTTTTTCTTTTTTCTCCCCTAATTTCGTCGTGTCCAATTCCTCCCCGTCACTAGGGGGCTCTTACATTAAGGCTACTACTACCATTCAGCCGGGAGGGCCGAAGACTATCACGTGTTTCCTCCGAACCACGTGACGCCAGCCGACCGCATCTTTTCGAACTGCTCGCTCGCGCACCGTTGGGGGCGGCGTTACACACTCGGGGGACAGCGCTATCCACTCCCTCCGCTGCGCGAGCTCACAGACGCCCCTGACTGGCTGTAGAGCCGTGATTAATGTCGGAGCACTAAGTACCTCTCATCCCTCCCCTCTGAGAGAGCTCGGCCAATCAGCTGGATTCTGGTGGATTCTTGCTCCAAACATTAGGATGAATTGCCCCATTTATCCTGCTCACTCACACGCGCAGCCTCTCTCCTCTCTGCTCCTGCCGTGCCTGCATCGCCTGAAACTCCTTTGTGCCTTTCCTTTAATAAATCTGTCTGTCTCCAATTGGGTTCACCTCCATTCAGTCTCGCCCCTGACAGTATACTTCGGTTAACGCAGGGGCTTTCACAACAGGGGGGGCAATGTTGGACCCTCACTAACGAAACATCCAGCAGGTGAACCAGACTCTTTCCTCTCTGTCGCTCCTTTTTGTCCTAATGCTCCTTGTTGTTGGAGCTCCAGGCGTTCTCCGTCCCTACTGAACGCTGTAGGGTGGCTTATGTTATCACATTCCTCACCGGCCAGGCATGTGAATGGGGAACTGCTGTTTGGGACGCCAATGACCCTTGCTTCACGACCCTTCACTGAGGAGATGAAGAGGGAGTTTGACCACTCCCCTGGCTCCGGCAAAGACGAGGAGCATACGATTATGCTATAGAGTTCCGCACTCTGGCCGCATCCGCGAACTGGGACACCTAAGCACTCTGCAATGTCTTCCTTCACAGCCTCTCTGAAGATGTCAAGGGCCAGTTAATTAGGCAGGAGCTCCCCTGTGATTTCAATGGTTTCATGGATTTAGCGGGTTGTGTAGATGCTCGGCTAACTCAAAGACCCCGCATTCGATCCCATCTCCCCTCTAGTTCTGGACCCTCAGCACCACCACGGTCGTCTCCCAGCTTGTACCCAGTATGCGGGCTGAGCCTGAGGTCATACCCAGAGTCTACGCAGGTAAACAGAAGCCAAGGATCTCACCTGAAGAGCGTCAGAGGAGACTCCAATCTGGTTCTTGTCTTTATTGTAGCCAGATGGGTCAATATTGTCTCCAGTGCCCTTTGAAAGCAAGAACTCCTCCAGTGAATTTAGGGGCTCTGGAGGGGTTAGCCATTAACCAATCCCCTAGCTCACGCCCACTTCTGCCTACCATCATTGTCGCACAAGGCAGACCTCATGTGGTCCCTGCACTAATTAACAGTTCTCTCTGATCTTCACCTCCAAGGTTAAGGATCTCCCAAACCAAGCTCTTGATTCTTCGTTAGCCGTTCGGGCCCTCGACGGCACTTCTGTCTTCCATTACTCGGTGTATAGAGCCAGTAATCCTTCGTGTATCTGGCAATCATTTTGAGGAAATCTGTTTCTTGTCATGCCGGACTCCCACTTCTCCTTGGTTCTCGGTCGCCTGTGGCTGATTCATCATAACACATACATTGACTGGCTAAGAACATGACCCGAGAATGTCCCTTGCACCTGGCATCCTGCCTGAAGTCTGCTCATTGTTCCGCAGCAACATTTCCTGCCACTGAGGAGTTCTCCGACCTCTTGGCCGTTCTGCCTGACTACTCAGACGTTAAGCAGGTCTTTAGTAAGTCACGTGCTCTCTCCCAGGCACGACTCCTCCCAGGGTACGGTTGTATTTGTAATGATCAAATGAGAGTGATGCTATGGACAAGTATATTTCTGAATCTCTTGCTGCTGGCATCATCCGTCCTTCTTCGTCCCCCACTGGGGCAGGATTCTTCTTCGTGGCTAAAAAGCACAAGACTTTACGGCCATGCATCGATTACAGAGGTCTTAATTAGATCTCCATTAAGAATTGTTACCCTCTTCCCCTAATGTCCACAGCCTTCGACCTCCTTCAGGGGGATAATGTCTTCACTAAACTCGGCCTGCGTAACGCCTATCACCTTGTCAGGATCAAGGAGGAGGATGAGTGGAAGACAGCTTTTAACACCCCAGAGGCTCCTTGAAAACCTATAAAAACTATACGTAAAGGCAGAGAAATGTGAATTTCACCGTCAGACCATCTCTTTCCTTGGTTTTATCATCGCCCCGTCTAAGATCCAAATGAGTCCAGCTAAACTGGATCTGACTGGTCGAGACCATCTACCCGAAAATACCTCCAGCGTTTCCTTGGGTTTGCTAACTTCTACCGCCGAATTATTAAGAACTACAGCTTAGTGGCAGTCGCACTTATGGCACTAACTTCCACTAAGGTTCCTTTTCATTGGTCTGTTCAGACATTTGCCAAATTAAAGGACCTGTTCACCTCAGCACCCATCCTCACAAAGCCAGATTCTGCCCTGCAGTTCATAGTAGAAGTAGGTGCCTCAGACTCCGGCGTGGTGGCCATACTCTTTGAGGTCTCCAATCTATGGTAAATTGTATCCTTGCTCCTTTTTCTCTCACCGCCTTTCTACTCCTGAGAAGAACTATACTGTACTAATTCCCCTCCACTGACCATTCTGCCGCCACAATGTCTCATAGGAGCGACCTTACTAGATGTCGAGGCTCTGGGCAAGCAAGCGTTAGACGGGGTTCCCGGCCCACCAAAAACACCACCTGGCAGGCTCTTCGTGCCACACTAGCACTCCCACGAGTCAAGTACTCACACTAGTCCAACAGTGCTTCTGGTGGCCATCTATCAGACAAGATACTCAACAGTTTGTATCTGCCTGCGATGTCCGTGCTTACAATAATATCAGCAGCACACCCCCAGCAGGCCTCCTGACCCCACTCCCAATTCCCCACAAACGATAGTCCCACATCCCACATCGACTTCGTTACTGGACTCCCAGATTTGAATGGCTACACATGCATCTTAATCATCGTCAATTGTTTCTCCAAAGCGGTTCACTTTGTTCTCCTGTCTAAACTCCCCTGGGCCAAGGAAACATCGGAGTTACTAATACTTCATGTATTTCGCCTTCACGGCATTCCTGTAGACATTGTAACTGACCACGGACCCCAATTCTCTGCCCAATTCTAGACAGTATTTTGTAAACTCATCGGTGCTACCCCCAGCCTCCTCCGGTTATCACCCTCAGACCAACGGCCACACTGAAAGAGCCAATCAGGACCTTGAAACGGCTATTAATTGTATGACCTCCCAAGACCCACACTTCTGGAGCCGGATGATACTGTGGATCGAATATGCACATAATTGACTACCAACATCTTCCATGGGCCTCTCACTGTTCCAGTGTTGTCTCGGCTACCAACCTCCTCTGTTTCCATCCCAACAGGAGGAGATGGCGGTTCCCTCGGCCCAAGCCTTCGTACGTCGTTGTAAAAGGACCTGGCAACGTGCAAGAGCTAGGCTTTGCCATGCAGTAACCCTATATAAGCGCCAAGCAGATCGGCACTGTTCAACTGCCCCAACCTACCGCGTTGGGCATAGAGTCATGCTCTCCACCCGTAATTTCCCACAAGATATCTCCCAGGTTCACTGGGCCTTGCACCCAGTCCTTGCACCTCAAGCTACTCTTGCCATTCACCATGCGTCAATCCCTTGTTCCACGTCTCCCAGACAAGACCTATAGCTTTATGTCCATTAGACCAATCAGCAATCCACCTCTGCCTTTAAAAGAAGCTTAGAATTTCATTCAGTGCCGAAGTATCTTATCCTAGTTGCGTGCCTCTCGTCTCGTTAATTTAAAATCTGTAATTTCCTCTGGTGCCCTGTATCTGTGCTTTGACCTGGACCTTGGATTTTTTTTTTTGCACTCTGAATTTTTCTCATTTGGATTTGCCTACGTGCATGACCTCACCTGTTTATCGACTTCGAACTTGGATCGTGCGTTTGGATTTTGTCTCCCATGCTGCTGGATAACTGTTAGCCATCCTGTCTGTTTCTTCGACCTTGACTCGCGCCGTTTCCCGCAACCTGTGTGTGCGCTTTTGAGCACTTCCCGGGTTCGTGGACATCAGACGAGTGTTTTCGCAGGTACTCTCAGGCATTCACTCTCTGGTGGATTCCCGCTCCAAACATTGGTCGCAGCGATCGCGCACATTCTGCCTTAGTCAACGATTCACGCTCCTTTGGAGATCCCCTCTCACGCTCTGCTTCCGGGGTCGTGGAGCCCCCACATGATTCACCCGCTTCCTCTCTCATCGCCGGGGATTCCCCAATTTATCCAGTCCCCTCACATGTGCAGCCTCTCTCCTCTCTGCTCCTGTCGCGCCTGCATGGTCAAACTACTTTGTGGCTTTTCTTTAATAAAGCTGTCTGTCTACAGTTGGGTTCACTTCCGTTCAGTCTCAGCCCTGACACAGTCAGAAGTGAAGAATCCAAGGAATAAACCGCCTGCTGGGTCAAATTAACACAACCAGGTTTTTGTTTGTTTTTTTCCCAAAACGATCCTGAATCAGACAAACAGAAGACATATTAAATCTGTCATTAAACACACCCTAATCGCTTCTTCTGACACCTATTAAATATTATAAGATATGCCAACAGACTTTCCACACACAACTTAAGTGAAGATTACTTACTAATTAAACTAAAACTATATTTAAGATTACATTTACTAAATTTAGGATTTTATTTATATCTAAACGCACTTTTCTCATATAGTATAGCCGACGGTGCGGCACCGCGAGCTTCTGTAGTTCTGCCACGCCCCCTCTGTGACTCACGTGGGAAATGCGAGATACAACATGGCAGCGCGCGCTGATGAAACCAAAGAGCTCGTTTCCAACAGAGGCGCGGTTTCTATTGGCACAGAATTTAAAAACATGAACCTCTCACGCCCCCATATTAAAGTGCGAAGGTGGAAAAGGGAATGAACATGTAAAATACGTCACTTACTTCATATTTGCAGACATCACAGCCAGCTGTAGTTTTCAGAAGTTCTTTCCGAGGTGAGGCTGTGATGGGCAGCTAAATGAGCACAGAGCGCCACAGGAATGCCTGGAGCTCAAAACTTCGAAAACTTTGGGGAAATTTTTTTAAATAGATGCTATCTTTAATAATCGATGGAGGTTATGTGCTGTACACACTAGGGCTTGGCGATTTTTTTCGATTTTTCCGATTAATTCGAATTTACGTTTTAAGACGATTTAATTTTTTTCTTAAATCAAGGTATCGCGATTTTTTATTAGAATATTAGATAAATTGTAATTGCACCAATGGCAGAATAATTAAGAGGCGAGATTGTCCACCACATGACGGCGCACCTAATTAACCTCTCACCTGTGAGAGTTTTAAATCGATTTTACAGTTTCACTTTGGTGCGGCACCGCGCGCTTCTGTAGTTCTGCCACGCCCCCTCTGTGACTCACACGTGGGAAATACGAGATACAACATGGCAGCGCGCACTGATGAAACCAAAGAGCTCGTTTCCAACAGAGGCGCGGATTCTTCAGTCGAATGGAAATTATTCGGGTTCGCAACTTTACACGTTGAACAAGCCGAAGCCCGGTGTAAAATTTGTCTGAAGTTTGTGGCAACTAAAAGAAGCCAATTTCCTCGAGCACGACTAATTTCCTCGCGCACCTCGAACAGAGACACACTGTTGAATCGGCGTCGTGTTTGCCGCTGCGAGCTAAACAAGACAAGCGGCAGCGCGAAAACACCGGCTAAAAGCGAGGTGAAAACAGTGAGCACATTTCCCCACTGTATCCCATATGATGAGAGGGGCCTCGATGGAAAGATAGTACTGATGTGTCGTGTTATATCGCTAAAGACATTATGCCCACATACACAGTTTAAAAAAAAATGCTGTCAGGCACCTGATTTTATTCAGCATGTAAGTTGCATGTGGTTTGAAAATTTTTTTAAGTGATTTAATATATATACTTTTAATCCAAATAAGCAGGTAATGTTTGGTTATATTATTTTGCTTAAGTAAATAATAAAAAAAAACTATACTGTCTGTATTATTATTTATTTTAAGCAAAAAAATCTTTTTAAAATCGAAAATCGAATTTGGTCTTTAAAAAAATCGAGATTTCATTTATAGGGCATTTCGCCCAGCCCTAGTACACACATACATTCTCGCCTAAACAACTCTTAAAAGTACATTTTGTGATACAAAACAGTAATATTTCTAACATTTTTCAGACTGCAGTTTGAGAGTTCAGAGAATACAGAATAAAGCAGTTGTTGGGTCAAAATAACCCAACCAGATGTTCATTTGTAAACGACCCACTACATCTCATTTGACCCAGCATTACCCAACTCAACAATGTGTTTAAAGTACCCGAAATAACCCAGAATTTTGACCCAGCATGAACAACCCAACAATGTGTTTACAGAAACAACCCAGCATTTTTAAGAATATGCTTTCACAGCACAATGCATAAGGAAATAGGATTGTGTAAGTTGTTCCAGGCAGGACAAAGTATGTTTTTATCATATTTCCGGTTTATAATTTTTCAGGTCTCAAAAAAGACAATTAAATGAAACTTTAGTTCAAACCAAAGAAATACTACAAATATACCTGGCATCTCAACCAGACACATCTCAACCCAACATTCATACCCAGGCTGTGTAGTTCTTTTAAAGAAAACATATTGCTACATATTGTAAGCTGCTATTTTTTAAAATTTATTTTACAATTCAGTTTTATTTATTTTATAGTGCTTTTGACACTGTTAAAAAGCAACTTTAAAGAACTACAAATATAAATCGATCAATAAATAAAATAAAATATATAACTTTATTATTTTGTCTATCATAAATTAGCCAGAGGTTGCAATGACGAGGAAAACTCCCTGAGATGACATGTTCAGGAAATGTAAATGACTTTTGTCAACAAGATGTCCACTTTCTCTGGTATCTCAAGAATTACTGGTATTTCAGGAATCAAAGGTGTAAATGAAAACTGTGATTGCAATGGTCATTTACAGCAAATGAACAAACCAGCATAACAGGATTGTTTGCTTTCTCTGTGTTTTGATGTGTAGAAATTCATGAACTCCTTAGCCAGACTGAGAGTCCTGTCTGCTTCTGTTGTTCAGATTTAAAGAAGAGAATAAAAGCATAGGAAATAATTCCATGGCGCAAGCAAGTTTCTTCATAGCAGTTAAAATGTTAACTTGAAATTAACAGGTTTTCTAGAACCATGATTTTATAGACAATTGATGGTAGAAATCTATGGACCGTTTAATTGATTAAAACATGTAATTGTTTCTGTAGTAATCATACAGCTCATACCAATGTACTTGTACAGAGGATGCTCAACATAATCAAACACTAATGAAGCATACGTAAATAATAATAATAATAATAATATAATGAATAAATAAATAAATAAAGTAATTGTTTAACAAAGTAATTGAAATCATTGTTTAACAAAGTAATTCTTAGGAATGTTGATGTTCTCAGGGACATTTGTTATTAGTATTTATGAAAGAAGTATCACTTCATAAGTGCAGTTACTCTCGACTTTAAGCTTTTTGTGGGTGAGAGAGAGTGTGGGAGATGGTGAGGTGGAAAAAGAGAAAATGGAATTGGTGATGTAATTACCCTTGGTCGAATCTATAGGTAAAGATAGACACAACATTCGAACAATTACATAACCAGACATCTACGTACCACAGAAAGCACATAACTGAGTACCATCACTCGTCTGGCTCCATCTAGTGGATATTTCTGAGATGACACTGGTTTTGTGTACAGTCTGACTGTGTAGGTTCCTGGAGAACCGCCTGGCCTGCATATTTCACACGCAGGCATGATGTCTGAAGATCTCTGTTTATTCTCAGCAAGGAGAGCACATTTTAAACGGTGCTATGTCCTGAACATCAAAAGAACCCGTCATTCACATGTCAGTGATGGAGAGAGCCAGAGACAGACAGGAGAGAGGAAATACATTTGCATTCTCCTGATTAAATAAAAAGCGTTCTAGCAGACAAGAGCCATTTGGATGTATATTCGTCTGGGTACAGGATATAGAAGGTGTTACCACAGAAGGCATAAGGAAGCACAGCGAGGGGGCTGTTCTCAGGGCACAGGAATCTGAACTGTCTTACAATATTATAAGACCTTACATCACCAATTACAGTTATCCCTTTAAGCTGCCATTGTTTCCAAAACACCCCCGTTTTGCCCATACAGATTTCAGGATTTTTCCACAATGAAGCATATGACTGTGTATGATGTGATGTCTTGCACAGTTTATGCACTTTGCTCCAAACGTATCTTGAGTGCGTTATCACTGGATTTGAGTCCCATTTATCTCCAGTGCTTTGTGAGAGAATACTAATGGGATGAAATGGTGAGGCCAGTGTCTGTTCCATTTTGATCCAGTCCAAGTCAGAGTCTGTCTCACTCCAATGTTTCGCCAGTTTGGCCATTTCAAAAGAGAAATTGTATATGCTCACATCTGGTAATCCAAGACCCTACTTGTCTCTTGGAGAGGTCAATTTACTCATTTTAATCCGAGGTCTTTTTCCTTCCCACAGAAAATCCCTTACAATTTTATCATATCCTTTAAAGATAGAGTCTGGAATATTCACAGGTATCATCATGGATGTATAACTGAACTGTGGAGCGATAACCATTTTGACAATATTCACTTTACCCCATAAAGAAAGTGTCAGCTGTTTTTATTTGTCCACGTTATTCTTTATCTTTGACAGCAGTGGGTCATAGTTTAACATTATTATGTCTTCCAAATTCTGAGTTAGCTTAACCCCAAGGTACGTCATACCTTCTGGAATCCATTTAAAGCCAAATTGTGTCACGGTATGAGAATGACATGTTCTAGATATTGGCATAGCCTCAGATTTCGCCCAATTTATTTTGTATCCTGACATATTTTTATAGAACTGAATAATTCTCATTAATGGAGGTAAAGATTTAAGAGGGTCACGAGATAATAATAGGATATCGTCTGCATATAGCATTAATTCATGTTCCATCTCCTCCCTCGCCCCTCTTACTCCCATAATTTTTTTGTCTGCCCTAATCATAATGGCCGAAGGCTCAAAAACTATTGTAAATAATAACGGGGACAATGGGCATCCCTGACGAGTGCCTCTTGAAATTGTAAAAAACTGGGAAGTCAGGCCATTTGTCAAACCCAAAATTCGACAGGGTTGCGTTCAGAACGCCCCACTCCTCCCTGTCGAAAGCCTTCTCGGCATCTAAAGATATAGCTGCGATCGGGGTGTTCTCTGAAGCGTTTAGCCACATCAGATGAATTAGCCTCCTCATATTATTGGCTTCCCGTAATGAAGCCCACTTGGTCCTTGTGAATTATACCTGGTAGAACCTTCTCCAGCCGTGAAGCCAGAACTTTTGCCAACACCTTGCAATCCACATTAATAAGACTTACTGGTCTAAAATTAGCAGGATCTGTTGAATCCCATTTTTATTTTAGGTATCAGTGTTAGTAATGCTTCCGTAAAGGTACCAGGTAATAATACTTCAGCTTCAAACACCTCGATATAGACTTCTGTTAAAATTGGAGCCAATATATCTACATACTTTTTGTAGTATTCTGATGGGAGCCCATCTGCCCTCGGCGATTTGCCCGGCTTCATGGAGGTTATTGCAGCTTTGACCTCCTCTTGTGTAATGGGAGAGTCTAGTGACTCTGAATGCAAGGCATCTAATTTAGGTAATTCAATATTAGAACATTTTTTTTTTTTTTTTTTTACATTTTTCGTCATCCGAAGTACCTGAAGATGTATATAATTGTTTTTAGAACTTCTGAAAGACCTCATTTATTTCCTTTGTCAGTGACACCGTAGTATTCCTTTTCTTAATAGCCGGAATAATGTTAGCAGCATTTTGTTTCTAGAAAGGAGCTTCGTAAAATCTAGTCCGTAGTCTAAATAATGCATACTCAGCTTTTGTATTGTATATGTCATGTAACTGAAATTTATATTTACAAATATCTTGATATAAGTCATTAGAATAACGTCTAGCTAACTCCTTCTCCATTATACAAATAGTTGCTTCCAGGTTCTCAACCCCGTCTCTCCCTTCTTTTTTCTTTCTTGCTGCTTGGGCAATAAATTTCCCTCTAATATATGCCTTTGAGGCCTCCCATAAAGACGCTAACTTATCAGTGCTTCCAATATTCAGTTTAAAGAATGAGGTCAGATCATCAGCCAACAATGTGCCAAACACCCCATCTTGTAATAGTGCCGTATTTAACCGCCACCTTCCTGCTTCTGTGTTTAAAGCGATATCCAATTCTACTGTTTCATGGTCTGATAACACTATTGCTCCAATTTTAGAATCTACAACTTGACCAATAATAGAATTTGAAATTAAGATAAAATCTATCCTAGAGTGAGATTTATGGCAATAAGAGAGAAAAAAAAAAAAGTATACTCTCTTTCCGTTGGATTGACTAGGCGCCATATATCAGTCAATCAAGTATCCTCAGTTAGGATATGGAGGGCAGCTCTATCCCTTGGTATAGGAGGTCCTTGATATTTACTCTTTTCCAAAACCCCATCCATAACCTGATTGAAATCCCCTGCCAAAATAATTGGTCCCTCTTTGTCTCCAAGAATCTTGTTTATCTTATTAGTAAAATCTGGATCTGCCTTATTGGGGGCGTATACAGTATATTGCATAATATCATTTTAACCCCATTAATGAGAGATTCTAAACATATAATCCTGCCAGCATCATCTTTAGTTTCTGTTGACGTTCGAAAATTAAGCATCTGATTAACTAGGATCATTACCCCATTCTGTTTACTTGTAAATGAGGAATAAAATACATGGCCTACCCAATCTCTACTTGTTATTTGAGATATCAGGACTTTTTTTTCCTTTTAATTGGGCTTCCACACCCGTTAATATTCCATGTTATAAACCTGATGTGACTACCTATTTATAAAACAAATAAATCGCACATAATCGTGTGCGTGATCAAATGCTTTAGGAGACTTCCCCCTACTGGGGGATGACGTATTAGGCTGTGATGTACCTTTTTCCAAGTTAAACCACCGCAGTTGAACATTTCAAATACCAAAACCCCATGTAACATCCTGGTGCTTAACAAAGCGCAACTAACCCCTCCCCGGTTCTTAACAACAGAAAAAAATACAAACGAAAAACAACAAAAAAATCACGGTCATACCAAACAATGAGGACCGTCTACATTTAAACAGCCCCAAATTGCGGTCCGTGAAGTGCCGAATCAGCTATCCAGCCTTGCTTTCGGCTGTCAAAGCTGCTCTGAGACAGCACAGGTGTTCGACTTCTCCTTCCACCAACTCCATTCGAACCAAAAACTCCTACGTCCACTCCATTCGATCATTTCCTTTTTCTCTGGCCACTTGTAGCACTTTCTTCCTGGCTGACGAACGCAGAAACCTGATCAAAACTATTCTCGGTGGTCGATCGGCATCGGGCCAATCTCAAACTCTCCATCCGGATCCATTCCCAGTCCCTCCGATATGATTTTACACACGCACATAATCATTCCACCCGCCTCCAGCCCCTCTTTCAGACCGATCATCCTCACGTGCGGTGGCTCCTGTTTTCTAGATCCTCAATTCGATTCCACAAAACATCCAGGCGTTTATCGTGCCGTTCGCCGTCACTAACGAGTTTCGAGGCGACGTCTTCCATGTTGAAGATGCGGCCGTCCGTTTCATCCATCCTTTCTTGGATTGCGTTGACCGAATTTTTGAGATGGATAACCACCTCTTTGATTGATGACACATCTATCGCCACCCGTTGTAAGGTGGAGTTAATTTAGCTTGTTTCGGATAATAAGTTTTCCATCTTTAAATCTTGATCTTTCCGCTAGGGTGACGGTGACTCATGTGGCAGCGAAGTCTGTCTCGTTGCCATGCAGCTCGTTGAAGTCCCCTTAAAATACTTCGATGTGGAGGTCGACATCTGCTATCGAAGGCACCTTTTTATTCCACAGATATTTAACCTTACCAGGGACGCTAGCTTTAATCAAAACGTGGAGTGAATATGCTCGAATAAATTGGAAATATTGGTGGGGTTTACGGAGCTACACAACTACGCTGCCATCTTTCTCGGCGATCCCACGTGACTCCCCCAGAACGGCTGGTTTTAATATTTCTGCTGAAATATTTGAAAAATCTACTGAGAATTTTAAGCGGATGGATGGATGGATGGATGGATGGAAACTAATAAGATCAAATAAGAGAAATTATGTTAATTGCAGTGCAATCTCAATTTACAGTATGTGTCAAAGTGACAACAGTGCAGATAGTATCCATTGTGTAAATAACTTGGTGAGTTAACCTTAGTCTGTGTGTAATGGCAAAATATGTAATGGTAGGAAACCATTCAGGGTGGGACAGTTCTCTTGTGTGGGAACAGCTTTTTAATGAAAGAGATCAGAGGATAATAGCGTTGGAGTTGCCAGGTAGGATATAGTATACTGTAGTTACGCAAATGATCACTCTATAACTGTGGTGGGAAAAAAAAAGCAGCTCAGCATGCACTAAAGCTCGAAACTTGAGGTAGATTAGTTGCAGAAGATCACAATGTCTGGTGCTTTTTACTTTTAAAATGTTTTTTTAATCCAAATGAGTTACTGTCTGATCATCACTCATTATCAAGATGTTTTAACCTGCACACAACTTTTTTTTCTTCTTCTTTGTTTATCCAAACTGTCGTATGTGTGTGCGGGTGGTGGTGGTGCAGGAAATCAGCGATTTCTGAAGTAATTAATCCTGCATATCTGGTACAATTGACCATGGCATGGTTAACGTCACTGAGATCACATATTCCCCTATTCATCACCCAGTGCCTTAGCAATTGAGCCACTACTGCCCAAAGTGAGTTAAGCTAGTCGGGAGTCAAACCTAGATAGAATCTTCTGATCCATTGTCAGACATGTCATTCATTACATCACCGGGCCCCTTGTTTAAATGGATTGCTGCATCAATGAACAGTCTTACATGTTCCTGTTTTACAGTTCCTGTTAAAGTGACTCATGAGTATATATTGGCAAACCATATTTTTATTTAACTCCAGCTGACAAATTATTTGCCAGAATTGGAAATAGTGAGAACTTATCTGACGTGTAAGAGCTTCTTTATAATGTGGTATAATTTCCCATGTGTCTTTGCTGTAACAGTAAATACTTAGGAGGAAAATGACAGTGTTGAGTTATGACTTATATTAACATATTGTGTGTGCTTGTCTGTCTGTCTGTCTGTCCGTCTGTCTGGCAGTATTATGTTTCTCCAACTGTACTTTCAGCTTTCAACTATTTCATTTTTTATTCCCATCAGCTCAGCAGCATCAATAAAGCCATTAACTCCACTGAGACACCGGTAAAGGAGAAACATGCTCGCAGTATCCTTTGAATTTCTTAATGCAGGCTGTCTCTTATAAAATGTTGTGATCGCTTTCATTTATGCATTGTCATATGTTGTCATACTTTCATTGATTTAATTGCACACTATATACTGCATAACGTACTGCAGTTCTAAATCTGAATTCAGTGATGTACTGTAAATATGAGCGTAAAAGCAAAACGAATGGAGAATGAGCTAGATGTCTTCACTGTGCTGCAATCTGTTGCCCTTGACTTTGAGTACAGGGATTATCTTGGGAACTCATCGAGAAAAGGGGGCACATACTTTTTGGTCCTATGCTATTGGGCTGCCCTTGTCCAGTAATCCCATTGTTAGCTGGAAGTTTTGTCATGTTTTACATAAAGTTCTCCGTGATGGCCATCAAAATGTAAGTATTCTCTTTTTATTGAATGTACAGTAGAAGAAGCCACACTTGATTTTCCTAGGCCATGGTCTTGCCTTCCTTGAATTGATTTGAATGAATTTCTATATTCTTCACACACACAACTATACACAGAAAAATGTGCAGTGAAATGCATGATACGACAGAAAAGGTCGGCGATCAGAAAATAAAAAAGTAAAATCAAATGAAATCCAGACTAAAATCAAATGACACTACAAGACAATTTTTATTTTTTTTAGAGTTTTTTACTTTCGTTTTTACTTCTTTTGTTGCCACCTTTTTTGTGGAGTTGTGGGAATATGTTTGCAAAGCCAAACTACAGTCTCGTGTAAACTACTTTGGTTCATGCAGTAGTGCCCAAAATGCTCAAATGCTCGAAAGTATCCCTAAACAGCCAAAAAGGAAAACATTCTGGAGGCAGAATTCATTTCTTTGTCTGTGGGGATGAAAAGATAATTAGCAAAAAAAAAAAAAAAAAAAACCTTTCCATTTGATATCGCATTTTTGAGGGCCCACTGTTACTCAGAGGAACTTCGAATGGCTGCCCTGGGCGTGCAGAACACTAGGAATTACATGGCTTATGTTTAAGGGCATGACACGTACAGTATCTGTCTTTGAAACATGCCAGCAGGAGAAATTCAACTGTTGACGAAACTTGGACATCGACAAGAATGTAACAAACTCTCTATAGATCAGTAAACCCTCCTTTCATATGGTGGCAAATTTCAAAACGACATGAGTAAAATTTTGTCTTACAATCATTTTGCATCTGCTTTTTTACAGATATATTAAATTTTGCATGAAATATATTCTATGATACCGTTTAATATGCAATAACAAGACTATTAAAACTATTCTATTCAAATGTGTGTTTGTGAGAGATGTGAAGCATGTGAAAACAATGTGATTTGCGATTTATATTATTTGAGTTAAATAAATGGTCATTTTGTGATTGTAGCCAGGATTTTTTTTTGTTTGAATATGTTCATATTTTTTAACAGACACTACAAGACTGTATGAGACATTCTAGCCATATTGCAGAGACTGGAACACTATGGGTAACTTGAATCATGTTGTTAAAGTTTTTTTAGCAAGCCACTAAGGATGGCTCTTAATATTAATAATTGTTTAATGTTGTTTCCAGGCAAGCATCAGAGATAAATATGCATATGGGCAGCTTGTTTCTCTATATACCAAGCTCATCTGCTGTAAATTGACGTTCCATACTACAGTAAGACTGCACTTTGCAGATCAAAAGCCTTTACATTATAATAACAAATGAAGAGTTTGACAGCAAAATTGGAAACAGTTTTGTGCTTCCTCTCTCATCTCAGTTGGCTGTTCACAATGTGTTGACTTTTTAACCGAAATGCAGCTGCTTAGTGATGCAGTTTGCCTAAAACGTGGACGTTTAAAGCTTTGTGAGTCGCCAACTGAGATGGAAGAGGAGGCACGAAGGATGAAGAATGCCCTGAGAAATTTCACATCCTAGAAAAGTGTCAGAAAAAAAACAAAAATACCAAAATTACCACACACACACCTTCAGGCAGGTAGTTCCATTGTCATGAAAAAGTGAAGGTGGAGTTGTGGTGTTTTGCAAAATCCTACGAAATTCAGCATTTTGTTATAGACGTCCTTGTGCGCCAGGGAAAAATGATTACATGTACCATGTTTTGCTGTCAAATTGTTTAGTTGTTTGCTAAACACATTTACCTAATTTATTCTTTACCTTTGTATACATGTTTGCATTTATAAGATTTTGTTTCAGTATATATTTGCTTTTCCATTTATTATTCTGGTAAATGAAAGAAGACTCTATAATAAACAAAAATGAGATTCTTTGATATATGACTATTACTGTGTTTTATTTGAAGCAAATGAACACAGTATGTTTAGGTCATTTAGTCTAGTAATATGTAATATATATATATATATATATATATATATATATATATAATATATATATATAATATATTGTGCAAGAAACCTCTGTTTTGTTTCTTTGTAGCATCCTGAAATCCGAGCCAATCTAGAAGCCACAGATGAAGTTCTGGAGCGTACAGCAGGAACAGACATCAACAATGTGTATGTGATGAACTAATTCTACGATATTGACATCCTATAAAATGACTGTATGACTAGGGTGACAGTCCAGTATTTAAAAGGATCAGAACTGACAAATTGTTTAAGTGAGTGCTGCAGCGGTAATAAATACCGAATTAGAATGACCCGGTATTCAATGTGTCCAACAGTCACCTTTACCCTTTAACAAATAAACACTAAAGAAAAAATATAAAGAATTTTAGGCATAATTTAGTGGGTGCTGAAAAATAAAAAAAGGACAAATATTTTGAACACAGATTAAGTAGACAATAGTATTGTGTTATATCCCAAGTGTGGCCAGAACAAGTTCTTAATTTGTGCATAAGACACAAATATGCACCATGATCTCCTTGTTCAGTGAGTTTCTGGCCTTTTTATACAGAACTCTGTCCCCACTTCTGCAGGCATCCTCCTTGGCTGTCATTTTTGTTTCATTATTGTTATATGTACAGAAGGTCTTGGTTGGCACATCTCCACAAAAACAAATGTCAGAAGTCCAGAGTATACCCTGCTTCGTGCCCTTAGCCTCCTAGGTTAAAGTAAAGCCTTTATTTTGTCACATATACATTACAGCACAGTGAAATTCCTTCTTCGCATATCCCAGCGTAACTGGGGTCAGAGCGCAGGGTCAGCCACGGTACAGCGCCCCTGGAGCAGATAGGGTTAAGGGCCTTGCTCAAGGGCCCAACAATGGCGACCTGGCTGAGCCGGGAATCGAACCGCCGATCTTCTGATCACTAACTCGGTGCCTTAGCCCTCTGAGCCACCACTGCCTGGATAGGCTCCAGGCCCCACACGACCCTGAATACAGGATAAAGTGGTGATGATGTGAATACCATATTTTCACCATATTTTCTCCATACAATACCATATTTTCACCATAAAGTGGTGAAGATGATGAATGAGTAAGTGAGTGAATACTGAAACAGGAACTGTTGACATAAATTTTATTGATTTGGTCAGCTGGACTACCAATAAAGTAAACTCTGGTTCAAAAAACAACTTTGGGATGATATGGTTTGAGCATTTTAAATATGGATTTGAGAGAGTCGTGGTTTGTTAATACCGGAATATTCTTCTTCAAAGGATGTGGTTGACATATGACACCACTGACACCATTTGTTTCCTTTGCTCAGTTTCCAGCTGACTGTTGAGGTGTTTGATTACATGGATACAGAGCTTCGTCTTGCAGAGGCGGGTGAGTCGGCCTGTCTTTTTAATTGTCAGACAGGAGCGCTTATCACAATTGTCATACATCTACCTTAAGTTATAGAAATAAAACATCTTGATTAAAATTCTTTTCTACACCATAATATCTTTTAAGTGTAGCTGTTTTGACAAAATATAATGTTTATCCTGAAAATGTATTCATATTTAAATGTGTAAAACAAAATTTAGCCTCAACAAAATTTTTGATGTAAAAAAAAAAACACTGCCTTGCCAAAAAAGTCACCCGCTGTATTTACTGAAGCAAATAGTTAAGAGCCTTCCGTTGGATAATTACTGCAGTGTAATATGATTCCCGTGGCAAAAAGTTATGAAACGTTAACTGACCCTAGCTTCTCAAATCATAAACAACCAGGTCAGAAGACATATCCTGTGATCCTGGCAAAGGTCTTCCCGTTTCAGAAAGGTCAAATTAAAGGCCAAGCAATAGATTGTTGAAACTACTAAAAATGGGTTAAGAACTATAAACCGCATTATATACAACTCATTATTAAAAATCCCAATTAAGAAAAAGGCTAATTGTGAGGAAAAAGTGAGGCTAATTTTGGGGAAATTTGCTAGGGAGCAGAAAGAATGGACTGTGGAGCATTGGAAAAACATAATGTGGTTGAAAGAGTCCAGATTTCCCTTGTTTCAGAGTGATGGCCGCATTGGGGTGAGAAGAGAGGCAGATGAAATGCCTAATCATTAATCATAAAAGAAAACGTCACGCCTATAGCAGTTCCTATCGTGCAAGCCTGTGGTGGCAGTATTCCGATCTGGGGTTGCTTTAGTTGCTCAGGTACAGTATAGGTTCAGCAGCATTATGTGTCTAGATAAAAATGACTATTCAGGTCAGCTAAATATACTGAATGACCAGGTCTTTCCAGCAGTGGATTTTTTCTTCACTGATGGTACTGCATATTCCATGATGACCCCAGACCTTAAACTCGTTGAGAATCTTTAGGATGCGGTCCAACTCTCATTATCAATACAAAAGCTTGGAGAGGCCGTAACGCAACTCTGGACTGAAATAAATGCTGTGATTTTGCATAAGCTTATCGCAACCATGTCACAGCCATAATTAACGCAAAATGTAGTCCTCAGTGAAATATTGGTGTGTGCAGGTTTTTTGGCTGGGCAGTGCATAATCTCTTTCATTTTCCATTTCCCAATCTTTGCAATATATTCGTTCTGTATTTCATATAGAAGGTATACTTACTGTACAGGTAACTATTTGCATAAATTTGTCACACTTAATTCAAAGTATGTAATAAAGTAATATTCGGTGACCATGGAGTAGTGCTGGGCAATTAATAGAAAACTAATCAAAACCAACATTCTATTTGACATAATCTTGCCCATGTCAATTATTTATTTTTGAATCGTGTGTGTTTGTTTTAACCTATACCAATCTGACTGCAGTTCTTATTGTTGACAGCTGAGCAGGACTTTAAATTAGGGCTGCAACTAACAATGATAATGATGATGAATTTTTACTTCTTCTTATTAGTAGTAGTAGTACAAAGTCAGTAGCATTTTACAGGCTAAACTTTTTTATTAGTCTATTAATTAAATTATTTTGGTTAGTCTAGTAATAATTTTCTTGTTAACTAATCTGGTTACTGATAACCATAATTTCGACGTTTAATATTTTAACTTTTCAATTTAAGCATTTTCTCTTAAAAATATTTGCTTTACTCGATTTGATTTGGACGGCGACCTTAACGGAGGGAGCGGATAGCGCTGTCCTCCGAGTGTGTAACGAGCAGTTCGAGAAGATGCGGTCGGCTGGCGTCACGTGGTTCGGAGGAAACACGTGATAGTCTTCGGCCCTCCCGGCTGAGTGGTAGTAGTAGCCTTAATGTGGGAGCCCCCTAGTGACGGGGAGGAATTGGACACGACTAAATTAGGGAGAAAATCGGGGAAAAATCCAAAAAAAAAAAAAAGAATGAGTAGGTCAAAGAAAAACGTGCACATAACTTTGTCTCATTCGACAGCCCACCAAAAAAACACCCCACAAAATAAAATCTGACATTTTGCCATATACATCTAAGAGCAATATCAACTGCATTCCTCTCAGAAAGACTCACATTTATCATTTACTTTAACATTTAATCTATGCAGGAAGCAACTCTACTGTATATGAGCATAAGCGAACTAATACTTACGCTGCTGTCTCGTCGTTTTGAATTCATAGAGAACTGTGATGTTTGATGATTTTTTTTTTTGTGCGTGTGTGCAGTGGTGCTCTGCTGCAGTGATCCATTTCACTTTGACACATTGCACTGATCACAATTTTAGTAGGAGCTTTCTAAAGAATTTCGACACGATTTTTTTTATATCTCATATTCCACCATGCACTAGAAAAAATGTAATTGAAATTTAAAGTAAATGGGCCTCGGAGTGGCGCAGCGGTAAAGTGCTCGCCCAATCAGGGGCGTCTGTGCGCTCACACAAATGGAAGGAGCAGATGTCTTCTCACTGTGTTACGCTGCCACAAACAAGACGTGAGCGAGCAGTTCGAAAAGATGCGGTCGGCTGGAAATGGAAAATTAAATGAATCTCACAAATGGAACAGTGTGGTCTCTGGGTCTTTCAATCCCAGATGCCATTTTGTCTCAAAGCTGTTTTCCACTGTGTTGGACTGTGAATTCTGTTTTGTTAAGGATTTTTCAAAATTAGGATTAT
Source organism: Clarias magur (assembly GCA_013621035.1). Taxonomy (NCBI): domain Eukaryota; kingdom Metazoa; phylum Chordata; class Actinopteri; order Siluriformes; family Clariidae; genus Clarias; species Clarias magur. Next base: position 2,013,120 of record QNUK01000052.1, on the reverse strand, counting down.
TCACCATCTGGACAGCTTTACAAAACAGCCATTTTCTATAATTGTGCTCCCAGACTGATTCATTAAAACCTGCGAGGCCAACTCATTTCTCGCGCAATCAACCCCCCACCCCACACACACGCACGCACGCACGCACACACACGCACACACACATACAATATACCAGACTTGAGAAATCTTATCCATTCACTTGCACACTGAAATTATTGTATGTAATTGTAAATACTGGTATCTGGTGCACTTCAGTGTCTTATTTTTATACATGAAATGTGAGCTACTTCCTTAATTGTACTGGAAGAAGAACCGCATTCCGTTTGTATCAGCGTAACTAAAATGTTCGTAAGTCGGGGACTACCTATATACAGTATGGAGTCTTATGTCTTTTCATGAATCTATTTTTTGAATGGTTAATGGTGTTGTATTTTTGTGTTTTCTGTTCTTTCATAGTCCTACGACAGCTCAATACCTCCATTGCCATGTCAACATTGACAGCAGTACAGTGTAAACTAGCACCGCTTATTCAGGTCATCCAGGATTGTAGTCACCTGTATCACTACACTGTCAAGCTGCTATTCAAGTTACATGCCTGTGAGTCTTTTGACACCCTTCTTGAGATAAAAAAAAAAAGTTATTCATTCATTGGTTTATAAAAAAAAAATAAAAAAAACCTCTGCTAGATGTTATTCTTTCGATAGTAAAAATGTTACTATATATGTGTTAAACCATAGGTTTACCTGCTGATACACTTCAGGGCCATCGTGAACGCTTCCATGATCAGTTCCACAGGCAAGTAGCAAGGTTGCAGAATGAGGCAACCTTACAATGTTTTACTGTAAAGTGTAATAATTGAAATACCACCTGTTTACCACCACAATGGATTTGAAATGTTATAGTGAACATTTGATCGAAGAATATATTTGTGTCTTTAATTTAACTGATTTATCAAAAATATTTGTTTAGAAATTTCAGTGATGTCAATTATAATGTAAAGTCCAGAGATCATTAAATGTTTAGTTTTCTTTGAGTTTTCTTTGATACTTTGCCACGCCTAGAATCTGCCAGAATCTTGACTGATTACTGTAAAATCCATTGTGGTGTTGTGCAAAGGCAAAGAAAAGAGACACACCCACAAAACATAATAGTTTTGACAAATTATCTTCTAAACATAGTTGGAAATAAAAATGCAGTTGCATTTACAAGTATTAAGAGGGATTAATCTTTGAGTATTTTCTTATTTTTTAAGACTTTAATTATTTAATTACTACATTTTTGGACCTTTTTATAATTTAATTGTTGAGGACAGGACCATTATATATAGAGGACCCAGGGGCCGTCCATCTTGGGCTGGCCACAACATTAGAAAGCTTTCTCCTAGCTGGCTAGTTTAGTAGCCAGATTTGACATAGCAGTGGATATAACACTATGTTCATAAATAATTCTACTCAGAGATATTGTATTTAGAAAAAAGTGTGGGCCTAGAATATAGTCAGAAAAGTACATCACGGGCCTCTGAGTGGCGCAGTGGTAACGTTCTCTCGCTATTATCCGGAGATCGCTAATCCGATTCCCGGGTGGTGCTGTAACCTCTCGCAGCCGGAGATCTAGAGAGAGCTGATTGGCCGAGCTCTCTCAGATGAGAGGTACATAGTGCTCCGACATTAATTACAGCTCTACGGCCAATCAGGGGCGTCTGTGAGCTCACGCAAGCGGAAGGAGCGGATAGCGCTGTCCTCCGAGTGTGTTAGTATGCCGGCATCATGTGGTTCGGAGGAAACAAGTGACAGTCTTCTGCCCTTCCGACAGAGTGGTAGTAGTAGACTTAATGGGGGAGGCCCCTAGTGAGGAATTGGACACGACTATATTAGGAAAAATCAGGGAAAGAAAATACACTACCCAGCCAAAAAAAGTCACAGTGTAAGTACCATTTTTCTTCTAGTCTAGTTCAGTACATGCATGGGGAAGACTGCAGACTTGACAGTTGCCTAGAAGGTAATCACCACCACCCTCCACATGGAGGATAGGCCACAGAAGGTCATTGTTGAAAACTTTGCAAAGTGCACGATAAAAGCATATTTGTGGAAAGGTGACTAGAAGGGAAAAGTGTGGAAGGAAAAGGTGTTTGCATTATTTTTGGTACAGCTCTCAAATATACATACATGAGAGTGCAGACATTGAAGGTTTCTAAATGTTATGTTTTTTTTTCATTTTTTTATTTTTTTTATTCAAATCCTTTTTTCCCCCTCATTCTTCTACCAGAAATACTTCACCATGACAAAGTAAAAACAGGCTGTATTGTTAATTTATTGAATCACTCAGAATAACTATTCAGACATGTCAATTGGTACTCAACACGATAGGAATCTTCTTTAATGCTACAGTATGTTCATTATGGAAAGTCTACATTGCACTGAAGGGTTCTATGATGTCTGAGCAAAAATGCAACACAGATATTTAGAACAGCAGCTACCAAAAATGCCTCATGCATTTTAATATTTTGAAATGCATCTGTTTAAAGTGAAATGAAATGTAAACAAATTCCAGAAAAGTTTAAATATGAATACAATGAAAACTACAATACTTTAAAATCATATGAATATTTTATTCACAATACAACATAGAGAATATAAATGTTTATTTTGCACTTTTATCCACTAAATGAGCTCATTTCAAATTTGATGCCAACTACAGCTCTCAAAAAGTTGCCAGGGGGCAGCAAAGGGCTAAAAAAGCTGGAAATTTTGAAAGTCAACTAATTAAGTTAATTGACATCAGGTCTTAGAGAGGCAGAGTGTGTAAGAGTACGCACAAAAACAGTGCATAAAAAGTGCCTGACCACAAACTCTTCAGCAGCTGGAAACCTATATCTGGCAAGAATGGGACCAAATTCCAAGACCAAAACTCCAGCAACTCATAACCTCAATGCCCAGACGTCTTCAAGCTGTTTTGAAAAAAGCTACACCATGGGAAACATATACAACCATTTCGAGACCTGAAGCAGGCATCAAATTTCAAATGAGCTCATTTTGTGCATAAGATTGATAAATTCCTCAATTTGAATATTTATGTTATGTACTATAACACTTAACATAAAGGCAGGTCTGCCTCTGTCCACCATTCGTCCTCTGCAGCTAATCCAGAATTCAGCGGCACGTCTGGTTTTGAACCTTCCCAAGTCCTCTCACACCACCCCACTTCTCCGTTCCCTGCACTGGCTTCCTGTAACTGCCCGCATCAAATTCAAAACCCTGATGCTCGCCTACAAAGCTAAAAATGGCCCAGCACCCACTTACTGTACCTCTCTGCTCTAATCCCACCTCGCACTGCACTACGTCCCCTCCGATCCTCCAGCACTGCTCCACTCGTCCCACCGTCACTCAGGGATCGAGGAGGGCATTCGTCCAGACTCTTTTCTGTTCTGGCACCTAGGTATTGGAATGAATTTCCTCTAGATGTCCGTACAGCGGACTCTTTGACAATCTTTAAACGATGACTCAAGACGTATCTGTTTCGTCAATACTTGGACTAATTCCCCTCCCCCACCAAAAAAAGAAATCATAGTAAAAAAACCTTCCCAACTGGGTTCGGCGCTTAGTTAGTAACCTAGTGACGCAGTGTAAGTGCCTATCCAGTGATGTAAAAAATATATATAAAGTACAAATAAAACAAATGAACCTGCACTTGACCTTTAACAAGAATTGTGGCTGAATTAAGATGAATAATTATGAATTAAGAGGAGGAGGGGGCTACTGTGTAGGATGACTTTCACACACACACTAACGGAAACACTGCTCTTTCTGCAAACTTCTTTAACAAGAACCTCTCTAATGCCATTTGCTTTAGTCTCCTTCTGAGGATTTTACGGAAACGCTCAGCAGACAAAACGCTTGCATACTACTTGTATGTTAAGACCTTGCTTGTTTATCGAGTGAAAATGTACTTTACCATTTTGCTCGCCTTGCAAATGATTGTGGACCAAGGTTATTACTCGCAATACAAGATTTCACTTTATTGGCTCATGTGTCAACGTCCCAACTTTTCTGGAATTCGGGTTTTATATATGATTTAAACATGCATAAATCATAAATTGGAGATTTTATGAGAATTAAGAAAGGATTCTCAGAAAATTACATTTCGGATTCTATTTGGGGAGCTTTTGAAAAGGGAACATTTCATGTTTTTATACATTGTACCTTTATATCCTGAATCTTCTGGAATAGAAATCTAAACTCATACGCCTAAAGGGATCTTTTTAAATTCATCACACTTAAATGTATTTTAACGGTTATTTGTGCACTTCTTTTCATCTTTTCAGCCTCAAGACTTTTTTTAATAAAGCCAGAGACATGATGTACTTCAAAAGGCTTATCCAGATCCCAAGGCTACCTGATGTAAGATTATTTTCTTTCTTTGTTTCTGTCTTTCAATACCATGTGTGTTTTTGTGTCTATGTTGCACAGTCAGTTTAGTTGTTTTGCAACAAGTTCGGTATTTGACAAAGGCCGAAGTGTGTGAAGACTAGCCCATCTCGTTCCACAAAAGAGTCTCAAAATGACTAAAACACGGTTAGTGTGCTGTAGGCATGTAAACATCAGCGCTAGACCATGTAACAATGAAAGAAGGTGCCTTGGTTTAAGGAATCGTTATTATTGATTACATCATGTTGATGGTCATGTAGGTGTATTGCTTACCTTGGGCAGGATGCAGTATGGAAAGAAGGCAAAATGATGGGGACATTGATCCACAGGGAAAGAAATGGGTCTTGGCATTGACATGGGTGACACGTGTTTACAAAAATTTAAAGGCAGTATTAACAAGTAATGGTATGTGAATGTATTGCCTTCTTGGAATGTGATGAAAGCAATAAATGCAGAAATAAATAGTTCTCTCTACTATTATTCTGATATTTTGCATTCTTAAAATGAAGATGCGATCCTAACTGACTAGGATTAAATGTCAGGAACTGTGAAAAACTAAGTTTAAATCTATTTGGCAAAGGTTCAGGCAAACGTCTGTCCATACGTACAGTACATGTCTGTAATTCATGTTAAACATAAAGCATTTGCTAAGGTGGAGCTAATAAATTGAATATAACCATTTTATCAGTGTAAGGTATATATGTGGGTGTGCTTGAGGCTTTAATTCTCCTGTATCCGTTGAAAAAAACTTCATTAAAAACCTATGAGAGTTTATTATGAGCAGTATAACACATTGTTTTAAAAAGTCCCATAGTTGTTAGATTTATTTAGGGAATATGTTGTGCGGTGAGATTCAGGGACATACCGTATGGAAGCTGTTCTTGAAGCTTGAGATGGACCAACATACTAATACTAATACACTTTATTTTTTCCATTTAATCAATTACTCGTGTTTTTGTATTGATCTTTATTCATAATTTGTCTACAGTCCCCTCCAAACTTTCTTCGGGCCTCTGCCCTTGCAGAGCATGTAAAGCCCATGGTTATTATCCCAGATCAGGAGGAGCCTGAGGAAGATGATGAGCCTGAACCACTAATAGATGTCAGTGAAGCTTCTCCAGTTAGCATGGCTTCCCAACCACAGGTAAGGTTTTTAGTCCAAAATCTGCAAAGACTTTGTAACAATATGTATGTAAGTTTAAATATATATGTAAATATTCACTGATAGTGAAGCAGTCTGTAAATGTCTAAAACCTTACCTTGAACGGACAAATGGAGTTTTTTTTTTTCCCCTTTAAAACATGCACATGCCATTAACGCTTTTAAAATAAACTTTCATAGACACAACATACTGATGGATATACCAGTTAATTACTTAATTGTTTTTCTGTCATTTGGCAGTGTTGCACAAGATAGAATATTAAATGATGAAAAAATAGAAAAAACAGTTCAAACTGGTTGTTTTTTTGGATATGTTTTTGCCTATATCAATATGATGTGAAATTACTTCAAGAAAAGCTGTATATAGTTTTTTTCATTTAAAAAAATAGTCACAATACTTACAATACTCCTCACGTGCAATTACAAATGGCTACGTTATTTTTCTTTCCAACAATACTCTCAGAATTTCCTACCTGTTGTAAAAATTCGATCTATCTGTCTACATTTCTTTATGAACAATTTCTACCAAGAGTTTCACTCCAAAAATTGCAAGTCGCAGTATTATCAGAGGAAGCATCTTCTCTGACCTTCTGTCACTCTTAAGGTTATCATGATCCCTATAGTGTTTGCATTTTCAGACTTTCTGAGAGTGAGGGTCGTTATGTATATCAGGTTAAACAATTTCATGAGTTATTTTTGGACCAAAAAAAGCAATTGTTTACAATCGGACCTTGACTGGCAGTCAAATTCACTTCATTTCTTGTAAATGGTTTGTTCATGTTTAAATTGTAACTTATTTTGTAAAATTGCATTGTTGATAATGGCACCAGTGTCGGTGGCCTCTGCTGTCACTGCAGAGAGAATCTGCTTTGTGTGGTGATAACATGAAAGGGATTGTAAATGTGGTGTCTTTGCTCACACTTTCTTTTTAATGCCCTTATACAGCAAATGCATAAGAGGTTTTCTACACCTCAGGACACTCTCCTTCCAAGCTACCAAATTAACTTTGATATGTTTACATTCTAGTTTTTAAGAGGTGTGTTTTAAGGTATATGTATTATATTTATGCCAGGGTGCTTTAAAAAAAAAAAAAAGATAACAGAATGCTTACCAGTCATCTGATCAAGTTCTGTAGGATCAGAAAGTGTATAAGATCCAGACATTTCCGCATGCTCCCCAAACCTTTTCAACAATTTTATGTGTGGAAGTTTAAATTGCTTTTTGTTTTTTTTGGACAGGTTGACATATTTGATCAGACCTTTGGGCCCCCAAATAATGGTTTTGATGACAGGTACTGAAACATAAAAATGTTTCACTTGTTTACAATAAAGATTCTGAATGCTTGAGTTCTTGTTTTGTTAATAAATCTGTTCTGCTTTATAGGGACCTCCAGATTGAGAGCTTGAAACATGAAATTGAAATACTTCGAGCTGAAGTTGAGAAGATCAAAGCTGAGGTAAAAAAAAAAAGAAAGAAAGAAACCTAAATAAAGTTGGCTCACATTTGTATCAGTTGAACAAACAGTTAAAAGATAGAAAAACAGATTTTGAATAGACATTTTTTAAAATGGTGAAAAAGAAAAAGGTTTACCAACTAAAAATGTGGTTATGTCTCATTTCATCAATGATTCTGACTATGCTAGACAAAATTCAGCAAAATCTTAGTGGTAAATCTTCAAGTGAACTTCAGCTGAATGTAATTACAAAAATGTAAAATCCTACTTATTTTTTATTTAAATTTTTGTCTGAACCTATAAAATGTTTCATAATATTTCAATTTACCAACACCTGATCAGTTGTCTAAATACACCTAGTTAAACAAATATACATTTAAAAAACTAAAATGATAATGCAAAGCTTTTTGGACACCATAGTGACTAGACTGCTGCAGTTATCATAAATTACATCGTTATACTATAATTCGTATTTCACTGTCTTCTCGGAATAGTGGATTGTGATACCGTTACCTCTGGCCTGTGAAGGTCTTGTCTGGGTCTGAAACCACCTACTGTGTGCATCCTGAAAAAAAGTTATGTCACGGAAAACTTTTTCCCCCCTAATTAAATTTCAGCATGAAACTCGTATATTCTAAATTCATTACACACAAAATTCAACATTTCAAGCCTCTTTTTTTTTGATGATTATAGCTTTCAGCTAATGAAATAAAAAAAATTGCACCCTGAATTTTAAATGAATTAAATTTGTGTGGAAAACTGCTTCTTCTTATACTGATGTTCAAAACACACAGATTCACCTACCCTCTCCTTCTACTCCCCCTCATTCTGGCCCAACACCAAACACCTGAAATCTTTGCCTCCATTTGCAAACTTTTCAGCTTTATCTTGCATAGATTTTCCTCGCCACCTTTTCCACCACCCTGTCCTTTTTGCCATAAGAGATGGAGAAGAAGGAGGGAGAGGTGGTGGAAAACATGCTTCATCACAATGCTTCATCACTCCACTTATGGGGCCACCTATGGCTCTTTGAGATTCTGGTTATGCTATCAGTATAGGAGGTAAACCAGTGGGCTGCTGTCCCTGCATATCCAAGGTGAAAGCTTCTGGAATCACAAATCTGTCCCCAGTCAGGTGCACTACACAAGATTTTACAACATCTCTAATGATGAGAAAGGGAAGAATAAAGTTAAACAGTAATTTTTTCATGTCCTCTCGAAGTCCTGCTTGTAATCACAATTGACTTCTGGTGGTAGCTTCCATGTGTCAACATAAAAACTATAAATTTGACCCGACTCATTGGTTTGACGAACAGACAGTACAAGTAAAAGTCCAAAGAGCTCATTGCAGAACTGAAAAAGCGGAGGGTAGAGTGAATGTCTCTTGGAGGCATTTCCAAACAACTGCAGATTCCAAGATTAAATCAAGTTTTTGGAAAGTGGAGCCACCTTGCCAAGATTTGAAAAAAAAGACCAAAACTGTCACCCTCAGTGGAGAGGAAATTGGTTCTGATAATCACGAACCAGGAACCATCAATGCACAGCTCTGCAATGAAATGGTGACTGCTGGAACACCAAAGTCGCTGTATACATTTAAGTGAATTTTACATTGCTGTGGACTGATCGGGTGTTTTGCAAGAAAGAAGCTAGCGTGCTCAAAGATCAGTACCTTCAAGCTTGGCAAAAAATAAAAGACTCTGTACCTTCCAACCTATTAAAGATTGTTGTACAGTCATTCTTTCCTAGAGAATAAAAAGGGTAAAAAAATCTATTTTAACAGCAACTGTAAAATGCCTGGAGCACGTGGATGCTAAGACAGGCTCTGCGCTCAAGCAGTTTTTCCCCACGCTGTCCTCATCACGGAGATCAAAGGGATGGCATTCCGATCTCGACTTTGAGGCACATAACATTGCCTGGCTGAAGTGCTACTCTCTAATAACTCCACTGCACAACTCCTTGCTTTATTTCCGGACCCTGGACTAAAATCCGCTCTTCGCTTTCATAATGTGGAGAAAGCCCGAGGTCTATTAAGGTTAATCATCGCCAGCCAGCCCGACCTGGCGGCCCCGCCCCTATATGCATTTTTGGATATATGTCTAATATACATTTCTATTTCTACTTCTCATGTGTGTCCCCAATGTAGGCTCAGCGATATATCACTCAACTGAAATCTCAGATCAACAGTCTAGAGGCAGAGCTGGAGGAGCAGAGAGTGCAAAAACAGCGTGCCCTCGTAGAGAATGAGCAACTACGTATGCAACTGGAGGCCACTCAAACATGCGGTGCCGAATATGAAACGATGAAAGCTACTTTTTTGGAAGCTGACAGTGAGTGTGCATAGTCTGACACAATGTCTTGTAAAACCCTGCATAGTCATAATGTGCATGTTGTCAATAAAACACATGCTTGTGCCAAAAAAATGCTGCAAAAGAAACCTAATTTCTTTACAGAGAAAGCTCAAGCTACAGAGCTCCGTTATAACAAGCTGAAGGAGAAGCATGCTGAGTTGGTAGCTAACCATGCAGAGCTACTCAGGAAGGTACGTGTACATGCATGAGGGCAATGTTGTATGCGTTGTATATGTGTGTGTGTGCGTGTGTATTTTTAAGAATGACAAAAGGTATACATGCCTGCAATTTGCAGAGTGCAGATACAGTGAAGATGTTATCAGCCACTCAGCTGACCCAGGAGGAGGTGGCAAGAACTAAACAACAGTTATCTTTTGAAGTGGAGAGGATCAAGCAGGAGTCTGACATGAAGGTCTCACGCAGTGATGCGCACACATACATCATTTCCTGAATTAGTTTTAATGTCTTAGCGAACATATTTGGTATCGTTTGATTAAAATCAACACTACCTTCTAGAACTGCCTGCTATAGTGAAATCATGATCATGCGATTAATGTTTCAGCTGGAGGAGCAAAAATTTGAAATGGATAAATTGAGACGAGAATTAGAAGAAAGGATTGGAGAAATACAACGAATAAAAGGGATATTACAGACTAGTGAAAAGGTATTTATGATTCAGATAAATACCTTTTAAGTGATGTTATGAATGAGTGTTTAGATGCATGTTTTAACGCCCCCTGCAGGGCAGCGAGCAGCTGAACAACTCCATAACGTCTATGCAAGCAGAAAAGGAGCGTTTGATGCGGAGTGTTAGTGAGAAGGAGGCTGAGCTATCCTCTTTGAAGCAGGCAGCCCAGCTGAAGGAGTCATCTGTCCTGCAAGAGAGGGAGAGAAGAAGCAAGGAACTGGGAGAACTCCAAGAAAAACTGAAAGAGAAGGTAGGCTGGGTTTAGAGGGCTAGTTTTTCCTAACTGGGGAATAACTCCAATTAACCGGGTGCCAATCCATCGCAGGACACACACACACACACTTAAACACACTCGCACACTCATTCACATACTACGGCCAATTTGGGAATGCCACTTAACCTAACCCACATGTCTTTGGACTGTGGGAGGAAACAGGAGTTTGAAGTTATATTATAAACCTTATATAAACTGTAAATTAACCTAATTATTATTGAAGTTTTCTTCACACAGAATAGCTTACATTCTAAAAGTGTATTTTCAATGTAATATAATACATACAATGAATGTGTGAAGCAAGTTCTGCTTGCATGATGTAAGCTAACTTTTTACCTATATGAAAAATGTATTAGTTTGGTCATTGGAAAATAGAGAGGAACTATGAACAGAAAATAAGGCTATCGTATGCAGTACTGTAAATGGCACATTGAAATGTCTGGCCAGCATACTTAATTATTATTATTATTATTATTATTATTATGTAGAAGTTATGTACATAAAGGTGCATGTGTGTGTTCCTGTAGATACACTGAGTGGTCAAAAAAAAAAAAAAGTCAGACACACCTCAAACTACTTCACCTTGCATTTAAGTGATTTCTGACCATGTCATTCATTTTTTTTTTCTGACTACATGTTTTTTTTTTGAGCACAATAACTTATAATGTTATAGCAAGAACAAGTTTTTATTATTAACATTATAAATAATGCTTTTACTTTTACTTTGTAGAACGCAATAATTACCGCTTTTGGTGAGTTTCTGAATAGGTTTCTGCAAGCCTTATACCCCTGGATGCAGGCAATTTCTTTTCTGGCAGATGCTCTGAAGCTCAATCACTTTTGATCTTGGTCTTTCCCGTCTATGGAGGTCAGGCCTTGGTTTTGGCTTGGCCATTGAATGAAATTCAGACATGTCTCCCAAAGCCGCTCCAGATTAGTTTTGGCTGTATACTTTGGGTTTTACACCTTACACACACACAGCTGTGTGGACGTCTAAATCATGTACAGAATGTGAGGCATGTCTTTGGTCAATGTCGATGTGAAGCGCCATCTTGTTTGCTTTTATGCTTTCTGAAAGCGTGACCGTCGCGGCGCGAGTGTGCATGAGAAACACGGAGGGAAAACTCATATGCAAGTTAACTGCTAAAAGCTTGCTATGGATATTTTATTACCTTCCCTAGAATAGCCACCCTTGGACCGCAGACAACCCGAAAGAAAAGGTGACAGCACAAAGACAGACTCTGCATGATCCTACACGATACAAGGTTATTAACGTGGTCTCTGTGGTAAACAGGAACCTAATCAAGCACAATTCTATGAAGAGAGCATGAATCAGAGACAGTGTACACCAGGGGTGTCAAACTCGGTTCCTGAAGGGCCGCAGACCTGCAGGGTTTTGTTCCAACCCTCGAGGACCTTCAGAGTTTAGCTTCAACCATAATTAAAAACACCTGATCCACCTAATCAAATCATTAAGGCTTATTTGAAAACTACATGGCATATATGTTGGAGCAGGGTTGGAACAAAACCCTGCGGGTCTGCGGCCCTTCAGGATCGGAGTTTGACACCCCTGGTGTACACCTATAGAGAATTTCACTAATTACATGGAATTTTTTCCATTTGTGGACCTTGCTCGTAGCCACCATCCTACAAAACCTACAATCATCAAGAGCTCCTCTAAATGCTCATAGAGAAGTAGGAATGGTTTCAGACCCAGCTTGCAGCAGCAGAAAAAAGAGTGTCTGAAGTCAGAAGTCAACAGCTGTCCAGGTGTGCCCCAGATTGCGGTGGGACTGTTCCAGCTTCATGCTATCCGAGAGGTTTCGGCTTTGACGATCACCAGGGCCTCTTTATCTTGTTTGATCGTGCTGCTGCAGTGTGGCGCGACCAACCTCCTGCCACTTGTCAGGGAGGCACAGTTAGCTGCTTCGTACCTTCACCTGAAAAGGGAGATCCTGCAGCACTCCAGTACGACACCAAATACCAAAAGCACACCAAAGAGCATGGGAGAGCCACTCAGGTCAACAGCTTTGGGATGCCTGCCACTTATTGTTACTGTTAATGAAATGTAAAAAGGAGGAATTGATTGACTTGGGGAGGCAGGAGCAGTTTCTTGCCTCGCTGCTGCATGAGATGAGCAAGGGGGTAACCAGGATGGCTGAGTTACATTTTGACACACTCAATCAAGCTGCACCGTAGCGCATACTATTAAGTATTCAAGAAACAAAGCGTGAATCTACTGTATGTATGTTTTATGTGTGTGTCAATAACCTCTGACAGGTGTGTCAAAATAAAACCAAGTGATGACGCTTGCTCTCTGCTTGCTCCTAGGTCATGTTAAAGTATATGTTAAAAATCATGTTAAAGTATAAACTGTACTCATACATTTGCATCTCAAGAAACAAAAAGAAGCAGAACAAAATATCCCCAGTATACACGCTAGAAAGATCTGTCACCTTTATATGGATGATGGATGTCACTAGGTGTCATTAGGTGTTTTCTGCCTTTATATCTTAAAATTATATCTTAGGTGGGGAAAAAATCTTCAATCTGGTAAAATATACAGCATATATATGTTTAAAAAAAAAAAATCTGCATTTGCTTAACAGTAAAAATATTTTCTCTGAATAATTTTTGTTGCCTTTCAGTTATTATTATAATAGAATTTTCACAATTCAGTTGTCACTAAAACTTTGATTAAATAAATTTTGATACATTATGAAGAAATATTGATCATAAGAATTCATGTGATCCATGTTTGTGTCTGTGTAGCTTGGCCGTGAGGAGCTGTTGCAGCAGAAGCTGTTGGATGAGCAGTTTGCCTTGTTGCAGGGTACAGTAACTGAAGCAGAAATCATCATTCAGGATGCTGTGGCCAAAGTGGATGATCCTCTGCATATACGCTGCACCAGCTCCCCAGGTACTAGAGATGTGCTACCTCCTTATACTGAACCTATACTGCAGTTTATACACTTGAAGCTCAGTTTAAAAAAAAATGTACATAGCAAAAAGACATTGATTAAATAAATCAATAAAATCTTATGTCTTTTTCCAATCTTTAGATTACCTTGTAAACCGTGCAGAAGCCGCACTGGGCTCAGTTAATAACTTGCAGGTTGGCCACTCCAGCTATTTGAAGAATATGGAAGGTACTTTGTGTTGTTATTACCTTATAAACCTCCCTATGGTTTCACCTATGACATCTGTGTAGATTATTTCTACATATTTTCAGTAATAAATATTATACATTAATCATATTCTAGTGATTTATCCTATTCCTCTAATGACTAATTTTTGTAAATAATTATACTTTTTGTTTTTCTGACCAGATGCTGGGCCTCTGCTGAGGGCCCTGACTCAGTTCTCTCATCTTACTGCTGACACCATTGTCAATGGGAGTGCGACAGCACACATGGCACCTACAGATCTTGCCGATCGTAAGACTGAAATAGATTAACCCACTGTTCAATCATGTTTAAACACATAACTGTTACAGTTATACTTTTATACTTATATTTTTTGTTTTTGTTTTGGGGGGGCAAGGCAGAGTAATTTCTCTATTTATAATGTCCTCTATGAAAATTTGCTGGCTTTTCCATGTGCACTGTGTCATGTAAGTCAATTGGTGGATTTAAATGTTTGGTGGATTTAACTGGCAAGTTGTTGTGTCTGGTGTGTGCAGGATTGGTGGAGAACTGCAGAGCGTGTGCCACCCAAAGCTTAAGCTTTCTACAGGACCTAAAGTCCAAAGTTTCCATAAAGGGATCTGATCCAGCATCTGTTCGTATTGTAATTAAGAGGATCTTGCAAATGGCACAGGTGAGGCAAAATATCAATCCCTACAAAAATAAAAACGAGTAATATTTTTATTTCCTACATGCTGTCTGACGGGGCCTCGGGAGCAAATGGTGGTGGTGGTGATGACCTTTGTTTTATTATGTAATGTCAAGTCCACATTTTCCCATTTGACTATTGCAGTGCTTTCAGTGCAAGTTCCAATGTGTATGGCGAACTCCTGTTATACTTATATTTATTTATTTAGTTTATTTGTTTGTTCAGTAGGATTTGATTTAAATTTCAAATTCAGAAAACTTTATGTATCCCCATGTGGCAATTTTTAGGCACGCAGTGATAAAAAAAAAAAAAAAAATTTCAGTGCAAATACAAAATAAAATAACATGAATTAAATGTTGGAATGATGATAAATGGAATTAGTCCGTTTAGTTGAGTGCAAAAAGATTGAATAAACATCTGTATAAAAATCTGTAAACGTGAACATCTGTATAAAATATATGTAAATATAAATTGCATGAACTGTTAAAATAGGTACTGCTTAATAGCCAAAACAAAAGCAGATGTAGAAGAAGAAAGTAGAAGGTAAAATGGATGGATGCATACAGTACAGTTCTGAGTTGTGCAGTATAAACAGCAGAGTTAAAATTTATATATAAATGGTTTTTTTTTTTTTTTTTTTTTTTTACAGATTGTGAATTTGACAGTCCATGAGTCTATTTGAAGGAGTGTGGGTTGTTGGTGGAAGAGGGTTATAATTTGGGTTATAGTGTGGCGAATGGTGTTTACTGAGTTGATGGGAGTGGAGGGAGGGACAAGGAGAGTTGAGGAGTTGAACAGCCCTGGGATCAAAGCTTGTGTAATATAGCTTTGAGTAATATAGCTGGGGCATTGTGTTCTAGTTAACTTGGCTTGGTTTATATTATACAGACATGATTTAAATTGTTATTTTATTTGGGTAATTAATTGGAACACAAAAATATCTACTGACAACAATTGTCATCATATAAGTGCTGCTGAAAATATGATTCTTAAATAAATATCACTGGCCTCTGCAAATCAGCACTACACTGCAGTACACTCCTACAACAATATATATCGTCTCTTTTTGCAGGCATGAAACATCCCATGTAGTAAAAATCAGTGGAACTCACAAATTGCCTTATTTTCTCTCATAGTCATGCAATAGAGAAGGTGTTGCTTAAGTAACAAAGGGCCAAGCCTTTCCAAATCAGTACTTCTCTGTAGTACACTCATGAAAATGACTGACCATTTTATTTATTTATTTTTGCCAGCAGAAAAAATAGCAACCAGTTGTTTTGGTAAACAAAAAGCAAACATTATAATGTGCACACACAAAACCTCTTTCCAACATGCATGAATAATCTTGTGTGAAAATACTGAAGTTTATTAATTAATCATTTAATGTTGCATTTGCATGCATTTAGAATGTCATATATCTACTTCTATTCCTGTTATATGTATTTCTCTGTTTCTTGCAACTTGCCTTAGGACCTCAGGCCTAAAGGCGTAGATGTCGGAAGGGAGGAGCTGGGAGACATGGTAGATAAAGAAATGGCTGCCACTTCTGCTGCTATAGAGGAAGCTGTAAGGAGAATAGATGTAAGTTTAAAGGACACTTATTTACAAGTTTTGGGCATCTTTAGGCAGACACAGTCTTTTTTACCAGTATGTTTAAGTCAGTGACTTTGGAGTGGATGGTCCCCTCTGGCAGACACACCTGCCCTGATTCCTATCAATGTGTAATACAAATATGCCACTTCTCATATCAGACATAGTGTAAATGAACTCCGAATACAGTGGCACTTATTGTAACTTAACTTATTCATATGATTTTAATTCTTTCAAGATGCAAGGTCTTAAGCAAAACTTTGTATCGCAAAATGCATTTTCCAATAGGAAATAACAAATGCAGATAATCCCAAAATATATTACCGAGGTTACCTATTTCAAACACTGTAATTATATTTTTGCATATAAAAACAATCAAAACATTTAGAAAATACATGTAAATGTAAAAATAATAAATAGACATTAAACTTCACTTAACCTTCTATTTACGATTCCTCTTGAAACCAGCTACTTTAGAAAATTAACCTGCAAGTGACTCCCTTTTGTTTTTGTTACTGTTCTTGATTCTCGCACAAAAATGCAAAAATACGTAAACGAACATCGTAGGTGTAAACCAGCGTTCGGCTTGGTTCGGTCACTCGTATACCAAAAATGCTTCACATTCTTGCAAAATTTCAGTTCTTAAGGCAAAAACTCCTTAAGTATGCAAGTGCTAACATATACAAAGCACATATACATAACGGCAACATGGCAACATAACATACTGGGTAGCGTGCCCTCATGTTTATTTGCTTAATGTACAGTAGATAAACAGAATACAGTATATGGCACAGTAAATGCAATCATTAGGTCATTCTCAGAGGTTTTCAAACAGATTTTTGAGAACCAAACCCTGAATTCTGCTTTTTATTGAATATTGCCATGGATTTGCTGTGATAGCTTATTGGTATTCATGATTCTGATTTATGATTCTGTTGGGTTTTTTTTTTTTTTTTTAACCTCTTCTCTAATAAACTTTTTTTTTCCAGCAGTTGGCATCTTTCTAATGAGATCATGTGACACTCTGTTTTCTTTCTTCTCACATTCGGCAACCAGAGAACAAAATGTGCTACCCAATATTAACTTTCACAAAAACCCATAAGCAGTCAAAAAAAAAATCACAAGGAGATAAAATAGTTTTTTGTGATGAACCTGGTGGTAAGCTAAATAAACTGTCAAATGTATACAATGATTAGTCGTAACGCAAAAATTGCTGACAGGTGAAGTGAATAACATTTTCTCTGTACAGTTGTATCATGGCGTGTGATGTATTAGGCAGAACTTAACAAGTCAGTTCTTGAAGTTGAGGTTGAAAGCAGTTAAAATTAAAAAGCAAGAGGATTTTCGTGATGTCTACAAGTGTCAAATTGTGATTGCTAGATGATACAGTATGACTGTTTTGGTGAAAATGAATCAAGTATGATATTTTGCAAGATGTAGAATTCCATTGTTACTGCCATTGATACGCCATGCTACTGGTGTGCCTGCAGGAGATGATGAATCAGGCCAGAAGGGACACTGAAGGAGTCAAGCTGGAAGTGAATGAGAGGTGATGATTATTCAGTGTTGCATTCCTTCTAAATTATTTGTCATTATTTATTTTTATTTATAATTTCTTATTTATTATTTATAAAATGTGATTAAAAAAAAAAAAACAGAAGCTCTGCGATTTAAACAATTAAAAAGCAAAAGCATCTTCTTTAACCCTCTGAACCTGTTGCTTCATCACCCACTCCTTAGTACACTGTGGTATTATTTACTTTCAGAATTTTGAATAGCTGCACTGACCTAATGAAGGTAAGTTCTTCTTACTCCTGATAGTTTTTTCCCTCTCATAATACTTGTGAAAAAAAATCATAAAAACAATCATCCATGAAGAAGTAGAAAAAAGATGAGGAAAAAGTTTTATGTTTAATTATCTTCTATGTTTGCTCATTAGGCCATCCGTCTCTTGGTGTTGGCATCCACAGACCTGCAGAAAGAGATTGTAGAAAGTGGAAGGGTAAGGTTTAAAAAAAAGTTACATAACAAAAAACCCTCCCTCATGTGTTGAGTTGGTCAGGTTCTATTAAAGTGGCATATGTATACCTATTAAAGTAGGTATATGTACCACATTCACATTTACTCACTCATCTGCTGTACTGCTATATCCTGTATACAGGCTGACGGGAGACTGGAGCATATCCCAAGGGGCTTGTGGCACGAGGCGGGGTACACCATGTGCCAATTCATTGCATAGCGCACACATACACACACTCATATGCTCATTCCCACACTACGGGGACATATAATTAGGGAATATTCAACAATTTTGAACTAGAAAACATTACAAATAAAGAAAAACCAGTGAATAAAAAGGTGTGTCCAAACCTTTGACTGGTCTTGGCTAGAGGTGCTCCGATCAGGATTTTTGAGGCCGATCACCGATTTCCGATCACTAGAAGCTATATCGGCCGATACCGATCACCGATTACAGGGTCTACTTTAAGCCTTATCATGTAGCATTTATTTATTAAACTATATTTAACAACAATGTAAATTATTAATTGAAGTTACAAGAAGAGGAATATCATGAATTGACAACTGTATTTATTGGCAAGCATCATGTGCAACACGTCATCTTATAACAGAGCAGCCTGTGCTTGGTTTGTAATTGGGAACAGCTTAGAGCTTGACAAATACAACTTTCCTGTAGATTGTATAAAATTAAATTAAATAACAGACTGGTGGGACGTGAGTCGGCAGAAGTTCTGCAAAATGTAACATTAACATAACGCGGAAAGATGGAAACGTAATCACAGCGCCAAAACTCGCGGTGAATCATGATGAACCGTACTTACGGCCACTGCGCGAAATCGCGTTGGTGAGATAGGGGAATTACTGACAGCTGAGTGAGTGGAGGCTCGCGAGTTGCTGAGCGCTCCCGCTCTCTTAGCGCTAGACAACTTCTCATGTTCCTTTATGTGACTAACCTTCAAATGTCTGATGAGGTTCGTGGTGTTAAAATGCTTTGAGTGCTTCCCGCCTCGAGGAATTGGCTTGTTACACAGGTTGCAGATTGCTAATGTATTGTCTTTTTCACACAACACGTAGAATCGCCAGACCGGTGAAGCCGTTTTAGCATCGAGCAAAAAAAAAAAAACTGCGAGTTTTGCGTCACCTGATCGGCTTTTCTATATCGGCCATTATAGAGACTGCCGATCAAACCTCCCAAAGCAATTATCGGCCGATTATGATCGGCGACCGATCAATCGGAGCACCCCTAGTCTTGGCCATTAGGTGTATGTACAGTACCACATACAGTACAAAGCATATAACAGGTCTACAGATGGCACATACCTGAAACTACTGATTGAAAGGTCCCAGGTTCAAACCCCAGCTCCACCGAGTTGCCATGTTCACTGTTTTGAGCGAAGCCCTTAACCCTCAACTGCTCGGATGCATAATGAGACTAAAATGTAACTCGATCTGGATAAGGACATCTGCCTAATGCCATAAATGAATAATGTGGGAAGGTTCAGTAGAAGGCAGACAGGAGAAGTTCACAGTGATCTGTTGCTGAAAATACATACTGGGAGCATAGATAGACAGACAGCAACGTAATAAACTTTTGTACTCAAGTACAAGTACTGTTACTTTAGTGAAATTTTACTGAAATACAAGTAAAGTTACCATTATAAAAATCTACTCAAGGAAAGTTAAAGAGTAGCTCAAAAATTTCCTTAGAGTAAAAGTTAGAGTTACTTTTTTTTAACAATGGGGGTGGGATGGAGGATTCAAGTATAGTAAAAAAAAAAAAAAAAAAAAGACAAGGAGATATAAATCTCAAACTAGTTGTTTTTACAGAAACACCTATGCATAATGAAGCTGTTGCCTTTCTTGTGCTTGAAATCAAAGCACAAGTTGTTTTAATATGGTGTGATGCTTTGCGATGGATAGCCTAGGGAAAAAAGTGCTCAGAGCCAAGAATAACTTTCAGCACAAAATCTTTATCGGCCTCTTTCAGCGTCACAAAATTATAATACAAAACATAAAGTAAAAGTAAAGAAATGGGTAAAAGAATAGAGCGTTTTGGGGATGAGCAGCACACCTGAGCTCCTACTCCATTCTCTCCTTCTCACCCACACACTTCAACTCTTACATAAGGGCAACATACATACATAATGTGCTATACAACATAGTAGTGGCCGTTACAATGGCCAGCGGTTTGCTTCATAAGAATTTGATGGCATTTCGCTTTCAGCTGGGTCTGCATCACTGGGATCTCTCGGTTTTGCCCACATCGTTCTTGTGAATTTAGCGCGTTTGTTCTCCCCGCCCATCAATCAATCAGTGCAGTGGTTTCCGGGGTGAAATTTAATTCTTTCCCCATTGATTATTTTAATTTTTTGCGGGTTCCGAGTGGCGTAGTGGTAAAGCGCTCGCCCTATCATCTGGAGATCACGAGTTCGATTCCCGGGTGATGCTGTAACCTCTCGCAGCCGGAGGCCTAGAGAGAGCTGATTGGCCGAGCTCTCTCAGAGAGAAGCTCTCTCAGCCAGTCAGGGGCGTCTGTGAGCTCACGCAAGCAGAAGGAGCGGATAGCGCTGTCCTCCGATTGTGTTACTCAGCCCCCAAGGATGCGTGAGCGAGCAGTTCGAAAAGATGCGGTCAGCTGGCATCACGTGGTCCAGAGGAAACAAGTGATAGTCTTCGGCCCTCCTGACTGAGTGGTAGTAGCGTAATGTGGGAGCCCCTTAGTGACGGGGAGGAATAGAACACGACTAAAATTAGGGAGAAAATTGGAGAAAAATAAATAATAATAATAATTTTTCATTTTTATTTGTTTATTTTTTACTCGGTAGCGAATATGTTTTCAAATGTACAATACTTCAAACAAAACATACTTAAGTAAAAGTAAAATTACAGATTTTAAAAACTATTTTAAAACATAGGAGTACACAAAAAAACTGCTCAATTACAGTAATGCGAGTAAATGTAATTCGTTACTTTCCACCTCTGCCAGGAAGAGTCCAATTTTGCCCAAATAAGAATTTTACTGAGATGAACTGGCAGACAGATTTCTCAGGCTGAGAACAGGTCAAAAATGCAGTGTCAGAATTACAGGCAAATTTAAGATACAGTTGGAGAGCTTAAATGGCAATCTATCCAAGAGTAAACTTCTTTTGCCACTTTGAGAGCTGGGAGGTATTAATTAGAGACAGGTGGAGCTGACTGAAATGGCAGCAGATGGAACATACCAACTGGTGAGGGAACAGATGGGTGGTTCCCTTTCAAAAGCTACACTCGATGCTGCGAGAAAACGCTATGGGAACATCTCTTTGTTCTTCGGCTTATAACCTCAGTTAGGTGATGTCACCCGATAAGGTGCACCTGCAGGTTATAAATAGGAGTTTATACCGCTTTGTGTTTGTGTGTGTGTATACAGTATGTCACAAAAGTGGGTACACCCCTCACATATCTGCAAATATTTAGCTATATCTTCTCATAGGACAACACTGCATAAATGACTCTTTGACACAATGAAAAGTAGTCAGTGTGTGTGAGCAACAGAATCACGGTAGGAAAGAAAAACTTTACTTACTGATAATGGCAAGAGTTGGTTGAGAGATGCGTGCCTCCGTGTGATAGATTTCTTTCGGAGGGTGATCTCCACGACTTTTTCTTTGAGTGCTTGGGTTTCAAGGAAAGTGCAAGCATTGTGATCTCGCTTACCGCGGCGCATTCCTGGGGCTTGCGTGCGTATGAGACAGTATTTCCCCTTTCTCTCGCGCTCTCCCGGGGTTTTTAGCGTCCGCTTCTGAAGCGCGCTCCGTCGAATAAGAATAAAAATAAATAAATAAATTATAATAAAAAAAATAAAAATAAATCAAAGTTAGACGACAGGGGAGGGGCCTCAACGAGGGTTCCTTCCCTTTTTTGTGGCGACCTCCAAGACGAGTTTACTCTTTCATGGAATAAGCCTCCGGGGGGCGGCCGCCACTAGACAGACGTTGTCACACTGGGTGAGAGATGCTATTGCCCTAGCCTGTGAGGCGCGTGGTCACACTTTACCTCTGGGAATCAGGGCTCATTCGACCAGGGGGATTGCCTCATCAATTGCTCTGGCAAGAGGTGTCCCCTTGCAGCAGGTGTGTGATGCGGCAGGCTGGTCCTTTTCACACACGTTTTAGATTTGTTAGTCTGGATGTTAATGCTACTCCGAGCTCGCGGATCCTCGAGTCAGCATCCCAGAGCTAGGTCTGACACCTCCTTGGCTATTGTACGCACACACTACACAACCTGGGGGTCCAGACACTTGCAGTGCGGCGGCGTTGGTATTCTCGTTCTCATAGCGTTTTCACGCAGCATCGAGTGTAGCTTTTGAAAGGGAACGTCTCGGGTTACTTAGCTGTAACCCTGTTCCCTGATAAAGCGGGAACAAGATGCTGCACTCCAATGCCGCACTGCTAGCGTGCCTGGACGTCCTTCAGACAAATTTGACCTAAGGATGTTTCCGGTTCACTCCTATTTATAACCTGCAGGTGCACCTTATCGGGTGACGTCACCTGACTGAGGTTATAAGCCGAAGTATTCGGCGCTTTGATACACACAGGCTTCACAACATCTCGTTCCCGCTTTATCAGGGAACAGGGTTACAGCTAAGTAACCCAAGACGTTCAAGAGCGATGTGCGCCTCAGGGTGAAGATGGAAGCATGAAGGGATGCACACATCATACATAACCCTGTACAAAGCTCTTGTGTAAATGTTATAATCTTGGGGTTGATTCAATTAGTCAGCTCAATAATGTTATGTGGCAATCATATTAAGTCAACTGATTTCCTAAATGTACTAAATGAACAGGTTATCATGTCTATGGATTGTTTCAAGCCTTATGGCATGAGTGTCATGCCAGGACACAAATACCAAGATTCATTAAGTGTGGTTCTGGGAGCATGAGGAATTATTTTTAACCATGAAGTGGACACTAATTTAGTCTTTCCCTTAAACCAGTTGAAAGTCTTTGGGAGTGCTATAGAAGTGGTTGAATCACACATCAGCAATCCAAGCTCTTGTCCAAAGATTTATGCAACTCTGGAAACAAACAAATGTGACAGTGCATAAGGTTAATGAAAATATACTGTACTTGCCATAATCAAAGCATGTACATTATTTACTTTAACTTCTTATTCAAGGTAATTTCAAAAAGTATTTAAAGTAGTTACATAATAATTGCTTTCTTCTGTTCTTAGGGTGCAGCAACAGTGAAGGAGTTTTATGCCAGAAATTCTCGCTGGACTGAGGGTCTCATATCTGCTGCCAAGGCAGTAGGCTGGGGGGCAACACAAATGGTGTATGTATTCCTACCAAATACATCAGCCAGTACAGAAAGTATTTTTTTTTCTATCAGATTAATTGGATTAAATGACTACCTTCCTAGTAAGACAATGAAAACATCAGTGCTTTCTCACTTTTTCCCCTTGTAGTGATTCTGCTGATAAGGTGGTGTTGCACACGGGGAAGTACGAAGAGCTTATTGTCTGTTCTCATGAAATTGCGGCCAGCACAGCACAACTTGTTGCAGCATCCAAGGTTTGATATACATGAATCTATATTAAATTCAAATTCAAATTTTATTTGCCACATACACAGTGATACACAGTATGATATGCAGTGAAAGGCTTACAGTATATGGCCTTACAATCTAAATTATCGCTAAGAAATAAATTAGGGAATGGAATAAGAATAAGAATAAAATATAGAAAAACTTAGCTGCAGCGAAAAATACAACAACAAAATATAAAATATAGGATATAAAAATATTTCTTTATAAACTTGGCTGTACAAATATACAATAATGGCTGTACAAATATAAAAAAAATATATAAAATTGTGCGATGTATATATGTTCAGAAAGTATACAAAATGAAATGTCCAGAAGTGTGCAAAATGAAATGAAATAGAAATGTCCAGAAATGTCCAGGGTGAGTGCAAATGTGCAGGAATGTTCAAATGTATAATGTCCATAAATGGACCACAAATGTTGGGTGTCAGCAATGTCCATAAAGTGCAGTGGTCAAAAAAAGATGTTTTTAGTTCCGTGTGGTGTTCTGATTGAGAGACCGTATCAACTCCTTCTCAGTCTCTCTGTGTTGGCCTTCAGGGAGTAGAATCGCTTTCCTGACTGCACAGAGAAAACAGTCCATTGTTGGGGTGGCTGAGATCCTTCACGATCTTCCTGGCCTTGGTCCAGTACCGCTTGCTGTAGATTGAGTTCAGGTCAGGAAGTTATCATGTGCTCGGCTGATCTCACCATCCTCTGAAGAGCTTGTCTGTCCTGCATGGTGCTGTTTCCGAACCAGGTTGTGATGTTTCCCGCCAGGGTGCTCTCTATGGTGCAGGAGTAAAAGCACCTTGGAGGGCAGTCTGAAGTCTCTCAAGCATCTGAGGTGGCCTTTTTCACCACAGTGTTGATGTGACAGAACCGTGACAGGTCCTGCGTGATGTCGATACTGAGATATCTGAAGCTGTCCATTCTCTCCACTGGGCTCTTATTGATGATGGGGATGGGGGGGGGGGGTCTCTCCTGCTTTGTACTGAAGTCCACTATCAAGTCTTTTGTCTTGCTGACATTTAGAAGCATATTGTTCCTCTGGCACCAGTTCTCCAGATTTCCAGTCTCCTCCAGGTAGGCCGTCTTGTCAGGCGATCAGACCCACCATAATGGAGTCGTCAGCAAACAGTAAGTGTACAATATCTACAACTCTCCAGTGCCGAGAGTGAGGGAGGCTGAGACATGTCCGCCCATCCTTACTGTCTGTGGTCTGCTAGTCAAGAAATTGGAGATCCACTGACGAAGAGATGGGCTGAGTCCCAGGTGCCCTAGCTTGTTGGTGAGTGTGGAGGGAATTATTGTATTATAGTAAATGATGAACTGTAGTCGACAAAGAGCATTTTAACATAATTCATAAATCTAGTGTCCAGGTGAGTGAGTGATGTGTGAAGGAGCTGACAAATGGCATCGTCTGTAGATCTCGGGGTGGGTGCGAGATCTCAGGAGATCTCATTGCGAATGGGTTTATCCACCCACGGCTTTTGATTGGGAAACGTTCTGAAGGTTGTTTTTGTACAGTATCATCTGCTAGTTTCCCAACGAATCCCACAACCGCTTCCGTAAACACGTTGATGTCATCAGAGCTGCGTTGGAACATGCCCCAGTCATCGACTGCGTTCTGTAGCACGGCCACTGATTAGTCCATCCAATGGCGACCTCCCTCTGAACTGGAATTCCTGTTTAAGCCTTTGTTTATATTTTGGCATGAGAAAGATGGTGCATGGTCGGATTTCCCAAACGGGGGGGTCGAGATTGTGCCTTGTATCTGGCCATTGATTGTGGTGTTGTATGGTCCAGTGTCCTTTCACACCTGGTGGGGCAGGTGATATGCTGAAAAGGTTTGGCAGCATCCCGGTGTAGTGTCTGGTGCTGTGTGAGAGCCTCATGCAGCTCGCATAAGGCCCGCATAAGCTGTGTCTGCCTGAGGTGGAATATAAACGGCTCTGATTATAACCAATGTAAATTCCAGAGGAAGATAAAAAGGACGACATTTGTTGGACAATAGTTCCAGGTTGGATGTGCAGGAACGTGTGAGAGGGACAATGCTCACGCTGTTGCACTAGCTGTTGTACACCATAAAACACACACTGCCTCCCCATGACTTCGCCGAGTCCCGTGTTCTGTCCATGCGGTGAACCGAGAAGAACTCGGCCGGCTGGATGGCGTGGTCCGGCATCGCTGTGTTCAGCCATGTCTCGGTGAAGCAGAGGAGATTGCAGTCCTGAGAGATTGCATGTTCTCTCTGGAACTTTACCCTGGTCCTGAGGTTATCGAGTTTGTTCTCCAGTGACTGGACGTTGGCAAGCAGGATGTAGGCAGAGGTGTACGGTGTGCATGGGCTCTCAGCCTGTTCCTGACGCCGGCTTGTTTCCCTCGGGGCCAACACTTCCGGTCGAGTCCTTTGTTCTCCCTTAGGATCTCACTCGGCCAGCTTGGATCCGGAGTCAAAAACTTTGAATTGTGCGTACATTGTATACCAATAGAAATATTGGAAGAGTATCTCCATCATACCTAATGTACTCAATTTTGATGAATTTGCAAGGTTTAAGTTATTGGAAACTAATTTAAAAAACAAAAACAAAGAAAAAGAGGTCGGAGCAGTTGTGTCAGCAGCCGACCTCACCGACGCTATCTTGTTTCTATATTCCTATATATTCCTTTTAATATTCCTATTCGATATCGGACCTTTAAAAAGTATGCATATGTACTCAGTACTTGGTTTGGGCTCTTTTTGCAACAATTACTGCCTCAGTTTCCATGCCACATCGCACTTCAATAGTGGCCTTCAGCTCTTCTGCATTGTTTGGTCTCATGTCTCTCATTTTTTCCTTGGCAATGCCCCATAGATTCTCTATGGGGTTCAGGTCAGGTGAGTTTGCTGGCCAATCAAGCAAAGTAATCCCACGGTCATTGAACCAGGTTTTGGTGCTTTTGGACTTAATGAAGCACAGTGGATCAACACCAGCAGATGATATGGCTCAACACAGACTGTGAAAACTTCACAATGGACTTCAAGCATCTTGCAGTGTGTGCCTCTCCATTCTTTCTCCAGGCTCTGAGTCCTTGGTTTCCAAATGAGATGCCAAAGTTGCTTTCATCAGAGAAGTTGCAGCCCGGTTCTTTCTATTAATGTGCTTTGATACAGCACTTTGGGAACATTCAACTTCTTTTGTAATTCTTTTGAGGCTTTCCCTCCTTATGGAGGATGTCAATGATGGTTTTCTGCGCAGCAGTCAGGTCAGCAGTTTTTCCCAGGATTGTGCTACCTGCTGAACCAGACTGAGAGACTATTTAAAGGCTCAGGAACCCTTTGCATGTGTTATGGCTTAATTAGATGATTAGAGTGGGACATAGTATCTCATATATTCGTTTCACCTTTTAAGTTGCATTACTGAAATACTATAAATGAACTTTTGCACGATATTCAAATTTTTCAAGTTTCACCTGTACGAGCACACTTCCGGAATTAATTATGCTCGTACTCAAAGGTTTCACTGTGCATATACACTGCTCAAAAAAATAAAGGGAACTCTAAAATAACACATCCTAGATCTGAATGAATGAAATATTCTTATTAAATACTTTGTTCTTTACATAGTTGAATTTGCTGACAACAAAATTTGCTGACACAAAAATTATCAATGGAAATCAAATTTATTAACCCATGGAGGTCTAAATTTGGAGTCACTCTCAAAATTGAAATGGAAAAACAATACAGGCTGATCCAACTTTGATGTAATGTCCTTAAAACAAGTCAAAATGAGGCTCAGTAGTGTGTGTGGCCTAGCCTGGGCATGCTCCTGATGAGGTGGAGCATGTCGTGATAAGGTGGCAGATGGTCTCCTGAGGGATCTCCTCCCAGACCTGGACTAAAGAATCCACCATCTCCTCGACAGTCTGTGGCGCAACGTGGCGTTAGTGGATGGAGCGAGACATGATATCCCAGATGTGCTCAATTGGATTCAAGTCTGGGGAACAGACGGGCTAGTCCATAGCATCAATGCCTTCATCTTGCAGGGACTGCTAACACAATCCAGCTACATGAGGTCTAGCATTTTCTTACATTACCTAATGGCAGTCAGGCTACCTCTGTCAAGCACATGGAGGGCTGTGCGGCCCTCCAAAGAAATGCCACCCAACTGTTGTTGAGATGTGTTGATTGCCTGGTTACCGATGGCGGCACTCAAACTTAGGAAGAGGGTTTCTTTGCTGCAAGACTTTGGAATTCTGTCAGGAAGTTTAGTTGAAGAGTTATTGAAGAGCGGATGACTCGGTGGTGCAGTGGTGGAAAAGATAATGGCAAAGAGCGCCCGCAAGAGAGGAAGCACAAGCAGTGACGAAAGAGCCAGCGAAAGAGTCTGTTCAGACTTTGGGGTTTTGATGCTGCAGAGTCAGTCCATCCCATGGGTGATTGGCCCAATCGGATGTGTTTGCGAGGCTTAGCCAATATGGTTCCCCCTTTTGTGCATACATTAGCCCAATGTTTTGTCTGTCACGTGGGGCAAGCCTGTATATTCAAATGAGCCCTGTTCATACTATCAACTTTCCATTCAAGCCAATATTCTTTGAATAAAATAAGCTTGTATTTAATACCAAACATTCCATAACTTAGTATCAGCACATTCATTACTACCTTCATTTACAGAAAAGGGATTGTTAACCCTTCCTAGGGTAGGATAAATACGTCAAACATGTACACAGACATAAAACATACTAGATATTTGCCCTACTGGTACACTTTAAATAATTTTCTTCAGAAATGAAAGTATCTCTTTGTTCCTGAGGAAACAAACATGTGTTCTGGAGGTCAGCAAGAGGGACAGTGCTGTGGGTTGGTGGTAACACTGTAAACCCTAATGCTCAAAGTAATTAAACACATTGAGTACTGTGAACCTAAATAATTGAATGAGTAATAATTTTGAGTACGTCAGTAACACTAACTTAAGTAAAACTTCCACCAATATAAAATCTATAGAGCACTCGTGGCGCAGTGGTAAGTGTTTCGCCTGCCATGCGGAAAGCCCAGGTTCGATTCCCGTGCTGGATGGTTTGCAACATTTTTTTTTAATTTGCTTTTTGTTTTTAAGTTCAACAAACGCAAAAATTGATAGTTCTGTGTACTTGTGTAATTGGAAACATCATTAATTAAAAAAAATTATGTAACTGATTACCTGAAATATTTTGAGTTTTGCCAACTTCATCGGGTTTACAGTGTAGGGTTTTGGGTCTTAAATTTTGTGTTCTTTAAATTTGTAGTAGATAATACAGAAATAAATGAAAGTAAATGACTATAAAATTAAAACATCATCAGGACGTGCTACTGCGTAAGCAGATGTCGTTGTCATTCAGCCCCACTTGTGTTTTTGCGGTATTATGAGAATGAAATGCAGTACGCTGTTATGATCATCATAATAATGACCCCCGTTGCGCTGTACCACCGCTGACAAAACCTTATAAAATACAATCACAGTACTAAAATTATAGTAATACATATAGCCGTTTCTTATTTGCATCAAATTTAAGCTAAGTAAATGTATACTTGTGTCACGGCGCACGCCCAAATCAATATCGCTCCTCACTCACTCCGAAGCTCACTAGGTAGGTAGCCTAGGCGCACAATGCAGGTGTGCAAAGAAGCGGGACCGCCTAACTATCCACAACTGGTAAGCTATCGGCGCTAATGATCCCGAGCTTCTCTCCGCACTATAAAACGCAGCGGGTCTGTTGGGGAAACTGGACTTTAAAAAGAAGCGCGCGGTGGAGTTTACTAAGGAGAGTGGTACACGAGCGGGGTGATGTGACGCGCCCCAGAGACTTTAAAAAGGGGAATGCCGCCCTTTGATCTCCACGAGAGGACAGTGTGTGAACAAGCCTTTATAAGACTCCACTTTTATTTAAATGCACTCGCAATGACGAAAAACCCTTATGATTTTTGAAATAATGAAAGTAAACAGGGTACGCTAATTTGAGCACGTCAGAAAATTAACCGAAACGCCGTGTATATTTGCCTCACAGACGTGAAAATATATACTTATAAAAAGCGAAATGTCTGCTTTTATGTAAATAATAAATTTGTAAATTTTATGTATGTAGTGGTCTGCTTTCTGTGTGTTTTGGTGTGTGTGTGTGGGGGCCGTCACCTGAGAGGTGTCAATAGGTTTTACATATTCATGAAAAGTCATGGATTATTCAGTGAAACAGGGGCTCTGCTGACAAAAGTTATGGATTATTCAGTCAGTCAGTGTGGAAGAGATGGAAAGTTTCCTCATCATAACATGCCTTGTACTGTTTTTAATCACTCTATACACAACAAATGAAAATACAAATGATCTATTCTTTTGTTTTTCATTTTGTATTAAATTTTTATATTTTATTATTTTTTTAAATACCAAAGAAAATTGTGTATAGAGTGATTAAAACAATACAATTCGTCATGTTAAGGCAAATCCCAATGTCTTCCATTCCAGGGATTAAAAACGGTAACAATGTCAATTTTAGAATCTGGAATCCAGAAGATGAAATTTAAAAAGAGGCCTGAAGCACTACAGGTCTTCAGAAGAGCCTCAGATGCAAGAGGGTCTTAAAGTGGGGATTAACTAAATTTAGTTTCTCTGAATGTACAGTCGTGGCCAAAAGTTTTGAGAATTACATAAATATTGGAAATTGGAAAAGCTGCTGCTTAAGTTTTTATAATAGCAATTTGCATATACTCCAGAATGTTATGACGAGTGATCAGATGAATTGCATAGTCCTTCTTTGCCATGAAAATGTACTTCATCCCGAAAAAAAACTTTCCACTGCATTTCATTGCTGTCATTAAAGGACCTGCTGAGATCATTTCAGTAATCGTCTTGTTAATTCAGGTGAGAATGTTGACGAGCACAAGGCTGGAGATCATTATGTCAGGCTGATTGGGTTAGAATGGGAGACTTGACATGTTAAAAGGAGGGTGATGCTTGAAATCATTGTTCTTTCATTGTTAACCATGGTGACCCGCAAAGAAACGTGTGCAGCCATCATTGCGTTGCATAAAATGGCTTCACAGGCAAGGATACTGTGGCTACTAAGTAGGGATGCACCGATACCGGTATCGGCCTCGATATCACATTTTCTAAAGTACCCGTACTCGTTAAAAGTCCC
The DNA here is from genome assembly GCA_013621035.1 of Clarias magur. Classification (NCBI taxonomy): domain Eukaryota; kingdom Metazoa; phylum Chordata; class Actinopteri; order Siluriformes; family Clariidae; genus Clarias; species Clarias magur. The sequence continues at coordinate 1,982,623 of QNUK01000052.1, read as the reverse complement.
CTGATACCAGGGACCGATTACACAGTCTGAGAAATGTCTATGTTTGAGCGGCGTGTAAGGGGTTAATCACAAGCGCCGAGTGCCCGCCCCCAGGCCCCGGATGCAGCTCAGAGGTGAAACGAGACATGTCAGCCGTATGGAATTATTTCAAAGTGAATGAAAACGACAAAACAAAGGCGGACGGCAAATTGTGCTCAGCGAAATAGTTAAAAATCATGTTTTTATTAAGTACTTGGTATCGGTATCGGCGAGTACTGAAATGCAAGTACTCGTACTCGTTTTCCAAAAAAGTGGTATCGGTGCATCCCTACTACTAAGATTGCACCTAAATCAACAATTTATAGGATCATCAAGAACTTCAAGGAAAGAGGTTCAATTCTTGTTAAGAAGGCTTCAGGGCGTCCAAGAAAGTCCAGCACGCGCCAGGATCGTCTCCTAAAGAGGATTCAGCTGCGGGATCGGAGTGCCACCAGTGCAGAGCTTGTTCAGGAATGGCAGCAGGCAGGTGTGAGCGCATCTGCACGCACAGTGAGGTGAAGACTTTTGGAAGATGGCCTGGTGTCAAGAAGGGCAGCAAAGAAGCCACTTCTCTCCAAAAAAAACATCAGGGCCAGATTGATCTTCTGCAAAAAGTATGGCGAATGGACTGCTGAGGACTGGGGCAAAGTCATATTCATGAAGTTAAATATACACAAATTAATAATTGCGTTCGCTTTACATTTGAGCACTCATGTGTAAATAGCTTTTTCATTGTACAGGGTGGGCCATTTATATGGATACACCTTAATAAAATGGGAGTGGTTGGTGATATTAATGTCCTGTTTGTGGCACATTACTATATGTGAGGGGGCAAACTTTTCAAGATGGGTGGTGACCATGGTGGCCATTTTGAAGTCGGCCATCTTGGATCCAACTTTCGTTTTTTGACACATGTGACACATCAAACCTATTGGGAATTTCACAAGAAAAACAATGGTGTGCTTGGTTTTAACGTAACTTTATTCTTTCATGAGTTATTTACAAGTTTCTGACCACTTATAAAATGTGTTCAATGTGCTGCCCATTGTGATGGATTGTCAATGCAACCCTCTTCTCCCACTCTTCACACACTGATAGCAACACCGCAGGAGAAATGCCAGCACAGGCTTCCAGTATCCGTAGTTTCTGTTAGGAACCTCCACTAGAGGTCACTGTTCATGTCTGTCTGTCTGTGTAGTTCCTGTTGGTTGACTCAGTTTCCCAGAAGGCGACTCAGTCAGGTGATGAGGCTCACCTGAACTGAGGTGGCTCATTAAAACCTTCTATAAATAGCAGTTTGTTCTGGGAAACTGGGTCGAGCATTGTCTGAGTGTCTGATTGTCTGTTGGTGATTGTTTGTTTGTCTGTTTGGATTACCATCATGTGGGCATTCCTTTTTGTTACTTTGAGTTTATATTTGGTTTATGTTTTGTAACCTTAGTTTTCAGAGGGCTCTAGTTTTGTTTTCTTGATGTTCCTTGTGTCTGTGGATTCATGGAGCTGCTTTGTTCACTGTGTAGTTAGGCTGTGTCTCCTCCTGTGTCCTGTGTAAGTACTGTTTTGCCTTCTGGTCTTTTCCCTTGTATGTGTAGCCACATGAGTGTTTAGCCATTAGCAGGGTTAGCCGCTAATAGGCCTTGACGGCTAGTAGGGTTAGCCCCTAGTAGGGTTAGCCTCCAGTAGGCTAATCTCTAGTGGGAGTGACTGCTAGTGGTTCTGGTCACTAGTGGGTTGGCCGCTAGTTTGCTATAGCCTCATGTGTGCCCTGCCTTTTGTCTTCCGGTCCCCTAGGTCAATACTAACCCCATTAGCCACTAACCCGGTTAGGTCAGCCTCCAGTGTCCCCAGTACAACATGTAGCTACTAACCTCACTAACCCAGCTAGTCTAGTTCCTGTCAGTCTCTGTGCCCCTAGCCCTGTCTAGCCCTGTCTCCTGTCTAGCCCTGTCTCTCCAGTCTCTGTGCCCCTAGCCCTGTCTAGCCCTGTCTCCTGTCTAGCCCTGTCTCTCCAGTCTCTGTGCCTCCAGTCCCGTCTCTCCAGTCTCTGTGCCTCCAGTCCCGTCTCTCCAGTCTCTGTGCCTCCAGTCCCGTCTCTCCAGTCTCTGTGCCTCCAGTCCCGTCTCTCCAGTCTCTGTGCCTCCAGTCCCGTCTCTCCAGTCTCTGTGCCTCCAGTCCCGTCTCTCCAGTCTCTGTGCCTCCAGTCCCGTCTCTCCAGTCTCTGTGCCTCCAGTCCCGTCTCTCCAGTCTCTGTGCCTCCAGTCCCGTCTCTCCAGTCTCTGTGCCTCCAGTCCCGTCTCTCCAGTCTCTGTGCCTCCAGTCCCGTCTCTCCAGTCTCTGTGCCTCCAGTCCCGTCTCTCCAGTCTCTGTGCCTCCAGTCCCGTCTCTCCAGTCTCTGTGCCTCCAGTCCCGTCTCTCCAGTCTCTGTGCCTCCAGTCCCGTCTCTCCAGTCTCTGTGCCTCCAGTCCCGTCTCTCCAGTCTCTCCAGTCTCTGTGCCTCCAGTCTCTCCTGTCTCTCCAGTCCTGTCTCTCCAGTCCTGTCTCTGTGCCTCCAGTCCTGTCTCTCCTGTCTCTGTGCCTCCAGTCCTGTCTTTAGTTCCCCTCTTAGTTAGCTCCAGCTCCATGTTTCCTCATCCCTAGTTCCCTGTGTCAGCTCCTGGTTCCCTGTGTCAGCTCCTGGTCTCCTGTGTTTAGTTCTTGTTCCTGTGTTTTTCCTGAGCCCTAGTTTGAGTTTGTTGTTTTAGTTCCTTTGTTCTGTTGTTGAGTTGTTTGTTTAAAATAAAGACTTTCTGTTTGCACACCCCTCTGCCTTCATGCCTACCTTCATGCCCACGGCAACACCATCAGCCGGTCTAGCACTACAACCAGCTAGACCCGTGACAGTTTCAGGTGCTGCACATCTCGTATCTTCACACCATAGACAATTGCCTTCAGATGACCCCAAAGATAAAAGTCTAAGGGGGTCAGATCGGGAGACCTCGGGGGCCATTCAACTGGCCCACGACGACCAATCCACTTTTCAGGAAACTGTTCATCTAGGAATGCTCGGACCTGACACCCATAATGTGGTGGTGCACCATCTTGCTGGAAAAACTCAGGGAACGTGCCAGCTTCAGTGCATAAAGAGGGAAACACATCATCATGTAGCAATTTCAAATATCCAGTGGCCTTGAGGTTTCCATTGATGAAGAATGGCCCCACTATCTTTGTACCCCATATACCACACCATACCATCACTTTTTTTGTTCCAACAGTCTTGGAGGGATCTATCCAATGTGGGTTAGCGTCAGACCAATAGCAGTGGTTTTGTTTGTTAACTTCACCATTCACATAAAAGTTTGCCTCATCACTGAACAAAATCTTCTGCGTGATCTTCTGTTCCAATTTTTGTTTTGACCATTCTGCACATTGTGTGCGCCGATCTGGGTCATCCTCGTTGAGATGCTGCAGTAGCTGGAGTTTGTAAGGGTGCCATTTGTGAGTAGCTGATATCCGCCGAAGGGATGTTCGACTAATGCCACTCTCCAGTGACATGCGGTGAATGCTACGCTGTGGGCTCTTGCTGAATGACAGCCACTGATGTTTGTTCATTAGTGACAGTTTTCATGCGTCCACATTTTGGCAAATCCAACACTGAACCAGTTTCACGAAACTTAGCAAGCAGTTTGCTAACTGTAGCATGGGAGATGGGTGGTCTCGTAGGGTGTCTTGCATTGAAATCTGCTGCAATGACCCGGTTACTGCTTTCACCAGATAACACAATTTCGATCCGCTCATCACGTGTTAACCTCTTCGACATGTCAATGGCTGTGAACAAAGAGAAACTTAGAGTCAGAATTTGACATAAACAGAATGAGAACATGGATCCATCATGCCTTGTTAGGCTGCTGGTGGTGGTGTAATGGTGTGAGGGATCTTTTCTTGGCACACTTTAGTCCCTTAGTGCCAATTGGGCACACGGCCTTCTGACCATGTCCATCTCTTTATGACCACCATGTACCCATCCTCTGATGGCTACTTCCAGGAGGATAATGCACCATGTCACAAAGCTTGAATAATTGGTTTCTTTAACATGACAATGAGTTCACTGTACTAAAATGGCCCTCATAGTCACCAGATCTCAACCCAATAGAGCATCTTTGGGATGTGGTGGAACGGGAGCTTCGTGCCCTGGATGTGCATCCCACAAATCTCCATCAACTGCTAGATGATAAATATAAAATATTGGCTGTTTATTTAACAACCTCAGGAGCAATCTCATTTCCACTCACCTGTTCCATGACCACCATCAACCACCCAGCTTTCAACATCACCAGTATACTAATTACCATCCTGATCATCTGTTGTCATCTGCACCTGTTTCTTACTGGTTCATGACTTAAGTTAAGTTTTTTCCCCAGGGCTTGGATTCAAATTGTGAACCAAAAATTGTGCCAAAAAGTAACATTTTTTCTAGTAACATTGAATGTGTCAGGAGAGGGTTGAGATGAGGAGGGTTGGTGGAAAATACTGAAATGCAGGTTTACAATGCCAAAAGTGGGCATGGCTAAGAGGCGGTCCTATGCGAGGGCGATGTGGTGCGCCGTCTGTCTCTAACACTTCCATATTTCGGGGGAAACTCGTAGAGAAGTAATAGTGAATCGGAATAGCGAGAGATCAAAAGCCAGTAAAAAATCAGTCACCAGTACGTGAATCCAAAAAAAGGGGGCAAGCAGAAACTTAACCGTGAGCCGATGCGAGAGATCAAAACCAGTCAAGCCACAAAACAGCGAACGAGATCAAAAATGAGAGGCTAGAGATGAAAATCAAGAACAAGCTTTTAACATACACTCATGGTGCACAAGGACAAAATATATATGAATGCTTTACTGATGATTTGAACTTCAGGCACTTACAAACATATATAAATTTCAACCAGAATAACATATACTTTTTTCTCCTCTTGAGTAAAAAATATAGATGTGGCATTGTGCTAGTGCACTGTAGAAGCAGCACACTTTCATGGACTATGGTAATTATTATTTACTTGGACTATGGCCATTATTAAAGGTTTTGCAATGTATGTACGCTCTAGTCTAAATATGGGGCTGCAGAATTCAGGCATTTTAGCAAACATTTGAACTCCATTTCCAGTTAAAATGATGCCTCAGGAGCTCATTATGTTACAATGCAAAACCTATAATAATGGCCATAGTCTAAGTACATAGAGGTTCACTTATTTTTGGGAGCTCACTGTTTTGGAGCTTACTATACTATAGGCCTATGTCTGAAATGTATGGTTCACTACTGGTTTTGCAGAATGCTTGGGGGTCTCCAGACACCAGTTTAGCAACCTCTGTACTATATAGCACTTAGGCAAAATGACAAAACAGTAACACTGGTTGTTTACAACAACAAAATTAATGAATAAAAAAATATAATGATCTAGTGAAAGAACGATTCCACTAAATTCCAGTTAATGTGTGCCATCATTCAGTTACATGGCAGGATCTATAGGTTTAAATTCTTCAAGACGGTTTCTAGAGTTATCAAGAAAGCAAAGTCGAGAACAGAAAAGAACTAATACGAGAGAAAACTGGGCTTGGAAGGCACGCAACAATCCAGCAATGAGACAACCTGTCGCGATTCCTTAAACGTCGTGTTAAATCAGCTATGAATGGGATGTCTGTGCGTGAAAGCGGGCAGTTTAGAGGTGTGCGAAAGGGCATGACAGTCACGAGAAAACCACGAACATGCGACATGATAGAAAGACATGACAGCGTGGGGAAAAAGGAGGGATGATGGCTGTTTGTGACGGAATCGTGACAGGATGCCCTTCGTCATAGTAATAAGCAACGGTTTAAAAAGGTATAGTGGCAGGCTTCATGGGTTGAATGGGAGCCATGTGCTAGCACTCAAGCTTGAGATTAAAATCATTGAAAAATGCTACATTTGAAAATGGCCTTGAAGCTGGCATTTCTGATATTTTAATGAAAGCACTGCAGTTCATAAAACCATATGTAGCATTTACTGACACAGATTACTTCTCACTTTTCACATTAATACTCTTTTTTCAGGTAAAAGCAGACCGTGGCAGTAAAAGATTGGTGAGTCTTCAGCAAGCCTCTCGCCATGTGAATGAGATGGCTGCTAATGTGGTAGCGTCGACTAAGACAGGCCTGGAACAAATGGAAGAAAAAGGTACATGTAGACATGTATGTTTGTGTGTGCATGTCTCTGTTTTATTGTATGCTGTTAAAATATTTTGCCTGAGTGCTACAGTGGGGAAAATAATTATTTCATCCCCTGCAGATTTTGTAAGTTTGCCCACTTACAAAGAAATTAAGCGTCTAGAATTTTATTCTAGGTATATTTTAAAGGAATGAGACAGAATACACAGTGCACATCAATGCACATTTGCAAATGTATCTCTTCTGCTGTTTTGCACATATTTTGCATACTGTTATGCTGCTGTGCTCATCACTGGACAGTTCTACTTCAATTCCATTCTTTTCTAAATTCTTTTTTATTATTCTTATTATTACTTGTACATAATGTAAATTTTACAGGCAACGGTTTTCTCCATTTTCTATATTGTCGTTTTTTCATTATATTATTTCATATTTTATATTCCTTATTTGAATATTTTCTTTTCATACTCTATTTTTCTTTTTATTATTATATTCTTATTTCATATTTTTTATTTAGAAAACTCTATATTTTTCTTTCAATTTTAACGTCGCCGGTTGTTAAAACATTTCACCGCATATCATACATAGCCATACTGTGTATGGCTGTGTATGTGAAAAATAAAATCTGAAATTGAATATCAACCAAAAATCCAGAAAAAGCACATGATACAAAGGTTAGAAATTGAGTTGCATTTCAATGAGTAAAACAAGTATTTAGTCCCTGTATTCTCTGTATCCGATAATAGAAAAATGGACATTTACTGTAGTTGAAACAAAACTTAAACCAAAATGACTGAAGGAAGTCTTTGATTGCTTGACAATCTCTTAATTCAAATCTCCTGAAAATATATGATTTTTTGTAAGATTTCATCTTACCATGAATATCTTAAAGCTGTAATTGCCAGCTTTGAAACAAAGAAATAATGTTGGCAATAATCATTGTCCAAACACCTTTTTCCTTTCAAAAAACCTTTAAACTGATTTTTTTTTTTTTTTACTTAACATCTACATGTACAAAGTCAAAAGACAATATGGATATATACAGTGCCCTCCATAATTATTGGCACCCCTGGTTAAAATGTGTTCTTTAGTTTCTAAAATATTCAGTTTTGTTCTAAATAACATAGGACCACAGGGGGAAAAGAGGAAATTCCAACCTTTAATTCAAGTGCATTTATTCAGTGGGAAAAAAATCCCACATTAAGAAATAATTCTTTTACATCAAATCATGGGTGCCACAATTATTAGCACCCCTGATGTTTAATACTTTGTACAACCCCCTTTTGCCAACAAACTAGCACCTAATCTTCTCCTATAATGTTTCACAAGATTAGAGAACACAGAAAGAGGGACCTTCGACCACTCCTCTTTGCACAATGTCTCTAAATCATCCAGTGACCTGACTCCTCTCCTCTACACTCTCCTCTTCAACTCACTCCACAGGTTTTCAATGGGGTTGAGGTCTGGGGACTGAGCTGGCCATGGGAGGAGCTTGATTCTGTGTGTGGTGAACCATTTCCGTGTAGATTTGGCCACATGTTTTGGGTCATTATCTTGCTGAAAGACTCAGTGACGACCCATCTTCAGCTTTCGGGCAGAGGCCTCCAGATTTTGCTTTAAAATGTCCTGATATTTCAAAGCATTCATTATGCCATGCACCCTAACAAGGTTCTCAGGGCCTCAGGTAGAGAAACAGCCCGACAGCATCACCGATCCTTCCCCAGACTTCACAGTGGGCATGAGGTGCTTTTCTGCATACTCATCTTTTGTGTTGCACCATACCCACTTAGAGTGTTTGTTGCCAAAAAGCTCTATCTTGGTCTCATCTGACCAAAGAACACGGTCCCAGTTGAAGCCCCAGTACCGCTTAGCTCCAAACTCCAAACGTTTGCGTTTGTGACTGAGAAAAGGTTTTTTCCTTGCCTGCCTCTCCCAAAGAGCTTGTTGGCATGTAGATAGTCTGATGGTTGTTTTGGAGACTTTGTGACCCCAAGATGCTATCATTTGTTGCAGTTCTTTAACAGTGAGCTTTGGAGAATTTTTTATTTCTCTTACCATCCTCCTCACTGTGCGTGGAGGCAAAATAAACTTGCGGCCTCGTCCAGGCTTGTTTACTACTGTTCCAGTTTTTTTAAACGTCTTAATGATTCCTCTCACAGTAGACATGGGCAGGTGCAGGCGGGTGGCTCTTTTCTTGTACCCACTGCCTGACTTGTGACGGTCGACACACATCCGCCTTACTTGAATGGTGTGTTCCTTTGTCTTTCCCATGTTGAAGAGTGGATAAGAGAAATGGCCTCTGTGTCACATCATATTTATACCCCAGGGAAGCAGGAAGTGATAAATGACTTAAATGTCATTAAATTAAATGTTCCTAGATACTCTGAGCAACTTTGTAAACTACTGTAGAAATGACAGAAATACTTCAATTACATTTATTTTCTAGGAATTATTAGGGGTGCCAGTAATTGTGGAACACGTTATTTTATGAAAAATAATTATTTGTTAGTCAGGGATTTTTATTTCCCCTTAAAATTCACTTCATATTCACATTATATTTTTCTTCAATTTTCAGTGTGACAATATGCATCTGCAATAAAAACTGAATTTGTTTTAAGGCTTTTAACACATCTTAACCAGGGGTGCCAAGAATTATGGAGGGCCCTGTACAAAATAAAAAAAAGGTGTTTGAATTTCAGTATAACAGTATATAGTATATAACAGTATAACAGAAGGACTGTTATATGTAAGCTTATTACATGCTTTCTTGATTTAAAAAAAGCTCATTTAGATAAATTGTCATCTGATACTGGTATATAGATACCATGGACTTTTCTGGGATGTCTCTGATCAAGTTGAGGAAGGAGGAAATGGAGTCTCAGGTTCGTCCCGACATTTTCTTCTTTATTAGTTTTTCGTATGGATATATACATAGATATTTATATAGATACATATTTTATGTTTTCAGTGACAAAATAGTAAAATTAATAGGATTTTAAAAAGAAAAGTTTTCAGCTGGAAGCAGTTAAACAGAAAAATGTATCATCTTCATAAACCGTATCATCCCACTTTACTCAGGTGAAGGTCCTTGAGCTGGAGAGCATGCTTGAAAATGAGCGTCTACGACTTGGAGAGCTGCGTAAAAAGCACTATGCGATAGCAGGAGTTAATCTGGAACAGTTAGACCAAGATGACAATGCTCTCTCTCCAACAATCCCCTCCTCCCCCAAAGCCCCCAAACCAACATTAATGAAGAAACCAGCCCTTGCACAGAAACCAAACATTCCTACAAAAAATATGGTAAGGATTTTACAAATTTCATGAAAAGGAATATATTACACACACAGTACAGACCAAAAGTTTGAACACACCTCCTCATTCAAAGAGGTTGAATTTGTATTACGGCAAGAAAAAAACGAGGCCATCATTACTTTAAGAAAGGTTAGTTAGTCCAAAAAATTTGGAAAACTTTGAAAGTGTCCCCAAGTGCAGTCACAAAAACCATCAAGCGCTACAAAGAAACTGGCTCACATGCGGACCGGCCCAGGAAAGGAAGACCGAGAGTCGCCTCTGCTGCGGAGGATAAGTTCATCCGAGTCACCAGCCTCAGAAATGGCAGGTTAACAGCAGCTCAGATCAGAGAGCAGGTCAATGCCACACAGAGTTCTAGCAGCAGACACGTCTCTAGAACAACTGTTAAGAGGAGACTGTGTGAATCAGGCCTTCATGCTAGAATATCTGCTAGGAAACCACTGCTAAGGACAGGCAACAAGCAGAAGAGACGCGTTTGGGCTAAAGAACACAAGAAAGAAAACTCTTTGAATGAGGTGGTGTGTCCAAACTTTTGGTCTGTACTGTATATTTGACTTGGGAGGCACCACAGACACATGGCGAGGGAAGAGCGTAGTTTCATTTGGGATAATGGGAAAAGGACCACTTGGCTGGCGAATACGGGCAGTGACAGAGTGGCAGAGTGCGTTGGCATGGACAGCAGCTCCTGCCAGCCATTCGACGCAGAGGCCACGATCACGCCAGCCTTTCTTGTTGGGGGTAGACACTTCACAAGACCATTGTGGCAGCACTTTGCTTGACATCATTCCTCAAATAGTGGCATTTTTGTCCTTCCCTCTGTGAAGTTCTGTAAAGTGCGTCCTATCACAAAAATATTTGGGTGCATGTCTGTGACTAGTTTACAATATTCATATGTTACTCATATATTATATTCTGTTTATTCATTTCACACAGACTACATTTGATAATCATGGTTTACAGCTAATGAAAACCCAAAATTCAGTATCTCAGAAAATGTGAAGAATTTTAAAAAGATCAATATTGGAGACTCATGCTGTCAGTCTCTAATCAGTTAATTAACTCAAAACATCTGCAAAGGTTACCTGAGCCTTTAAATGGTCTCTCAGTCCAGTTGTTCACAGAGTCGAAGCACCTTAATGGAAAGTTGAATGGAAGGAAAAAATGTAGTAGAAAAAGGTGCACAAGCAACAGGAGTAATCGGCTTGAGACAATTGTGTAATGAAGCCCATTCAAGAATTTGGGGAAGATTCAAAAGGAGTGGACATTAGCTGGAGTCAGTGCATCAAGAGCCACCACGCACAGACGTATCCATGGGCTACAACTGTCGCATTCCATGTGTCAAGCCACTCTTGAACCACAGACAACATCAGAGGTGTTTTACCTGGGCTAAGGACAAAAGGACTGAATGGTGCTCAGTGGCTCTTTTCAGATGAAAAGTAAATCTTGCAGTTAATTTCAAGTCCAAGGTACAAAAGTCTGGAGAAAAAGAGGAGGAAATTTCTGTGCTCAAATCCTTTATTTATTATTTTTTTATTGGTCTTGAGCAATATTCAAATTTTGAGATACTAAATTTTGGGATTTCATTAGCTGTAAGACACTTAAATAAACATTTGAAATATATCAGTCTGTGTGTAATGAATCTATATATGAGTTTAATTTTTCTGAGTAAATTACTGAAATTTATCAGCTTTTCGATGATATTCTAATTCATCTATAATATAATGATATTCTATTGATATTATTGTTTAAAAACTTTTGCAAGTATACAGATATATTATTATTATTATTATAAGTATTATAAGTACATGCATTTAAAATTATTTTCTTTCAGTTCAGGTAAAAATCCCTTGGATGAAGATCATCAAAACTGTTTTTCAAATTGCTGGACAACCTTCTGTAAAACAGGGTTTTTTTTCCCCATCTTGTTCTTTTATGTTTTAACAATTTGAAAATACAAAATTGTATTTGTTTATTAAATGCTGACATGTTTTAATCTAAGCTATATGGTACTTATCTAATCCTATAGATATTCAGGCATTAAAAACAATGTGTTATAACAAGACATAATGGATGCAGAAGTTGCTGACATCTGGGCCTGTAATAAGAAAAGGAAAGAATGGTATTACAAAAATTTATTTTTTTCCTTCTTTTTCCATTTGTATTTTCTGTTTTAGGTTTCTATGTTTTGTTTTATGATGACTATTTGTGGTTGGTGTTTCTAGGGTTGATATAATTTATATTTTCTCATGTCATATTACTTTGTCTTATTCATAATATTTGAATTGAATCTACATTATTAGACTGAAAATGCTTAACCTAATTAACTCACAGCTAATGAATTATTTGAAACCATTATTTCAAATATTTATTCATTATTTCAAATAATTATTCAATATTTAAAATGAGACAATCTTGATTATTTCATTATTTACAGCCCATGTCAACTCATTTTCATAACACACACACACACACACACACACACACACACAATTAGCACTCCCTTGAAAACAAGTTACCAGAATGGTTGCATCACAATTTATCTCTTATGGACATATTTTTTAATACTCATTATTTGCACATGAGTATACTGAAAAAAATCAAGGCAATTTCTGACAGTGTTGTTTATAATATATAAATGTTTATAAAAAGCAATAAAAAGTTAGACTGAAAATCACAAACAATTAATAAGCCACTTCCCACCCCATAATGTTAGAAAGTTCTCATTTTGTGTTATTCTGCACATTGCATTGCTCTGTTTATAAGTAGCTTTTTAAACAAATTTCAATCTTAACTGATTTTACTACTTTGTGAGTATGTTAATGCTAGCGTAGGGTGAATTCAGATATATTAAATATTTAGCCATACATTGTTTTGGCAGCGGCTTTAAGTATCAAGTTTTTTAATGCCACAATAATCAAAGTATAAAACGAACAGTGTACAAATCTATCTGTTATAAAGCAATTTTTTGCAAATATGGTTAGACTAATAAACTTCACGTCAAATTTATTGATAAACAAGTTTATTACATTATTACTGAAATTGTTCTGCAGATTTAACTTGAATGCAGGAGTATAGAGTTATCAGGATGCTGTGTTTTTAGCTCACAGATGAAAATGTACATATCCACTGCTGAAGTAACTGCTACATATGCAAAATGACCACTGCAAGGAGATATTTTATGTAAGACCATTAAAAAAACTGATGATAATGAAAGCATATTTTCCTCAAATGTTGCCTTAAGTTCTTATATGAATAAATTTACATATTTTAGCTGAAGAACAAAAATCTGTGGATAAATAATTTTATTGATTTAATTTGTTTATCTTTAGTTGTACAATTAGTTTTTAATTTTTTTATCTAAACTGATTTTGGTTTAAGTTGGCTGGGTATTGGCTAAGAAAAATCATATATTAGATCATTTCTGACTGGTGCACATTGCCATGATCTTTTAAAAATTATTTTACAAAAAGTTATAACATTACAGCATCTGTTTTCAAGGGAAAAATTCGAATGTTACCTGGGTGGTTGATGTAGAGAATAACTATTTACAGAGTAATGTGTGGAGGTTTTATCTAGTGTTGTAGATTCTTTGAAAGAAGTTAGACTTAAATAAAAATTTAACCTTTAATTCCTTTCCATTTTTGTTTATTTAGCATTGTTGTAATACCAAATCTGTTAATATATTTGAATGATTTCTGATCACCACCCTGTAATTAACAAATAAATGTTTATAATAGAAGCAGTTGTTTGATTTGTCACATATATAGAAATATAGTTACAAGCAGCGAGTCAAAGCACATGTGCCATCGCCACTTGTTCGAACCTCTCAACCTTTTCCCATGCCTTTTCAGCATGCTAAGACCTCTTAAACAAATATGACAAAAGTTTTAAGTCATCGTTATTCCAGGACGTCTCTTTCTGGTGCCCCATTGCAAGCTGTCTCAATGTCGGTCAAGTTTGGTGGTGACTGTAATGGCGCAGGGGCTTGAGCAGGTCATTGTTTCTATGGAATGGGTAGAATGTGTGTGTGTGTTTATATATTTCATGTTTGTAGGGTTTGTGTGTAGAAATGTGCTATAAAATGAATAATTATAATAATTATTTTAATAATACTTCTGCAATCACCGCAAACCGCAATACTCTACTCTACTCTACAATACTCTATCATTTTGTCCACCAAAAGCGGCCTGCTCAACTGCTTAAACTGCTGAAGTTTATGTTAAAGTATGAGTATGTAGTATCTTTGATTCTATGCGTAAATTGTGTGTTCGTTCGTTTGAAGTGTGTATTTGTGCAATGTGTGTAATGTCTGTGTGTGTGTTTGAGTGTGTCTGAATTGCAAAAAGGCCCAGATGTTTGAAAAAATATATAATAATTATACTTCTGCAATCACCCCAACCTCGAATCAATCCACACCATTCACGGTAGCTAGGCCACTCTGCCATAATGCCAATTAGGTCAAGTGCGCGATTGCGCTTAATGAGGTCTCAGGCCCAAGCAATTGACCTACAGACATGACAAAACAAAGAAAATGACATCATTTTCTCTGGGGTCTGTAAATGATGATTAGCGGGATCGACTGAGCTAACTTTGTTACTATAGAGAACTTCAAATGCATTAGATTTAAAACTGTGTTTTTGTACTAGAGACAGATTATCGTTATAAATAACTGCGATTCCTCCTCCTCTACCAGTTAGCCGAGGCTGGTGTATGTAGCTGTATCCAGGAGGACTAGCTTCATTTAGAGCTACATACTCGTCCTGTTTAATCCAGGTTTCTGTTAAACATAATATATCAAACTCCTGATCTGTGATAGTTTCATTAACAATGACTGCTTTAGATGCGAGAGATCTAATATTTAACAGTCCTAGCTTCAGATCAGAGGTGCCGGCTGCGCATTCAGTGTGATCTGAGTTTGTGATATCTATGTTAATTAAATTACTAAAACAGACTTTCTGGGTCATTCTAAATGTATGTTTATGTTTAGCTCGGGGAACAGACACAGTCTCAATATGATGAACCCTGAGTGACGACTCTATGCAGCTAGCAGACGGTTGGTTTAGCCTGTCTGTCTGCTCCCTGGCTTTGGCTCTGGATTGTCACCAATTAACTAGGCCTCTTCTGAGACTATGTGCTATACTGCAAGAAATGAGAGCAGCACCTTCCCGAGTGGGATGGACACCGTCCCGCCCTAACAGGCCAGTTTTGCCCTCAAAGGTCTTCCAATTGTCTATGAAGCCCGCGTTGTTTTCGGAGCACCACCTGGACATCCAGCGGTTCAGCGACCATAACCTGCTGTAAGCTATGTCGCCACGTCTCATTGGGATGGGACCAGAGCAAACTACTTCTTTGGACATCGCCTTCGCTATTTTAAACACCTCTGTAAAGTTACTCTTACTAACCTCTGACTGACGAAGGCGTATATCATTAGCTCCAGTATGTACCACTATCTTAGAGAACCTATGCTGACCTAGAGCCCTACGATTACCTGCTGTGTCCGGTGCTCTGGCTCCCGGGATACACCTGACCACCGCTGGCGCCCCTAAAGGCCTAGCTAATTTCACATGTCTCAATATAGAGTCTCCTATAACCAGAGCTCTTTCAGGCTTCTCAGCGGGTGCATCACTGAGGAGAGCGAACCTGTTGGACACGTGAAGCGCAGAAGAGGTGTGCTCCGGTGGGCTAGCCTTAGCGTTAGCTTTGGCTGAACGAGTATGCCGCCGAGTCGTCACCCACTCGCCCCGCTGTGAGGGCTCTACTGCCGGAGTCGGGGGATGAATATCTCCACCTGCGGCACCCAGACTTTCCACTACAGGATTAACGCTGCTCTCGCGCTCTCTAACCCTCTCTAAAGTCTGCACGCGCTCCTCTAATGCTAATATCTTCTCCGTCAGGGTGCTAACTAACACACACCTATCACAAATAAAATTATCACTAATGACGGAGGAAGAATGTCTAAACATCCTGCACGCCACACACTGAGCGAGCTGAATGGTAGACATAATAACGTACCTTTGTGTCGGAGTTGTGATTATTTGCTGATGGATTCGCTTGTTGTTGGTCAGATGATACGCGCGTTCTCTCAAAAAGCGCAAAAAAAAAAAAACGGATAAAGTCCAGTAATATTAAAGCGTAAAACTAGTTTGTTATTTAGTAAAAACGGGAAGAACACATAATTATAATATATAATCTAAAACGCTGTTACAAACAGACGAGGAACTTTCGCGGGAACAATACGAAAAACAGGAAGCTACGTCACCCCAAGGCGTGTAAGCAATCGATGACGGAGAAATTTTTTTCTTCTTCTAATTTTTCTGCATTGTTTAATGATAATATATTCCTTATTTTGGCAATATTTCTCAGGTGAAAGAATGCTATCATGGTAATATTATCTACATGCACTTCAAGTGACTACAATCTACAATCACACACTATTGCACTTGATGGAACAGGAAGGCCATCTACATTTAAAGTGACCAAAATAATCTTTTTAATCATTTATATTGGCAGTTACAGATATATCATTATGTAGTAGTTTAGGCTTATAAGATCTTGAAGACCTTAATTACGTGAACATTGGTTTTTTTTTTATTTTTATAACCGAGTAATGAGCAATGCTATCTTGATTCCCTAATTTTAAACAATGTGGAGGATGGACTCAAGGTAGGACAGTAAATTAAAAATAATACCTATAATATAGGCCAAAAAGGGCAGTTCTGCTTACAGTAGTTCATTATGAGGACTGATGAAATCAAACAGTAAGCAGGACTGTTTCCCAGAGAAAACAGTCCCAAACTTAAGTAGCTAGTACAGGGCAAGTTTGTGCAATGTAAAATAAGCTAATAACCTCTTAAAATGAGTACAGATAATGGCTATAAAAGCACACAAGCATCAAACTTGAATGTGAGCATCAGGTTGGGTGAAAATTAACTAGGCAATATTTAATGGCTATAGAACTTGTAGTATCACTGGAGTACCCCCCCATGGTGCACCACCCCATTTTGCTCTTATTGTGCGTGCATGGTTAGCCTGGCATTTTCCAGGACATTGGCTGGGACAACACAGACATCATGAATGGTCTGCAAGAAGTTCAAATATCACTCCATGTGATATTTGTTTCCCTGGCAAAGGAGGAGGTGTACAGGGAAAAGTCTGGCACACTGGAAGACTTGGATTCAGGAGGTTCCCAGCAATATCCCAAATGACTTTCTTTAGAAGACTGTGCATTCCTTCCCTGGCTGTTTGGGGAAACTTGTTGACCCCATCAGCGCCTACATTTAAATTGAAAGATTTGCTTTAATTTTTCCATGTAATAAAGTATATGTTCAATGTGTTTAAATAATTTGTATTAGAAATATAGACATTGTTTACTTATGTGGATGCCACTAAAGAAACTGACTGTCTAGGGAGGCTAATCAAACCCAGCAAAAATGGAACCTGCCAGACAAGAGTCCATACCATACATCGTGTGCCTCATCTCATTTTGGTGGCATCCAGAGACATTAAAAAAGAGGAACTAATTTATGACAATGGCCGCAGTAACGAAGCCATTGCTGCTCATCCTTGACTCAAATATTAACTTCATATTTCATGATTGTTTTCAATACCTCAAGTATGAGGAGTGTAAGAGAAAGAAAGCTTTAGTCATGTAAATGGAGTTATTTCTTGCCTTGTAATTGCACTTTATTTTACATTAGAATCCCAATTTCTAATTGTGCCTAAGCCCATTTATTTTTACTTAATCACATATGGGTTGTAAGATTTTGAGATTCAGTATGGTTTCCAAGGCTAATGTAAAATACTTAAATTCTTATGTGAAAGTTTACTGTAGTTGTGCAAATCCTTTAAAAACAATGTTTTTTGGGCAAATAAGGTTTATGAATTATTTTGGAGACAATTAATTTACGTTTACAAATCAAGTCAGTATCTTTTTTCAGTTTAACAACATTTTGAGAGATGTTTAGTCTGTGTATGAATGTATGGATAAGTGTTTAACTAATTTTGTTTTTCCTGGCAAATGGTAATGATCCTGCTACATCAATAAAAAAACCTTTCCTATTCTAGGATAAGTAAGCATGATGGGGCACATACTGTACCACAGTAAAATCAGTGTCAAAACCACTTTTGCCGTGAGGGTGTGTCCTCAGTTTGCAACAATGTTTGTGTAGATGGTACAAGATTTGTGTGAAACGATGCCTTTAAACTTGAATCTATAGCTTAACCATCATAGTGATAAATAGTTTAATTACTGCTTATATATTTGGGTCTGATTCCTGAAAGCTTTTGTCAGCTGTGTGCATGTGAACACATACTGAATTATGTGTGTAAAAGAGAATGAAAAACTGCTTTAGGAATATAAGGCCATTTCTTTATACAACATTAAGAGTATTATTGACACACAAATTCGCTTATTAATAAGGCACAATACATATAAAGTGGGGGCATATACAGTCATACATATTTTACAAACATAAGTTATAAAGATACAAATAAGGAGGTAAGATTAACCCCCCACGAATAAAAGAGACACCAGAACAACAAGAGAAATCTCTTATAACCTCACAAAAATCACAGCTAACATTCATCCCATAAGTGCTAGGCATTTCATTAGTATACAAGCCTTGATTTGTCATGTCATAATAGAGGAATGAACCCATGTCTACCTTCCTGTGCGGGTCATGTTGTGATGAGAAAACCAACTAATCACCACAGTTAATACTCAGTCTACCCCTCATCATTTTACACAGAATATTTCACCATGACATTAAAACAGGTGTTTGGAGTGTTTGTTAATCTATTTTGAAAATAATTACAAAATAATACCATTTACATAAGTATTTTGCAATTGAGAGAATTTACATAAGTACTGCAACAGTTGTAGCCCATTTCCTGAAGACATCTCCCAAGTTCTTGCATGAGGGTTGCTTGACAATCTTCCAAAGGCTGTTGCTTGTGCACATTTTCTTACCAAACTTTTCCCTTCCAGTGGATATGGAACGCACTCTACAAACTCTGCAGCTCTTTCACTGATGGACCTTCTGTGGCTTACCCTCCAGGACTCTTCATCATTTTCCTATCACAAGTGTGATTGCTTGTACTGAACTAGACTAAGAGATACAGCGGGGAAAATAAGTATTTGACACATCAGCATTTAAGTGGGCTATTGACACAAAATTTCCACCAAATGGAGCCATCAAGCCAAATATTGAATTCATACAAAGAAATCAGAATACTTAAGTATACAAGTTAAGTCATAATAAATAAAGTGAAATGACACAGGGAATAAGTATTGAACACATGAAGATAACAAAATGGCATAGAAAGCCAGGAGATCACCTGAAATCTGTCGGTATTCAGAGAGAAACCCTGCCCCCTATCAGTACTAATTGATATTAGCTAGGGATGGGTCGCTCGACACCCAGTTTCGCCACAAGTCTTGAGTTTTCAGCACTGTGTCAAAAAGCATCAACGCAGTTTGTTGTAAAAGCTTCACTGCTTCGGAAGCTTCATTCGGCACATCCCTAATATTAGCTGCTTTAGTCCTAATTGATGGCCTATAAAGGTTTCTTATTACACAGGAAAGACTTCATGATGGATAAAAGCAAAGAACTCTCCCAAGATCTTCGTAATGTTATCGTTGAAAAGCATTCTGATGGTAATGGTTATAGGAGCATTTCCAAAATGCTGAATGTTCCTGTGAGCACTGTGGGGGCCATTACCCGGAAATGGAAAGGGCATCAGTTCACCATAAACCAGCCACGATCAGGTGCTCCACGTAAGATCCCTGCCTGAGGAGTCCAAAGAAAAATCAGGAGAGTTCTTCAAGAGCCAAGAACCACTTGGGCAGAACTTCAGGAAGATCTTGCTTCAGCAGGTACTGTTGTTTCATCCATGTATGCTCGCCACGCAAGACTCCTTTGCAGAACAAAAAGCATGTTAAGGCTTGGTTAAAGTTTGCAAAACAGCAGTTGGAGAAGCCTGTGGATTATTGGGAGATTATAGTATGGTCAGATGAAAGGCAGTCATTCTACACACCATGTTTGGAGAAGAAATGGCACTGCTCACCACCCCCAAGAACACCATACCAACAGTTAAGTTTGGGGGTGGAAGCATCATGGTTTGGGGCTGCTTTTCAGCAAGGGGTACTGGCAGACTTCATATTATTGAAGGCAGGATGAATGGAGAAATGTACCGGGACATTCTGGATAAAAATCTGCTGCCATCTACCAGACTGCTGAAAATGAAAAGAGGGTGGACATTTCAGCAAGACAATGATCACAAACACAAGGCCAAGGAAACAATGAAGTGGTTTCAAAGAAAGAAAATCAAGTTGCTTGAATGGCCCAGTCAATCTCCTGACTTAAATCCCATAGAAAACCTATGGCGAGAACTGAAGATCAAAGTTCATAAAAGAGGCCCAGGGAACCTTCAAGATTTAAAGATTGTTTGTATGGAAGAATGGGCCAGAATCACTCCTGAGCAATGCAGACGACTGATCTCTCTATACAAGAGGCGTCTAGAAGCTGTAATCACCAACAAAGGCTTTTCTACAAAGTATTTAATAAAGTGTGTTCAATACTTATTCCTTGTGTCATTTCACTTTATTTATTATGACTCAACTTGTATACTTAAACGTTCTGATTTCTTTGTATGAATTCAATATTTGGCTTGATTGCTAAATTTGGTGGAAATTTTGTGTCAATAGCCCACTTAGTAATCCCCTTACTGAAAACCCCTAAAAATGCTGATGTGTCAAATACTTACTTTCCCTGCTGTACATGGTCTTTATAGAGTATGAACAGTAATTTACTCAAACCCTAAATGAAATTAAGTACGTAACTTTGATTATCCTCATAGTGGATGGGATAGACTATATTGCCCAAAATATTTGCTTGCCTGCCTTCACACGCATATGAACTTGAGTAACGTCCAATACTTAATCCATAGGGCTTAATATGATGTTGGCCCACTCTTTGCAGCCATAACAGCTTCAACTCTTCAGGGAACATATTCTAGATCTTCTTATAGATCTTCAAACAATATATTTTTGATAACAAAGCAGAGCAAAGGTAGAAAAACTTTAAAATATATTTTTATTTAAAGTTGTGCAGCCAAATACCTATAGTTAGAAAAAGACTGTAAAAGCAATAATTAATTTCTCACTTATCCTGTTCCATTTTTTCTAGATGTCCCCAGATTGTAGCATTTTAAAAATAACTAGCTTGTTAGATGAGCAAATTGCTTTTAGAAAAAATAAACTCTTGCCATATAACAGGAAAAATTTTAAGTACATAAAAAACATATCGTCAGATTGGTGAAACAGATGATGTCAGAATCTTTCAAAATATGCTTCTGATCCTAAGAGGCAGATCAGGGAGTTAGGTGTCGTCATTTTCTTCTAAAGGAAAACCTAAGAAAAGAAAAGAGAGGGAAAAAAATTTTATAGTGAAGAAATCAAATCATGAATGAGAAAAGGAAAAAAATAAATAAACAACAATAGAACCTCATAGCTATTGAATTTTAGGGATTGGGACTAAACAGCCATGTAGCCTAAGAAACCCACTTATCAGTGGGGCTAATCAGAAAAAAGACAAAGCACTGTGGAGAGTTGGATAAAGGTCCACTTGACCTTGACTTGTGATCTGGTCAGTTAAGTAGCTTAGGGGGTTGTTCATTTTTTTCAGCTGCTTTAGTGTTAATGAAATTAACAAAAGGTGCACAATAAGATGACCGCCAAAACGGAAATAGTTTTACAGGTGGATGCAACTGACATTTTTGTGTTTCACTCTTTTTGCATTTGGCTATGGTCAGTTTCACGACGAAGCAACTGAGGCGACACCTGTACTCCTCCAGGATGGCACATCAATACATGACATTGACTGAAGGTTTGCCGTATCTCCCAGCACAGTCTCAAGAACATGGAGGAGATTTGTGGAGACAGGCAGTTACTCTAGGAAGTCTGGACAGGGCCATTGAAGGTTCTTAACCCATCATTGGGACGTTTATCTTTTGTGCAATGAGGAACAAGATCAGCACTGCCCGAACCCTACATAATGACCTTCAGCAGGCAACCGGTGTGAATGTCTCTGACCAACCTCTAGTGGGTCCTGTGCTCACTGCCCGACACCACGGCGCTCGACTGGCATTTGGCAGGTCCACCACTAGCCCTGTGTGTGTGTGTGTGTGTGTGTGTGTGACATACAGCACCCTGCACAATTATTGGCACCCCTTGTTAATATGTATTGTTAGGTTTCTAATAAATGATTTTTTACTTAAACAATATAGAACCACTATGCAAAAAAATGAAAGAAAAATCCAACCTTCAATTGAAATACAGTGGAACCTTGAATTGCAAGTAATCTGGTTTGCAAGCACGCTGCAAGACGAGCAAAAATGCGGGTGACGTAGCTTCCTGTATTTCGTATTGTTCCCGCGAAAGTTCCTCGTCTGTTTGTAACAGCGTTTTAGATTATATTTTGTTTAGTTTTTTATAATGATATATTTTTCCCGTTTTTACTAAATAACAAACTAGTTTTCACGCTTTAATACTACTGGACTTTATCAGTTTTTTTGCGCTTTTTGAGAGAACGCGCCTATCATCTGACCAACAACAAGCGAATCCGTCAGCAAATAATCACAACTCCAGCACAAAGGTACGTTATTATGTCTACCATTCAGCTCGCTCAGTGTGTGGCGTGCAGGATGTTTAGACATTCTTCCTCCGTCATTAGTGATAATTTTATTTGTGATAGGTGTGTGTTAGTTAGCACCCTGACGGAGAAGATATTAGCATTAGAGGAGCGCGTGCAGACTTTAGAGAGGGTTAGAGAGCGCGAGAGCAGCGTTAATCCTGTAGTGGAAAGTCTGGGTGCCGCAGGTGGAGATAATCATCCCCCGACTCCGGCAGTAGAGCCCTCACAGCGGGGCGAGTGGGTGACGACTCGGCGGCATACTCGTTCAGCCAAAGCTAACGCTAAGGCTAGCCCACCGGAGCACACCTCTTCTGCGCTTCACGTGTCCAACAGGTTCGCTCTCCTCAGTGATGCACCCGCTGAGAAGCCTGAAAGAGCTCTGGTTATAGGAGACTCTATATTGAGACATGTGAAATTAGCTAGGCCTTTAGGGGCGCCAGCGGCAGTGGTCAGGTGTATCCCGGGAGCCAGAGCACCGGACATAGCAGGTAATCTTAGGGCTCTAGGTCAGCATAGGTTCTCTAAGATAGTGGTACATGCTGGAGCTAACGATATACGCCTTCGTCAGTCAGAGGTTAGTAAGAGTAACTTTACAGAGGTGTTTAAAATAGCGAAGGCGATGTCCAAAGAAGTAGTTTGCTCTGGTCCCATCCCAATGAGACGTGGCGACATAGCTTACAGCAGGTTATGGTCGCTGAACCGCTGGATGTCCAGGTGGTGCTCCGAAAACAACGCGGGCTTCATAGACAATTGGAAGACCTTTGAGGGCAAAACTGGCCTGTTAGGGCGGGACGGTGTCCATCCCACTCGGGAAGGTGCTGCTCTCATTTCTTGCAGTATAGCACATAGTCTCAGAAGAGGCCTAGTTAATTGGTGACAATCCAGAGCCAAAGCCAGGGAGCAGACAGACAGGCTAAACCAACCGTCTGCTAGCTGCATCGAGTCGTCACTCAGGGTTCATCATATTGAGACTGTGTCTGTTCCCCGAGCTAAACATAAACATACATTTAGAATGACCCAGAAAGTCTGTTTTAGTAATTTAATTAACATAGATATCACAAACTCAGACCACACTGAATGCGCAGCCAGCACCTCTGATCTGAAGCTAGGACTGTTAAATATTAGATCTCTTGCATCTAAAGCAGTTATTGTTAATGAAATTATCACAGATCAGGAGCTTGATATATTATGTTTAACAGAAACCTGGATTAAACAGGACGAGTATGTAGCTCTAAATGAAGCTAGTCCTCCTGGATACAGCTACATACACCAGCCTCGGCTAACTGGTAGAGGAGGAGAAGGAGTCGCAGTTATTTATAACGATAATCTGTCTCTAGTACAAAAACACAGTTTTAAATCTAATGCATTTGAAGTTCTCTATAGTAACAAAGTCAGCTCAGTCGATCCCGCTAATCATCATTTACAGACCCCCAGGGCCGTACACTGAGTTTCTCTGTGAATTTGCAGATTTCCTCTCAAACCTTGTTGTTTCTGTAGACAGAGCGTTAATTGCTGGAAACTTTAATATTCATTTTGAGAATCCAGAAGACCCTCTGAGAACAGCATTCTTGTCCATACTGGACTCAGTAGGAGTAAATCAGTGTGTAGTAGGACCCACTCATAAAGCAGGTCACACTTTAGATTTAGTATTATCCTTCGGATTAAATATAGGAAATATAATCACAATTCCACAGTCTGAAGTTATCTCAGATCACTATCTTGTCTCGATTAAAGCGTGTCATAGTAATAATGTATGCACAGCACCGCGCTTCCACCTTAAATGTACATTTACATCAAATACCGCACAGAGTTTTATCAATAATCTTCCAGAGTTATCAACTTTGATTGGATCGCCATCTGACTTCACAGAACTCCAACAGGCGAATGAATATCTAGAGTCAGCACTTCGTTATAGCTTAGATAATGTAGCTCCAGTTAAAAGGAAAATGATTAGTCATAAGAGACTCGCTCCTTGGTATAATGACCACACACGTGCTTTAAAACAAACCGTTCGTAAATTCGAACATAAATGGCGCCAAACTAAATTGTTAGTATTCAAAATAGCTTGGAAGGAGAGCATTCTGAACTATAAAAAAGCTCTCAGTGATGCTAGATCAACGTATCTCTCCACTCTTATAGAAAATAACAAAAACAACCTGAGATTTTTATTTAATACCGTAGCTAAATTAACTAAAAACAAGACCACTGCAGAAATCTCCACAACATCATCATGCAGTAGTGAGGATTTCATGAACTTTTTCAATAACAAAATCATAAATATTAGGCAAAAAATTCAGGCTTTGAAACCTGACAATTTAAATAGTTCAGATGATCTAACCACATCACATCAGAACTTAGAATACTTTACTCCCCTTGAAGCGAGGGAACTAATTTCACATTAGAAACACATTTCCTCAAACAGATAGTACTAGCAATAATAGAACCCCTGTTAAAGGTAATTAACTGTTCACTCAGTAGTGGGTATGTCCCCAAATCCTTTAAATTAGCCGTTATTAAACCGCTAATCAAGAAACCTGACCTTGACCCCTGTCTGGTTTCTAATTACAGGCCGATATCAAACCTTCCCTTTATCTCCAAGATTTTGGAAAAGGTAGTATCACAGCAGCTATGTTCACATCTACACGGAAATAGCATAAATTAACTGTATCAGTCAGGATTTAGGCCTCATCACAGCACAGAGACAGCACTTGTTAAAGTAGTAAACGACCTCCTATGGGCCTCTGATCAGGGTTGCGTCACTATACGCATAGTGCAGCTTTTGACACCATTGATCATAGTATTCTCCTTCACAGATTAGAACAGGTAGTAGGAATTAAGGGAACTGCCCTCTTGTGGCTCAGATCCTATTTGACTGATCGTTATCAGTTTGTAGATTTAGATGGTGACCATTCCTCATGTTCTCAAGTGGAGTTTGGTGTTCCACAGGGTTCAGTTTTAGGTCCACTGCTTTTTTCCCTTTACATGCTTCCTCTGGGCAACATAATTCATAAACATGGTATTAGTTTTCATTGTTATGCTGATGACACAATTATATGTCTCAGCAAAACCAGATGAGAAAAACCAGTTTGCTAAAATTGAGCAGTGTGTGCAGGACATAAGAGATTGGATGTTAATTAATTTTCTTCTGCTTGATCCTGATAAGACAGAAGTTCTGGTCATAGGACCACAAGTAGCTAGAAGTAAGCTTTCTGATCACACTGTAACTTTAGATGGCCTTTCTGTTCCATCAAATGCAACAGTAAAATACCTCGGTGTGATTATAGATTCCAGCCTTTCGTTTGAAGCACATGTAGATAATATTACCAGGATAGCTTTCTTTCATTTTAGAAATATTGCCAAGATAAGAAAAGCATGAACTAGTTTTTCTGCATCATTTAATGACAATATGTTTATCACCTCTAGGTTGGACTATTGTAACGCCTTACTGTCTGGTTGTTCAACTAGGTGTATAAACAAGCTTCAGTTAGTACAGAATGCAGCAGCGAGAGTCCTCACTAGAACCAGAAGATACGAGCACATCACCCCTATCTTATCTACACTGCATTGGCTCCCTGTGAAATTTCACATTGATTTTTAGATACTACTTTTGACATTTAAAGCACTAAATGGTCTCGCGCCACAGTATTTGAGTGCGCTGCTAGTGTCTTATGATCCGCCACGCCTACTTCAATCAAAGAATGCAGGCTGCCTGTCAGTACCACGTATTATTAAAACTACAGCAGGGGGCAGAGCTTTTTCTTACAAAACCCCAAAGTTATGGAATAGTCTTCCTATTAATGTTCGGGACTCAGACACAGTCTCAGTGTTTAAGTCTAGGCTAAAAACCTATTTATTTAGCCAAGCATTTTTGTAAATAGATTAACCTTAGGTAAAGGAGCAGATCTGGGGGACTCATGGACGTAGAGTATTCTGGTGAACTGGTATGTTTAGATGCTGTTCTCCCCACTCTCATTGATCACTCAGGTTTGTTGATGGTGAGGTGATTGGTTGCTTTACATCACAGGGAGCCCTCATGTCTGTGTTTCCTTCTGGCTCTCCCTTTTAGTTATGCTGTTATAGTTAGTCCTGCCGGAGTCCCTGCTTGCACTCTGCACTAAATATACTTTCACCTTATACATGTTGACTGTGACCATACCTAACTGCCATCTCTTCTTATTTTCTGTTCTCTCCTCTCTCTCTCTCCCTCTCTCCGTCTCTCTGTCGAGCTATACATGTCGCTCCTGAGTTGCCAGTGATCCAGACCTCTCTGCCCTCTGGACCCGTCTAACTCGTCCTGGAGTCCAGCTTCTGGTTGGAGATCTCGTCGCATGGATGCCCCGTGTGGTCTGCCTGGATTCGTATGGTGGCTGGGGATGGTTTCCATTAAGACTGTCCTATCATCGATTGATGCTCTGGGGACCTGTGACTTCAATTGTTCGATAGCTCAGGACTGGAATCTCCTATAGTCTACCTGAGCCTCCAGGAACAAACTGGACTCCTTTTATTTAAATTTTAACACATCTCCTGTTATACTGAACTTCCAGTACACATTATTATGCTGATCAATCCCTGCTATCCGTTATCACCCAGATGAGGATGGGTTCCCTGTTGAGTCTGGTTTCTCTCAAGGTTTCTTCCTATTACCATCTCAGGGAGTTTTTCCTTTCCACAGTCGCCCTCGGCTTGCTCATCAGGAACAATCTTATCATTTTGATTCATACACATTGCATACAAACTTACTTCATTTTATTGTGTAAAGCTGCTTTGCGACAATGTCAATTGTTAAAAGCTCTATACAAATAAAATTGACTTGACTTGAAAAATGGTTAATAAATTTTGACTTGAAAAACGAGCAAGTCTTGACATACAAGTACCAAGTATCATCAAATATCATTCGGCATACGAATGCGCTTCTTGTTTTGAAGCAGAGCGCCATGTGATCACAACTGAGCCAATGGTTATTCTCTCTCGCGCGCTGCTAAATTGTGGGTAATCGTCTCCCATACTTGGTCTTAGTGCACGTGTCATTCGTATAGTCAACATTTTTTTGCGCGTGTACTGTTAACTATAACACTGACCAGTCTAATTAGACTATAATAAAGTACATTTCCATAAAAAAAAATTGTAAATCTAACAATTTTCAAAATGTAGGAAATGTCCCGTTTCGGTAATGAGAATCAAAATGGTGTTAACATTCTGACTACAGAATATTTAATACATAACTGGAGAGATAAGAGATGATCTTTCCTAGTAGCCATCTTGAAGTAACTGTCCCATATGCCCCTACACTCATAATAAAACTTTATTTTTAATTCTGTACATGTGTTTAAACAGTCCTTTAAAAATGTTGCAGAAGATGAGAACATCAGGTATGGACACATTTACTTTTTTGTATTACACTTGCATTGCGAGCATAATTCGTTCTGGAAGCATGCCCATATATCAAAACACTTGTAAATCAAAGCAAATTTCCTCATAAGAAATAATAAACTCAGATTATATGTTCCACAACATAAAAAATAAATATGTAAAAATAAAACAAATTAGCCTGTGTGCGTTTGTGTGCGTGTAATCGGTCTGTCACTGACCACTGTTTCTTCCTTCCGCGTTGTGTTCAAGGAAAAGTTGCTACTTCTATTCATCAAGGCAGGTTTATTGATGCGCTCTGTCCACCTCTCATCAGAGTATGTAACTCAAACTGCCATGTATAACAATTAAACAAAATATTGATTAACATTGAAATATAATAGTTAACAATATAATAAGACAATAATAGAATAAAATACAATAATAGACGAGACAATAACCAACAATAGCAACAACAAAAGTAATACCTGTGTGTTAATATCAACAAGTTATGTCAAGTAATATCAACAATGCTGTGGGGATTTCTCAACAGGCACAATCCTGTGTAATATAACATGTTATGGTTGAATATGGTTCTTAATTTTTAGTCAGCTAACACATACAGCCTACATAATATATATTCAAACTTCGAATACATCCACACACCAAAACATGCGAGTATAACACTGCATATTATCCCACTACTATTTATAAGAAGGAATGAACTAAATTTCACTAAACTTTATTCGCTCATAAAAACAAAGAGCTCTGAAAAGCACCTACCTCACACCAGAGTACGTAAATCAAACTGGCGTGAGGCATGCACTCACTTCAAAATGGCATCAAGACAGCCAGACATTTCAAAATAAAAGTCTTTAAATGGTCATTACCAAAAATCAAAATATTTTGCTGGAAGAAAATAGAAATTAACGCAATAAAAATAGGGAGAGATTTTAGTGAAAAAACAATTAGTGCATTACACTAAGATTATATTCACTATAAACTCACTAAATGCGCATGCGCTGACTATGTGTGTGAAGCTAAAGTAAGAGGAGAAGACACACACACACACACACACACACACACACACACACAGTGCAGGCTGACAGACAGAGAGAGAAACTGCCTCTTTAACCTATTTGTAAGAAGACTTGGTTTTGCTTTACATGCACGCACACACGTGTTATAACAGGTGGTATGGTAAACAGTTCACACATGCACGGATGTTGATTATACCAGTGAGAGCCGCGCACTAAGACAGAGCAGGGGAGACGATAACCCAGAATTCCGCAGCGCAAGAGAGAGAAAAACCATTGGCTCAGTTGTGATCATGTGATGCTTAGCGTCAAAACAAGAAGCACATGTGTGCTACATGATACTCGGTACTTGTAAACCAAGACTCGCTCGTTTTTCAAATAAAAAAAAAATTTTTTTTTAAATTGCTCGTCTTGTGGAACGCTCGCAATCCAAGGTTCCACTGTATTATTATTAATGAATATTTAACAGTTTTTTCTGTTTCATATAAAATAATCTAGTAAAACATCCATTAATTTTTTTGTTTAGTTAAATTTTTTTAATTATGACATAACACACATTCAAGCACAGCTGGACGCATTGACGTAATGAGAATTTCAGCAGAAAATGCAGCAAAATAAAAAAATAATACATTTTCATGTTGAAATTATACATTGTGCAAGGTAGAGAACAGTATTGTCTTTATTCTGATGCTTTTTATATTACTAAATTATTCAAATTCAAATTTTTAAAAAATTCTAATTCAAATTTTATTTGTCACATACACAGTCATACACAGTACGATATGCAGTGAAATGCTT
The DNA here is from genome assembly GCA_013621035.1 of Clarias magur. NCBI lineage: Eukaryota > Metazoa > Chordata > Actinopteri > Siluriformes > Clariidae > Clarias > Clarias magur. The sequence goes on along the minus strand of QNUK01000052.1, from coordinate 1,953,253 downwards.
AGGCGACTGCCCGTGACCTTAGAATAAAAAAACTATTTAAGGCTATTTACACTAATAATAAAATAAATGTACAATAAAAATATAAGAAAATAAAAATATAAAAAATATAGGAGAATAAGAAAATAAGAAAACCCGGGTGAAAAAATATATTAAAGCCTAGGTGAACCTAGGTGTACAGTATGGAAAATATGGAATATAAATAGAGATGTCCAGGGGGTGTGCAAGTATGCTATAAAGTGTTTTGTACTTAAAGTGACTTGTGCTATAGAATAAATAGTGATGTGGTGTGAAGGGTGTGCAATTTTTGTCCCAAGAGTCCAGAGATAGTGCAAGAAGTATGAGTGTGGGTGTGTAAAGTGGGTCAGTCAGTTCTGTTTGGTGAGCTGGTTGAGAGACCGTATCGCCTGCGGGTAGAAGCTCCTCCTCAGTCTCTCTGTATTGGTCTTCAGGGCACGAAATCGCTTTCCTGACCTCAACAGAGAGAACAGTCCATTACTGGGGTGGCTGAGGTCCTTCACGATCTTCCTGGCCTTGGTCCAGCACCGCTTGCTGTAGATCGAGTGCAGGTCAGGTAGCTCAGTGTGGATGATGCGCTCAGCTGATCGCACAACCCTCTGTAGAGCTCGTCTGTCCTGCATCGTGCTGTTCCCGAACCAGGTAGTGATGTTTCCCGTCAGGATGCTCTCTATGGTGCAGGAGTAAAAGTTCCTGAGTACCTTGGAGGGCAGTCTAAAGTCTCTCAAGCGCCTGAGGTGGTTAGAGACGCTGTTGGGCCTTCTTCACCATGGTGTTGATGTGACAGGACCATGACAGGTCCTGCTTGATGTGGACACCGAGGTATCTGAAACTGTCTACTCTCTCCACTGGGCTGTTGTTGATGACAGGGGTCTGGTAGTTCCTCTCCTGCTTTGTGCTAAAGTCTACTACCAACTCCTTCGTCTTGCTGACGTTTAGAAGAAGATTGTTCCTCTGGCACCAGTGCTCCAGATTCCCAATCTCCTCCAGGTAGGCCGTCTCATCATTGTCAGTGATCAGGCCCACCACGACGGTGTCATCAGCAAACTTGATGATGGTGGTGGAGTTAGTAGAGGCTACGCAGTCGTGTGTGTACAGAGAGTACAGCAGGGGGCTCAGAACACAACCCTGTGGTGCTCCAGTGCTGAGAATGATAGAGGCAGAGACATGACCGCCCATCCTTACAGCCTGTGGTCTGTCAGTTAGGAAGTTGGAGATCCACTGACACAAAGATGAGCTGAGTCCCAGGTGCTCCAGCTTGGTGGTGAGTGTGGAGGGAATTATGGTATTAAATGCTGAGCTGTAGTCGATGTAGTCGATATTATTTTAACATAATTCCCCCTCCTATTGTCCAGGTGTGTGAGAGATGTATGAAGATGATGAGCGATAGCATCATCTGTGGAGCGGTTTGGACGGTATTACACCCTTATGGACTTGTTTTTTCAACTCACCTCAGGTTTTCAATTAGATTGAGGTCTGAGGACTGACACGGCCATAAGAGAAGCTAGATTTTGTGTCTGCTGAAACATTTTTGTGTAGATTTCGCCACATGTTTTGGATCATTATCCTGCTGAAAAACCCAATGACCTAATCTTCAGTTTTTGATACATGTCATCAGGTTTTGATTTAAAATGTCCTGGTATTTCAAAGAGTTCATGATGTCATGCACCCTAACAAGGTTCCCAGGGGCTTCAGAAGAGAAACAGGCCCAGCGCATCACTTATCCTCCACCATATTTCACAGTGGGCATGAGGTGCTTTTCCGCATATTCATCTTTTGTTTTATGCCAGACCCACTTAAGAGTGTTTGTTGCCAAAAAGCTCTCAGTCACACATGGTCACAGTTGAAGTCCCAGTACCACTTAGCAAACTCGCTTAGCAAACATTTATGTTAGTGATTGTAGGTAAGAAAAGGCTGTTTCCATACATGCCTCCCAAACAACTTGTTAGCATGTAGATAACAGCGGATAATTGTTAGAGACTTTGTGACTCCAAAATGCCATTCTTTGATGCAGTTTTTTTTAACTTCTCTTACCATACTCCTCACTGTGCACAGTGGCAAGATAAACTTGGGTGCTCGTCCAGCCTTGTTTGTCAATGTTCCAGTTGTTATAAACCTCTTAATGACTCATCTGGCTGTCGATCTGGGCAAGTTTATTGACTTATGAGGACCTTACTTGAATGGGGTGTTCTCTTGTCTTTCCCATGTTGAAGAGTGGATAAGAAAAATAGTGTCACGTCATTTATACCACAGGGAAACAGGAAGTCATGATTTATTCATTTAAAATTTCTAAATACTCTGATCAACTTTTTCTGATCAACTACAGTAAAAATGCTTAAATTACATTTATTTTATCAGAATTGTTAGGGGTGCAAAATTTGTGATAATTGTGAAATTTTTTTTAGTCATGAATCTTTTTGTATTGTCTTTTTTTATTCCCTTGAGTTAAAGATTAGATTTTTATACAATTTTAGTATGAGATCATGCTTCTGCAATAGAAAATATATATTTTTAAGTCTAAGAATACATCTTAACCAGAAGTGCAGAGAAGAAGAGAATAATTATAGAGGGCCCTCTACATCTTAAAGCAATGAAAATAAAGAAATCCTGTAATTTTAAATGAATTTCAGTTGACCTAAAAATACCAAAAATGTCTTGCCTGTCTTAGGCAGAAATTTCTGCCTAACTTATTGAAACAAAGAAATAAAATTTTGTAAGCTTGAGTATCTTACGCCCTTGTTTTACTAAGCTGTACTTCTTTTTCATCAGTGAAATACACTCCCTGTTTAGTAATCGGGAAGTGAATCACAGATGAGAAATCGAAAACGTAGATAGGATAAAGATTAGGTTTTGTCTTAAAACAAATCCAGCGCATTAAAATTCACTTACACCACTTCAGGGTTTTATTTTTGCAGCAAAAATTTTAGTAATTCCAGTAAAAACATGCAGTTTATAGTTAATATCTATCATTTAGGTGGTTGTTTAGTATCTCATTTTAAAGTAGATTATTAAATCCAACACATAACTGTTCATAACATCACTTTTAGGCAGAAACCTAAGTACAGTTACATTAAATTCTGTTCAGCCAGTTTTGGGTGATGCTGTGACAAAATATGGCTGAACAGACATACAGCGGCAAGAAAAAGTATGTGAAACTTTTGGCAAGTCATGGTCTTCTGCATTTATTTGTCATAAAATGTGATCTGATCATCTTAGTCAAGAGTATTGACATATATAATGTGCATAAAATAATAATGAAAAATTCTGATATTTCATGTCTTAATTAGGTACAACCATAAAAACCTAGTGGAAAAAGTTGGAGTCTTATTGCAAACATTAGTTTGAAGGTGTACTTCAATGAGTTTGAAGGTGTACTTTAGAGCTACTTTGACTGATTAAAAACCACTCAATCTTTTTGAGTTTGCTCCGCACAAAAAGAATACGCTTATGTAAGCTATGCCTCGCCAAAATGAGCTTTGAGAGGATCTATGATCAGGAATTGACTTTAGAAATTCAGCATACAGTTAGGCAAATGGAGACACTTTGTGACTGCGGCTACTCTATAAAAAAACATTAAGTTCCAAGGGTTCACTACCACTAACATTTTGAAATGTTTAATAAATACATGAAAGATCAAAAGTGCCTTTTCCAGACAGTATGTTTCAGCTCCTTCCAAAGATGCTCAATTGAGGTCAGGGCTCATAGAAGGCCACTTTAGAATAGTCCAATGTTTTCCTCTTAGCCATTCTTGGGTGTTTTTAGCTGTGTGTTTTGGGTCATTGTCCTGTTGCAAGACCCATGACCTGCGACTGAGACCCAGCTTTCTGACACTGGCCAGCACATTTCTCTCTAGAATCCCTTGATAGTCTTGAGATTTCATTGTACCCTGCACACATTCAAAACACCCTGTGCCAGATGCAGCAAAGCAGCCCCAGAACATAACAGAGCCTCCTCCATGTTTCACAGTAGGGACAGTGTTCTTTTCTTCATATGCTTCATTTTTCCGTCTGTGAACATAGAGCTGATGTGCCTTGGCAAAAAGTTCCATTTTTGTCTCATCTGTCCATAGGACATTCTCCCAGAAGCGTTGTGGCTTGTCAACATGTAGTTTGGCATATTTTTATGATTTGTTTTCAACAATGGTGTCCTCCTTGGTCGTCTCCCATGTAATCCACTTTGGCTGAAACAACGACAGATGGTGCGATCTGACACTGATGTTCCTTGAGCATGAAGTTGACCTTGGATCTCTTTAGAAGTCTTTCTGGGCTCTTTTGTTACCTTTGGGATTATCCGTCTCTTTGATTTGTCATGAATTTTCCTCGTGCGGCCACGTCCAGGGAGGTTGGCTACAGTCCCATGGATCTTAAATTTCTGAATAATATGTGCAACTGTAGTCACAGGAACATCTAGCTGCTTGGAAATGGTCTTATAGCCTTTACCTTTAACATGCTTGTCTATAATTTTCTTTCGAATCTCCTGAGACAACTCTTTCCTTTGCTTCCTCTGGTCCATGTTGAGTGTGGTACATACCATGTCACCAAACAACTTCTTTCATTGACCGAAGGGTACCAACAATTTTGTCCACGTGTGTATATATAGGCCCACTGACTGATTACAAGATTGTAGACACCTGTGATGCTAATTAGTGGACACACCTTGAATTAACATGTCCCTTTGGTCACATTATTTTCAGTATTTTCTAGGGGTACCATCATTTTTGTCCAGGCCTGTTCCATGAGTTAATTTTTTTCAATAATTCCGTTGAAGCATGGTTGAAAAGCAATGTCTGACTTTCATTGGTTAACATTCATAGAACTTTTTTAAATTATTACTTTTGTCAGATTAAAGTTATTTATGTGACCATTGAGAGTTTTTCTTTCATTGACCGAAGGGTACCAACAATTTTGTCCACGTGTGTAATTGAAAGAGCAAGTTCTGACGAATGTATAGACAAAAAACTTCTTTAATTCATATAAATAGCAAGAGGTAAGATCTTACCCTTAAAGTTGGGCAAATATTTATTTTAAAAACTTAAATCTGAGATTATTTATTTAGAAATTAATTATTTAGAGAATTGAATAATTTTATTTAAATTGGAGAATATTGGTATTCAAACTCACAATTTTTGAACTGTAGTCCTCTCCTCTTTGTGTCGTTCTTTGTTCTCCTCTGTATTCCCCAAATCTACCTCCACCATATTTGGTTCTGGCTGAGGCAAAACACCGCTGCAAAATGCAAAGGCAAAAATAATTGTAGTTAAAGTCAGAAGTGGGATGAAAACTGCTCTGTAGTCATCAACCTAACTGTGACACGCCTTGCTCTTGCCTATTTCTCAAGTACTTTACATCAGACAAACTTGATCATGCCAATTTGTTTTCAATTTGAATGACTGCCATCTGGGTTAAGACAATGTTCATGTGCAGTTTTAATTTTAATTATTACAGCTTACAGCTCATGTGATAATCCAATATCACAAAATTTCCTAAGATCAATCACAAAAATGATTTACAGTGCAAAAATGCCCAAAATGTTCTGAAAAGTATTTTTATTTATGCGCTCAATATTTTCTGTAGTGATTTTTGTGATTAATCTAAAAATAACTAAAAAAGTAACATGCAAGTCCGGGGACAGTGCCCAACTGGCACGGAGCTGGCGAAAGGCGGCGGTGGGCAGAGAGAGTGTCAGGATGGAGCACATGGAAGTAGCGCTACTGCACGCTACCTTGGACGACCTCTCCCGCTAACACAAGCCAAGACCGTCTCTCCTTGGACAGCGCAGGGATGGGAAGGCGGGCTCTGCCCGGAAGTAAAGGCACCGTGGGAGCTCAACAGTTCTTTCTGCGCTGTCCTTCTCACAGAGATCAATGGCCGCAATTCCAGTCTCACCTTTAAAGTCTCTGGGGCACATAACATCGCCCCATTTGAGTGCCACTCTCCTTAAGCCACCGCGCAACGCTTTACTTTGCTTCTGGACCCCAGACTAAACTCCTCACTTTGCTTTTATAATGCGGAGAAAGCATGAGGTCCAATAACGCTGATTAGAGCCAGCCAACCCGACCTGGCGGCCCCGTCCCCTTCGCGCACACCTGCAGAGGAGGCGGCCATTTGCTTGGGGAGCCTATGGAGTGAGCGAGGAGCGACAACAGATTTAGGCGCACGCCCATCACAGACGCACACAAATCTGTTATCGCTTCTCACTCCATGACGATTATATTGAAAAGTAACATTATATTAATAGCTACTAAAAATAAAAGTAGCAGTCAGACACTGGTTTGCAGCTGCAAATGGAGACAAAAATATTACTTCTTGGAGAAATGTGCACCGACATGTCTGATGATTGTGTAAAGCTGCTTTGCGACAATGACAATTGTTAAACACTCTATAGGGTGGGCCATTTATATGGATACACCTTAATAAAATGGGAATGGTTGGTGATATTAACGTCCTGTTTGTGGCACATTAGTATATGTGAGGGGGCAAACTTTTCAAGATGGGTGGTGACCATGGTGGCCATTTGGAAGTCGGCCATCTTGGATCCAACTTTTGTTTTTTCAATAGGAAGAGGGTCATGTGACACATCAAACCTATTGGGAATTTCGTTTTAACGTAACTTTATTCCTTCATGGGTTTTTTACAAGTTTCTGACCACTTATAAAATGTGTTCAATGTGCTGCCCATTGTGATGGATTGTCAATGCAACCCTCTTCTCCCACACTTCACACACTGATTCGGCTGGGGATGGTTTCCACGAAGACTATCCTGTCCTCGACTGAGGCAGACAGCTGTTCTCTGGGGACCTGTGACTTCAGTTGTTCGATAGCTCAGGACGGGAATTTCCTACAGTCTACCTGAGCTTCCTGGAACAAACTGGACTCCATTTAATTTAAAACATCTCCTGTTATACTGAACTTCCAGTTTTACACAGTATTATGCTGATCAATGCCTGCTATCCATTTCACCTAAATGAGGATGGGTTCCCTGTTGAGTCTGGTTCCTCTCAAGGATTCTTCCTATTACCATCTCAGGGAGTTTTTCCTTTCCACCATCGCCCTCGGCTTGCTCATCAGGGACAATCTTATCATTTTGATTCATACACATTCACATTTCATACAAACTTACTTCTTTTGATTGTGTAAAGCTGCTTTGTGACAATGTCAATTGTTAAAAGCGCTATACAAATAAAATTGAATTGAACTGAATTGAATTATATATTCCTTTTTATTTATGGACAGGTGTAGTATGATCTGCATTATTTACCTTTTGTAAAGTGAAAGAACGAGCCGCGAGTTCACGCACGCTGATGAACAGCTTTATTTCAGTCATAAATTCACAATCACATTCCAGCTATTATTTCCAGCCTGAATTAACAAGACAGAGCAGACATCTCTGGCCAAATTATATTTCCCCAGCAAATTAAATCAGACTTAATAGTTGGAGTTGATACTTTGAGTTTAATTCACGAATTTACTGAATATTTTCAAATGCAGATTGACCTGTATATCAACTTGATAACTAGCGAATGCTTTAGTAAAGAGCTGGATGGAATGGAATATTACAGAACGTGCGAGTTGACGCCCATGCACCGATCACAAACCATTAAAATGTTGGATTTGAATTAAAATGCCACATATATAAATACATTTCACACACACACACACAATATAGATATATAATTCTTGGTGGTATGGTGATATGTCACCCAATGTTGTGTGCATTGCAATATTTTAAGCAAAACTGTGCTATTACTCTGCTAAATAAACCTTCACACTCTGTTCTTACTGGTGAAATGTGCAACCAAAGACTGGCCACCAGGCTGGTCAAATTTAACCTCTAACACAAAATTGGAAATTTCATTTTGCAAAAAGTATCCCTTATACCCCTCAGTAATAATCTGGTAACATAACATTTTATTTATTTATATAATCCTCTTCAGGTTAATTTTACAATTTTTTTTGGAAAAGAGGTATGCTGTCAAAAGAAAGGCTCAGAGGACCACACAAAAAATATTAAAGTCTTTTCATGGATAGGGAAGCGTAAACAAGGTAAACAAGTGGTAAGAAACAAATTGGATGATAACTGTTTTGAGGGTATTTTATGGCTGATTTAAGACACAGGTCAAAACTGACCTGTTAACATAAGACATTGTAACAGAAAGCTAACATAAGAAGAAAGAATAACTGCATCCAAGGTTTTGAAGAATGCAGATGTAAGAAAGGTAATTTTTTACACATAAAGAAATTTGGGAAGGGCCACCATTTGAATACAGTTGATACGGCCAATCATAGATGAAGAGATAATTTCCTAGCAATCTACACACATGGACAAAATTGTTGGTACCCTTCGGCCAATGAAAGAAAAACTCACAATGGTCACATAAATAACTTTAATCTGACAAAAGTAATAATTTTAAAAAGTTCTATGAATGTTAACCAGTGAAAGTCAGACATTGCTTTTCAACCATGCTTCAACAGAATAATTAAAAAAATAATCTCATGGAAAAGGCCTGGACAAAAATGATTGTACCCCTAGAAAATACTGAAAATAATGTGACCAAAGGGACATGTTAATTCAAGGTGTGTCCACTAATTAGCATCACAGGTGTCTACAATCGTGTAATCAGTCAGTGGACCTATATATAGGGCTCCAGGTCGTCACTGTGTTGTTTGGTGACATGGTATGTACCACACTCAACATGGACCAGAGGAAGCGAAGGAAAGAGTTGTCTCAGGAGATTCGAAAGAAAATTATAGACATGTTAAAGGTAAATGCTATAAGACCATTTCCAAGCAGCTAGATGTTCCTGTGACTACAGTTGCACATATTATTCAGAAATTTAAGATCTATGGGACTGTAGCCAATCTCCCTGGACGTGGCCGCACGAGGAAAATTCATGACAAATCAAAGAGACGGATAATCCCAATGGTAGCAAAAGAGCCCAGAAAGACTTCTAAAGAGATCCAAGGTGAACTTCATGCTCAAGGAACATCAGTGTCAGATCGCACCATCCGTTGTTTTTTCAGCCAAAGTGGACTACATGGGAGACGACCAAGGAGGACACCATTGTTGAAAACAAATCACGAAAAAGCCAGACTGGAATATGCCAAACTACATGTTGACAAGCCACAAAGCTTCTGGGAGAATGTCCTATGGATAGATGAGACAAAAATGGAACTTTTTGCCAAGGCACATCAGCTCTATGTTCACAGACGGAAAAATTAAGCATATGAAGAAAAGAACACTGTCCCTACTGTGTAACATCGAGGAGGCTCTGTTATGTTCTGCGGCTGCTTTGCTGCATCTGGCACAGGGTGTCTTGAATCTGTGCAGGGTACAATGAAATCTCAAGACTATCAAGGGATTCTAGAGAGAAATGTGCAGGCCAGTGTCAGAAAGCTGGGTCTCAGTCGCAGGTCATGGGTCTTGCAACAGGACAATGACCCAAAACACAGCTAAAAACACCCAAGAATGGCTAAGAGGAAAACATTGGACTATTCTAAAGTGGCCTTCTATGAGCCCTGACCTCAATCATATTGAGCATCTTTGGAAGGAGCTGAAACATGCCGTCTGGAAAAGGCACCTTCAAACCGGAAACAACTGGAGCAGCTTGCTCATGAGGAGTGGGCCAAAATACCTGCAGAGAGGTGCAGAAGTCTCATAGACAGTTACAGGAATCGTTTGATTGCAGTGATTGCCTCAAAGGGTTGTGCAACAAACTATTAAGTTAGGGGTACCATCATTTTTGTCCAGGCCTGTTCCATGAGTTAATTTTTAAAAAATAATTCAGTTGAAGCATGGTTGAAAAGCAATGTCTGACTTTCATTGGTTAACATTCATAGAATTCTTATTTATTATTACTTTTGTCAGATTAAAGTTATTTCTGTGACCATTGTGAGGTTTTCTTTCATTGACCGAAGGGTACCAACAATTTTGTCCACGTGTGTATTTTGTGCTTTAACCTTGATATAAACTCTAAAAGTCAATTTAAATATTAATTTGGTGTTTTTAGGCATTTAGCATAAAAACATGTTGTACAATTGATGGTGTAACCGGACAATCTGCTAAATGAATTAATCAATTCATTAACATAAGTGGACTGGTTCACAAACATAAGTGGACTGGTTAAAATCGAGCACAATGGACTGTTATAGATGGTTTTTACGCAAGAGATGAATAATTCACCAACGGCAAAACGCTGCAACGACTCAAGCATATACTGTATGGCCATTCTATTTGATCTAAAGCCTTCTGCGCATCTAAGGCTATAATAGCTGCTTGATTAGTCTTGCCATGATCTGCATATATTAAGAAGTCATCTAACATCTAAAAAAAAAGAAAACCTTCCTGGGATTAACCCAATCTGATCAGGTGAATAATAGATGGGAGATGTTTACTAAATCTGTTTGCCAGCAACTTTGTAATAACTTTTCTCTCAACATTTAAAGAGTAATTGGCCTGTAACTGGCAGAGTCACTGTCTTCTTTACCTTTTTTCACTAAGAGACAGAGAGTACAGAGTTTTAGGTACTTCCTTCTGTGGAATGACAGACCATTCTAAGTAATACACAAAACAAAAATAAAATACATTTATCCTCCAATTATAATGTTTGTTTCAACATTCCAAGAAATCAGAGTGAGGTAACGACTACCCACCCTAACACCCTGTTGAGACCTGTGCATTTAAAAGAGAACAAGACAAGAAACTACATCCAGTGCATGCTTACAATGAGAATGATGGTGATGATCTGGCAGCGTTATGCAACTAAAGATGGAAGGCAAATTAAAATGAAAGAAAAATACAAATAAAAACTCTGACAAAGACCACAATAACAAATGGCTGTATAGGCAAAGTGCAACTCCTTCCATCAGAATAGAAGAATATTCTGTGTGATTGCTACAAAAATACTTAAGAACAGTAAATGCAAAAACTACATTAAACACCTACAGTATTAAACAGAATCTCTTCATGAAGAGAAGAGAAATTATACACATACAAGTATAAAGTAATTGAGCATAATGGGAGTGTAATATAGATTACAGGTTGACAGAGAACAATTACCATGTTGATACTGTAGTATTTTTAATGGGGACTCAATGCTCAATGCATTTTCCACAATTTATGTAGGGTTTTAGCTCTGGTTCAGAGGTGAATCGAATCTTTAAGGTTACATGTTAATTTTGTTAAACTTAATTAAAATTTATAGCGTACACTTACCAATTCTGTTTATCCCGTGGCTGACGAAAATAATACAAAATCTGATATTTACCTAATTATGAGCATGATCTGGGCAAATGTTTCAACTTTAAAATACATGACCAAGACAACAATTCTTTATAAAGAAACAAGAATTTATTTGAACTAATCACACACACGCGCGCGCACACACACACACACACACACACACACACACACACACACACACACATACCAACAGTTTGCAGGGTGAAAGTTAATGAAATTCATCTTGTACTGTTTACTAGACCGAAGAAAGTCACAAGAAGAGTCTTGGGTTTAATCTTACGGTTTTATGTATGAAACGAGCACCTTTTTCAGCAAGGTTTGTATGTATACTTGCGTTACGTTTCGCTCTCATCTTGTGGAAGGGAATCACGGCGTTGCTGATTGGTTGGTACTCAGTGGTTGAAATGACGTGTTTCAGGAAAGTCGTTCGTTGTGGCTTGGTTGCTTGGTTACCGATGGCGCACTCTGGAACAACTTCTGTGGGTTTCTTCGTTGCAGTTCTGGCACAAAGTCTTACTGAGAGTTCTCAAAGAGCAGATGACGTCGAGCTGGCTTCCTTCAGATGGTCATGACGAAGACGTGGACAACGACGTAGAACGACGTGAACAAGTTGGACACTGAGTTTTGACCCTTTGTGTTAGTCCGTCGAACGGATGATTGGTCCAATCGGATGTGGTTGTGGTATTTGCAGGGCTTAGCCACGCCTCACTTGGTTCCCCCTTTTGTGCATACATTAGGCCGGGTTTACGGCTGTCACGTGGGGCCAACCCGATTAACTTTTAATTACCTTTTCTAAAGTAATTTTACATGAGCTCTTGTTCATGCGACCAATTTTCCTTTTACACCACTGTTCTTTGAATAAAATAACCCATCAATTGATTGACCACACATCCTCTATCTTAAACATTAATTTATAGCTTTGTTTAATAAACAGTGTTTCTAAATGCTAATAATACCTTTAAAGTTATGTAGAATACTCAAACATAACACACAGATATAAAATATACTGAATATATGTTTCTAGCATTTTGCCCTACTGACACACTTTAAAGATTGTTTAAATAGTGTCTCTGCTGTATTCCTCTGTGTTCATTGAAAGCCAGAAACACGGGACATCCTGTGTCCCGGGGTCAATGAGATGGTCAAAGTGTGACTTGGTGGTTCCCCCCCAACTCAGGGTGAAGATGAAAAACTGTCCGCTTTGTTTACAGGATTGCCAATTTACGCCATGGTTTTGGGTCTAGTTTGAGGCATCTGGCTTTAGTGTGGCTTCAAGCACAGCAGACTTCCTGTCCCACGCCTGGTTAAGTTTCCTCACTTAGTTTTACAAGCTCGCCTTTATTTTCCAGAATGAGATAAGGTTATTGGGATGGCACCATGTCTGGGGGAGAGGTTCTGGAATGTGATCGATTGTTTGCTCTCTTTGGGGTCTGCTCATCCCTACAATACAAAACAATGTGAAAAAAATGTTGATGTTCTTTAGTGATGTACACAAATTATGAGGCTATAGATGAAACATCAGTATAAAGTCAGTTAAACAAAGATTTACGTAGAACAACCAGTTCTTACTTGCCACGAATAAGACAATTATTTGTCAATGTCAGTCCAAGAAAAATTTGCTTCCACAAACCATGTTGCCTCTTTTGGATCTGAAAGGACGGTGGGTGCGCCGTTCGGGTGATGGATGTGAAGTTTAGCCAGGTAGCATAGGCTGTGTTCAACACCTGCGTCTTGAAGGACCGGCAACACGAAAAGCACAACACTGCCTCAGTACCTCATTTGTATAGTCAGGAAAGATCCAGTTGTATTCCAGAAGAATGCTGTCTGTCGAGGCCAATGATCATTTCAAATGCACCATGATGGTGTGTGGATTTGCCCCCAGAGTCGGCTTTGGTTAGAGCGAGTGGTGAGCACGGTCAGTAGACTTTGGGAAGTGTTCCGCTGAGAACAATTTGGAAATCAACAATTAGGGACAATTCTGTGGATTTGCTTTCTTCTTCTCCTTCTGGTATGCCCACAATTTCGATGTTTCTGCAGCAAGCTTTCAGGTCATAAACTTTAGCTTGCAGTTATCTGTTAGCATTAGTCAGGTCAGAATATTTATTTCGCAGTCACTAGGGGGAATTCAGACGACGACACAATAAAATTCACATAGGGACAGGTATGTTTGGACCGATTTTTTCCCTTAATGAATTTAATTTATAAACTGCATTTTGTATTCACTCTTGATATCTATGTGCAATATTAAAATTAGTTTGATCATATCAAGCGTTTAAATAAATGCAAAATTATCAGGAAAGTGCAATTACTTAACAGCATTATATGGAGGGAGAGAGATAGAGAGAGAGAAATGAAAAGACAAAGACAAATGTGTACACAAGACTAGAAATTGAAATGTGGCTTGGCAAAGTGTATGTGTTATAAAATTGTAAAGAATATTTTAAAACTCATTTATAAAACAAGAATGTGAAGGTTTCAGTTTCTCCATTTACATGAGTGAATATTGAATATGATATGATTTATTTACCGATTATGACAATATTAAGCATGTCCGATTTGATGGGGAAGGTTAGCTATATATATATATATATATATATATATATATATATATATATATATATATATATACACTGTAGTATAACTTGTTTATAAAAATGGTTATACATTTCCTGCGAACATTTTGAGCCAACTTGACATGCTTATTATTTCATCCTTTGTTTTTCTAATCCAAAAAGTAGGATGAATCCCCTCCCTGGTCGCGTCATCTTGCTCGCAATCATATAAGTACTCCCGATTTCATATGCAATTTAAATATTGTGTCTGACATATGAAGGTTATGAACATTTTTATATTGGGGCATTACTTGTTTACAAAATATCTCCTATGTTTGACATCAGAGCATGATATTTATTCAGGCATCTGAATAAAACAAGGCTTTACAGTTAAGGTTATACTGTCCCCTGCTAGTTTGGTATTCTGTGACAGTGTGTCTTTGCGTTAAAGAACAAGTAAAAAAAAAATTTTTTTTAATGGGTATTTAAAAATAGTAAAATAAATAAATAAATAAATAAATAAATAAATCACCCAGGTACGTTTGGACTTTGATATAAGGAGTTTTTTTTTTTCCAGTAGAAACTTCTTGTGGGATAGCGTCATACCTTTTATAGAGTTGCAGCTCTTCTTGGGCCACCAGTAGCTGTGCTTTAAGCTGGTTCCTCTCCTGCAGAACCTCCTTTAACTCCTGCATTGTGAACCGTGGACGATTTGGGTCCTTCAAATCTATTACCAGCTTGTCAGTCCCAGTAATCTGTTCCAAGAAACATAATCGAATCTTACATCATGTAGCCCATTTATATCTGTTAACAATTTACCTGCACTCATTCAAAATGGTTGATTTCTCCAAAAGACGACTATGGTACTGTTGCTTGAAAAGCCAAGAGAAGCGGCAAATCATCACATCTCTAAAGTAACAATCACTTAATGACGTGACTGGTTGTTTTTTTTTATTATTTTTTTTTTTTTATAAAAAAGACGATTTTAGCCCCCTTTAGGGACGCTCAAGCACCATTAAGGACAATTACCACGTACTGTATCTGAATCACTTTAGCATTACAGCTAATTCTGCTTAGAGATGCGACCAACCGTTTATTTAACGGTTCAATGTCCAGGGATCTTAATGGCGTGAAGTTACGCTCCGACATCGTAGGTGGTGGCACAGTTTACAAAGTGTTAACAGAATGTTAGTAGTCCGAAAGACAGTGAGAAGCCGCGAATAAATAGAGATGAAGACGGAGTTATTGACTGATTCGGGTTAGAGCGGTTAAGTTTTCTCTCGCCCTGCTTCAGGTGGCCGGTGTTGTGTGGAATTGTGTGACCGTCTAGTTCACGTAGGCGTAGTTGGCAAGGCTCATGTTATTTAGCATTAGTACCGATACTGTTATTTATCAACATACAATATATTTTTAATCAGGAACTCTCCAATGAGGTCGGAGAACACTCACATTGTCACCGTTTTCATGCGAACCCGCCACGACTCGATCCAGTTCCCCTCTCAGGCTGTCCCGCTCCATTCTCAGCTCTTCCAGCGACAGGTTATGCTTGCTTACCATTATTTCAAACATTTCCAAAACTCGGACAATTTTGAACTGTAAATCTGAGATGTCCTGACCACCTTTGTTCAGTTTTAATAAGTCTTTGCCAATGACGTATGAAATGTCATAAACATCTTCAACCCCAAGTTCCAGCGGGTGTTTCTCGAAGACAGGAACCGCTGACTCGTCGTGCAAATCTCCCATGTTCGTGTTCTGGGTATGAAGTCTAAACAAGTAATAGCTCCAAGTCGTATTATTAAAACAAACCGAAACGCTAAGTTACGGTCATAAGTAATCAGGGAAGGCTGTTACAATCAGCTCTAGTTTAAACTTCCTTCTTCCTTCTTCCTGCTCAAGGGTTGCCAGATAAGTTGATAAAACATCCTCAAAAAAAAAAAAAATTCCATGCAGTTTATCGCTACTAGGTTAATTTGTTAAAATTCACTTCCCACTAGAAAATGAATACACTACTAATGATCCGATATCAAGCAATAGTCACACGTTTAGTCGTATGATAGCGATATTAATACTTTAAAAAGTCTTCTTGTGTTTACACACACAAAAAGAAACCTCTGATTTCTATAGTAAAAATCTTCATATGCAAGCATCAAAAACTGCACTTGATAGCTTTCGCAATTAGTATGAAAAACTCACTCACTCTCACCTATAACGCTTAATCCTGTATTCGGGATCATAAAGGGCCTGGAGCCTATCCCAGAAGACTTAGGGCACAAGGCGGTGTACACACTGGACAGGGTGCCAATCCATCGCAGGGGACACACATACAGTACACACTCATTCACACACTACGGCCAATTTGGGAATGCCAATTAACCTAACCTACATGTCTTTGGACTGTGGGAGGAAACCGGATACCCGGAGGAAACCTACCAAGAACGAGGAGAACATGCAGACCTCTATGCACACAGAGACGGGAATCAAGCCTTGCTGGGAATCGAACCCGGACCCTGGAGGTCCCACCCTGCTAACCAATACCCCACTGTGCCGCCAGTATGAAAAACTATTTTTAAAAATTTATAACTTAAGCTTATAGTAAACTTGTATGTAACAGAAATTTTGTTTGCCCAGGTAGTGCTGTCAAAGGCATCCTCACCAAAATGTAACAGGAGACAGCATCATCAACTTTTATGTCATACTGTGAACATGTCACAGTTGATTATTCAATTAAAATTTATTTGTATAGCATTTTAAACAATTGCCATTTTCACAAAGCAGCTTTACACAATCAAAAAAAAAAAAAAAATTTTATGTCATGCTCCTGCTGAACAAATAGCAGCATCGACCATGGCATAAACCTCATGCACGCGGGGGGAGCTGCAGGCAAACTCTACGCAGCAAACCTCATGGTGAAAACAGGCACGTCAAGCCAAGGTGATAACTACTGAAACACGATACGCAGGTTAAGTCAGGTTAAAAAATGTGCAAGGAGTAGCAAATCAGTTGGTATAAAATGAAATGATGAAAATATAGATTGCACTGTTTGTTGGTAATTTTTTTATTATTACTTCTACGTAAACTGAATATTTTGAAAACCTTTTGGAATATTTAATCGCCTTAATGCCTGTTATCAGTAGCCTAAATAACGACAATCATAACATCATCAGATTAGGGTATAACAATTATAATTAAGCAAGAGGAAGTACTAGTTTTGGTCATCTACAAAATCCTAATGCTTTGAAGCACAGAAGAAAACATTATAGGAAAAAAAAGTTATTGCTGGCTATGATAGGTAGGTGTCAGAATACACAGCACAACACAATTAGGTGCCTTTTGGGCTGTGTAGTCACAGACAAGTGGCCCTTGCTGAACCTTATGGCTGGAAGTGCCCACCCTAGGCAGAACTGGACAGTGGAGTAAAAGAAAAAAATATGACCTGGTCTGATCCTGAATCAGGATTTTACTACATCACTTGCCTAGGAAAGAGATGGCACCAGGATTCACGATGGGAAGAAGGCAAGCTGGCTGAAACAGTGTGATGCTCTGGACAATGTTCTGCTGGAGAAGTTTGGGTCCAATGTGGATGTCACTTTGACATGTTTAACCTAAATATTGTTGCAGATATGCTAATATTTCCTTGGTACTGTTTGAACAACCTCATGCAACATGTTTGTTTTTCATCCAAAATGGATAGACATGGATATGACATTTTCTCCCAACTTCATTCATATATATATATATATATATATATATATATATATATATATATATATATCACACATATACATACATACATACACACACACACACACACACACACATACATATGGGGACTGTTAAGTAAAATTATTTTGCCAGACTTCTGGTCGAAGACATTCATAAATTTTATCTGCTATGAGTAAAGAGAAAAAGACGGTAGATTCTGCAATATTTACAATAAATAAACCTTGTGAAACAATAAAATTTCACAAGGTTAATGACTTTCAGTACTGGCGATTTCAATCCTACAGCAGGCACACACAACACTGATGGTGGGGAGCCCTTTCACACAGATCTTGTCTC
This sequence comes from Clarias magur, assembly GCA_013621035.1. Taxonomy (NCBI): domain Eukaryota; kingdom Metazoa; phylum Chordata; class Actinopteri; order Siluriformes; family Clariidae; genus Clarias; species Clarias magur. The sequence continues at coordinate 1,935,390 of QNUK01000052.1, read as the reverse complement.
TCCCATCACTACATCTGCTACAACAATGACTCTGCCTCTGCAATATCGACAACATGAACAGTTAGTGTAAAAGGGGCTAAACTTAGACACTTTAAAGACAATCAGCATTTACATGAGCATACTACATCTCCAAAGAGGGTATTTGTGCCTCAACAAAATACAGTAATGTAACAAATAATTAGTATTTAATTAATAATTAATAAATAAGTAACAAAATACACATTATTCTAAGTTATTTTAATCCAAAATTGTTTATGAAATTAATTGTTATGAAATATCCACAGCTATATTTCCATGTAAGTTGAGCCTTTGTGTTTCATACTTATTTCCATATGTCACCAAAGTAAACAAACACTGTAAATTGTATCCGTGCTGAATGTTTGCAGAATGATGACCTTTGCAAAAAAATTATAAAATCATAACTGTTAAAACCTATAATTATTAATGTGGTGGTCTTTATGATTGAATATATTTACTTAACAGTTATGGAAGTTGTAATGGCTTTGTAATAGCTACAGTAATTTGATTGGGTAATATAAAACATTTAATATTATCCAATAATATTAAATATTTTTTAAATATCAAACAAATTCACACTCAACCTCACAGTTGCTATTTATTTAATGATAATCTTAAGCAAAAAGTGCACAACAACATAGGATTTACATTTATTAAAAGTTCACCCAGAGCGGGATTCGAACCAGGGTCTGGACGATTTTATAATATTATCGAAGCAACACCTGGGTGTGGTTCGGCACCTTGGACAGCAGCAAAAATCCTTCCATTTCATTGGCTGTCACTGAGTGTCAGCTATACGCGACTTGCCTGTTATATAAAACACCAGTAGTTATCCTGGTCACAGAATTGTGCGAGTGTATGAGCATATTACTGATGGCACTGTTCATCCATTGACCTGTCCACAAGTTATGAATAAAACATCATCCACTCTCCTCTTCATGCTTCAAGTCAGCTGCTAGTGTTTTTTTAAACTGTCTCTTTTTTTCTATATTTTCATTGACCTTCTTTCGTTTTACTTGTTTTCTTATCCTGGATTCCTCCCTATGTTTTAACAGCTCGCTCTCTTCCCCCTTGTAAACAACGTCCAGTTTCTCCTGCAGGATGCCTCGCGCACGCTTCCTGTTCAACTCCACCGACCTGGTCTGGTGACACTGCACGGGGAAGTTACACACGTCAGACTGAACAATTTACAAACGAAATGATGTTTGCTTAGATTAGAATTTTTTTTTTTTAATAAAACAACAACAAAAAACATACCTTCACAACTACACCACTTGGCATATGTTTTAATACAACACAGTTACTGGTTTTATTAGTAGCTTGTCCGCCAGGACCGGAGCCGCGGACAAACTGTTCCTCCAAATCTTCTTCGTTTAATACCGGAAACTCAATCCGGTGTTTCTTCCCTGCTACCTGAATGCTGGGCCAACCTACTGCTCGACTGAGGCAAAGCCGAGAATGTCGCTGAAATTCCCCTATGAGTCGTGTGCAGGAGAAAACACGCAGAACACCAGTCCTCCATGACATCTTGCATGAAGGCTTGATCGGTAACGCGTGAAAACCTGCGGAAGTGACGAAGCATGCGCAAAAAACAAAACAACAACAACAACAACAAAAAAACGATTAGGATTTTTTTAAGAAATACTAAGAAAACATCGAATCGACTATGATATAGAGTTGACATTAACGATTGCTTAAAAAAAACCGAATAATAAAAATGGTTACTATTTTAAAAAAGTGCATTTTCCTTAGTAAAAAAAAACACTTCCGGGTCAACAAAAGTCGCTCAATTTTTATCATCCTGGCATGTGTGTGATAAAAAATTAGCGACTTTTGTTGACCCGGAAGTGTTTTTTTACTAAGGAAAATGCACTTTTTAAAAATAGTAACCATTTTTATTATTCGTTTTTTTTAACAATAACAACAAGACAACAACAAAACAACAACAACAAAAGGGGTATACTTACAATTATGATAGAAAGGAGGAATTAAGTTCTTTAAATGTATTCATCGTTCTGGTTGCTTTCTGGCTTAAAAGTTCTTGTAATGTTTCAAAATAAATTTTCAAATCCACCTTGTAATGGGAGATATTAGGCGTTCTTGATGACCACTTACATTTGTCTATATAGAATTTTTCTAGTAATATTAAAAGATTTAACATGAAAATGTGACTCTTTTCGATATCTTTTTTTTTATCATAATAAAATATAACATCTCTTTTACTTATATTAAGTTTTGATCCAGTCAGTGTAATAAATAAAAATTCAACATCAATCCAAAAAAAAGGTTACATATATACATTCAAAAAAAGAGATACAATACTGATTCCACATACATTCCACAAAAAGAACAAAATTCAGAAAGATCAGCTTTATATCTCTTGAGAAATTGGTTAGTTGGATAAATGATGTGTATAATTTTAAAGTATACTTCACTAACTTTGTTATTAACACAGTATTTATTGTTATACGTCCAAATCAATTTCCAGTCAATAAAATATTTTCAAATTGGCTACTCCAAAAGTATTTATGACGAAATGTTGCAGGGCTGTGAATCAAACATCTTAAAAATTTATTACATTTTCTGTCTTTAATATCAATACCATTTAAACACATTTTTTAAATCATTGAATACTTAAAGGAATCATTAAAGCCTTGCATAAGTCTCACAAATACTGCTGGTATTGCGTCAACTACAATACAAAATTCGCGTGGAGGTATTGGAATACCAAATTTCTCTAAGAATTCAGAGTATGTAAGCAAATATCCTTCATTATTTATCAATTGAGAGACCGTTAGAATATCATTTTTAACCCAATTATCATAGAAAATTTATTTGTTTTTATATTTAACATATTTCTTATTCCATATTAGTTGTTTATAAGGAGAAAAATTATGCTTATATATAAGAGTCCAAAATAATAGCGCCTGTTTATGAAAATTAGATAATAGTTTACAGGATTATGATCAGAAAAATAAGCATCACATATCCGAACATCGTATAATGGCAAACCGTGAGATAAAATTAGATCTAGGGTGTGACCATGTTCATGATTCGGGCTACACATCCATTGAACAAGATTAAATGACTCAATGAGATTTAAAAAGTCACTAACCAAAGGTTTAGATGGACAGCATACATGAATATTAAAATCTCCAGTAATTAAAATGCGATCAAACTTCGGCAGAAACACAGCTAAAAGATCAGAAAAGTCCTGAGTAAAATCTTTGTTGAACTTTGGTGGACGGTAAATCACAATGACATAACATAATCCACATGAAATAACTGAAGTTCAAAACTGGTATAAACTTCGGTGGATATTTGTCGGCACTGAAAATTGTTCAGAAATATTGTGACCAATCCGCCACCGCGACCTGTCAGCCGGGGCGAGTTGAAGTTACAGTCCACAGGATCAACTTCGAATAAAGAGCTTGACTCGCCATCATTCAGCCAGGTTTCAGTCACGAAAAGACAGTCCAAGCCATTTGAAGTGAAAAAATCTTTAAGGATGAAATGATTAGTTTGCTAGTGATCTAGCATTAACCAAAGCCATCGTAAACCGGGCCGAGTCGTCCTCGGGGTCCGACACGCGTCTCAGTGGATGAAGGTTCCAATGATTCACTCCTCCTCTGCGAAGACGCGGGAAAAGGTGACTGGGCACATGAGATGAGTGTGATGGCAGAAGAGGTAGAACCCCTTGATAGATGGGTTGCAGTGAGCGGCATGCAATATAACGACCCTCGGGTAGAAATCCAGAAGTAAGTAACTGGTGATGAGTGCAAGTCTTGAGCCTTACCAAAAGGCCTCCCATTTCCCCCGGTGCCTATGGCATTTAACTCGGGGTAGGGTGCAAACAGAGCGACGTAGATTCATCGGTATGTTTGTTAAAAAGGGGGGTAAAGGATGTTGTTTGCCTCCCAGATCTTGCTTATAAAGTCCAACAACAGTAGAGCGTATCATAAGAAGTGTTGCTCGATCATACACCAGATAAGATGGGACATCGTTAATAAGGCAAGATGTAAACAATAGAACAGTAACTAAAAATACGGAGACCAGAGGGTTCAGCGTAACCCTCTTTGAACATCTGACCTTCTGTATTTCTTTTTCTTTGATCCACACGGGACACTGTTTTGATGCAGCTGAGTGATTGGCTGAGCAATTGCAACATTTGGATGGTCTTTCACAACTCTCCTTTACATGGCCTTCTTCGCCACTATTACAACATTTGTGTTAATTGTTAATTAGCTATTCGATCCATGGCCATATTTTTGGCAGTTGAAAGACCTAAGAGGATTGGGTGTAAAGAGAGCCACTGGAACACTTAGATACCCAACCAGAATTCTTTGAGATTTTTGGTTTATTGAACGTGATGTATGCATTTGTTTTAATTACTCGTTCTTCTCTTTGGATTATTGTTCTTTTTACATTTATTACTCCTTGAGTCTCAAGTTCGTTTTTTTTTTATATATATATTTTTTATGATTATCCCCCTTTAATACATTTTCAGTATTGGCCATATTTTTGTACATTCCACAAGAATTTGTCCAATTCAATTAGTTACTTCTTTTACCATTCCTACTATTCCTGCAATACCCTTTTATATAGCGAAAAGGGAAAGTTTGGTGATTGAAACTTCTTCTCCTGATCTCCCAATGATGATACATTTTGGCTAGTCATCATTACTTGATAAATCATAAACGCATGTCTTTGTAGAAGTGCTGTTCGTATCCAGATCCAAAAACCATTTTTTGGTGTTTGGTTTTTAGCCATGTTTTAAGTTTTTCTTTTCATCATCTCTACTCCTGGCAGAGTGCCAGCAGATTATGCATCAAGCATGATATACTCAAGCAAAATAAGCAACATGAGCTCAAATGAGTCTAAAAGTTACTGATATTATCTCAGAATATTCTCGGCATATGCTTTGACCAGCTGATTGATTGGATCGAGGCATTCCAACCTAGATGAAGTCTCAAACCAGTCTAGATGAAGTAGGAGCCAAGGTGTCGTGTTGAAATAATGGAAGCCGCAATGATCCACATTTCTCAGAAACCAGGATCTCTTCCTCCACCAATACATGTCGCAACTCACGGCAAACTAGTTGTCCCTTATAATTAACTGGGATAGTGGGGATCAATTATTCTCCGGGTCCCTACTCACTCATCGTCTATACCACTTTATCCTGTATTCAGGGTTGCCGGAGGAGTTTAATACTTCGATAATTAATAATATTGACTACCCAGTTTAGGTCACAATAATAAATGGAGAATGTTTCCAACAGTAAATCAAATAATCACACACAAGCTCCTATGTATGTCATCATTTATTTTTCCAGTCTGTACAACTGTAAAAAAATCTAAAGAAATAGACAACAGGAATATTTATACAATCTTTAAAGCATTTAAAGAAAACACTGTTGATTCAGTGAATATATATATATAACCAAGTTTCCATGGGTTTTTGCTTAAAACCATCTGGCTATAGGTTTTACATGTCCAATAAAGCAGTGAAGTGTTCCTCTACCTGTTAATCCCTAGTCTCTTCTGGAATGCATCACCATCTCTTCTGGTTGATTGCTAACAGAAAAAAAAACAAAAGTAAGAAAAACACAGTTTATGCCATATTCCAGCAGGAATGTGAATGGGGAATAGGTGTAAATATCCCACTGAAATCATTTTACTACTCTATAGACTGAATACACTGTCTGACCAAAAGTCTCACACTAATATTTGGTTGGGGGGAACTTTAGCTTTGATTTTGGTGCACATTCACCATGACGTTGTTTTGATTGCCTTATACAAGATCACAACATCTTTTTTTTTTCATGCAAATGTGTACTAATGATGGGAAAAGTTAAACCACTTTCCAGCACATTCCAGAGACCTACAGGGGTTATGATCAGGACCCTCTAATGCCTAGTTCATTTGTGAAAAGAATTAAATATACCTGGCCAAATGAAGCAAACCTGCCTCCAGAGTCTTGTACAGCAAGCAGTAGGCATGATGGGGGCATCGCTTCATGCACATCCCTTCTTAACCTGACATTGCCATCCTCTGGAATAGGGCCTATCTGTACTGATCAGACCACATTATCTTTTTCTTTTGTACCAAAATACAAATGCTCCCTATAAAATTGAAGCCTTTTTCAGTATTTATTAGTCTCACTGATAAATGGTTTTCTTATGGCCATATAGCTGTTTAGTCACAATCCTATACTTTTCCTCCTTTTCATCATATTGTTTGTGGAAATTATTTTACTTTCACTATTAAATTAAATAGGTAGTATTTATATTGTCATTTTTGTGCAATCTCAACAAGCATTTGATATTTCATAAAAAAGGGTCAAGGTCATTCATAATTTTTAGAATTATGTCTAAAACATTTCCTCCACAAAGTCAATGGTTCAGTACTATCCTTTCAGGTTTTAATAATGTGGTGGACTGTTCGTAATCCAATTTTAATAGTTTCTAGATTATTAGAAGTACAGGGAGATGCAGCGCAAGGTGAAGGGTAGAGGTAGCAAAGGCCAAACAAAGAGCACATGAGGACCTGTATGCTAGGTTGGACAGTAAGAAGGGAGAGGGTGATCTGTACAGGATGGCGAGGCAGACAGATAGCGATGGAAATGTTAGAGTGATTAAAGATATGAATGGAAGACTTAATGAATGAGGAAAATGAAAGAGAATGAAGAGTAGAAGAGATGGTTGTTGTGGAAAGGCAGTTGGTCCTGATGACATACCTGTGGAGGTATGAAAGTACTTAAAAGATGTGGCAGTAGAGCTTCTGACTACTCTGTTTAACAAGATCTTGGAAAGTGAGAGAATTCCAGAGGAATGGAGGAGAAGTGTATTGGTGCCGATCTTTAGAGCTGTGGCAATTACAAAGGAATTAAGCTCTAAGTCATACAATGAAGAATGAAGTCATACAATGAAGTTTTGAGAAAGAGTAGTGGAAGCTAGGTGAGCATTTGTGAGCAGCAATATGGTTTCATGCCTAGAAAGAGTACAACAGATGCAATATTTGCTTTGAGGATGCTGATGGAGAAGTACAGAAAAGGTAATAGGGAGGTGCATTGCGTCTTTGAAGACTTGGAGAAAGAGTATGACAGAGTGCCGTGAGAGGAGCTGTGAGATTATAGTAGGAAGTCCGGTGTGGCAGAGTAGTGTGTTAGAGTGGTGCAGGACATTTATGAGAGCTGTAAGAAAGTGGTGAAATGTTCTGCATGTGTGAGAGGAGTTCAAGGTGGAGGTGGATCTGCATCAAGGATCGGCTCTGAGCCCCTTCTTGTTTGCTCTGGTGATGGACAGGATGACAGAAAGTTAGACAGGAGTCTCCATGGACCTTGATGTTTGCAGATGGCATTGTGCTTTGTAGAGCAGGGAATAGACGGAGGAAAATCTAAAGAGGTGGATGTGTGCTCTGGAAACCAGAAGAATGAAGGTTAGCCGTAGCAACACAGGATACATGTGGGTGAATGAGAAGGACAAAAGTGGAACGGTGAGGCTACACGGAGCAGAGAAAGAAGATGCAGCACTTTAAGTATTTGGGGTCAACAGCGCAAAGGTGAGGAGGCCTGGTTGGCAGGTTGGAACGGGTAGAGAAAATTGTCAGGTGTGTTATGTGATAAAAGAGCATCAGCGAGAATGAAAGGAAAGGTGTAAAAGACGGTGGTGAGACCAGCGATGCTCTACGGCTTAGAGACAGTAGCAATGAAGAAAAGACAGGAGAGGTTGGAGGTAGCAGAGAGGAAGATGTTGAGGTTCTCTCTGGGGGTGACAAGGATGGATAGAATCAAGAATTAGTTCATTAGAGGGACAACCCATGTTAGATGTTTTGGAGATACAGAGAAGCCAAACTGAGGTGGTTTGGACATGTTCAGAGGAGAGATTGTGAATATATCGGTAGAAGGATGCTGAAGTTCGAACTGCCAGGCAGGAGGTCTAGAGGAAAACCAAAGAGAAGATTTATGGATGCATTGAGAGAGGACATGAAGTTAGCTGGTGTGAGAGAAGAGGATAGGATTAGATGGAAGCAGATGATTCGCTGTGGCGACCCCTGAAAGGGAACAGCCGAAAGACAAAGAAAAAGTTTTGTTTTCCTTGATGCTGGACAATAATTTGACCCAACTGGGACATAGTAACATCTTTTCCACAAACACAGGAAATACATCATTTAGTATGGTTGTTTAAGAAAGAAAGGTTATTCACCGCATCAATTTGGGTTTTTATAGTTTTTTTATAGTATAAAATATTATAAAATATTAAATCACTGCAGAAATGTTCCAAAGGTTCATGTGTGTTTATTTAAACCAATAAATATATATTTTTGGTCAGCCAGTGCATTTAAAATATACTTTCAATGAAATTGATAACAAATCTTCCTATTCAAAACCATACAATTTCAAAATCCATGTAACTCATTGAATTCCTAGAGTAAACATTATACCTTATTTAGTTCTTTGTGCTTCTCCTTGCTGACGATCTCTTCCAAAATCTCACCATCTCCTCTCACAAGCCTACAAGTAAAGTAAAACACTTTTTCAGTCTATTGTCTCTAGGTTCATATAATGAGTAAATATTACTTCCAGGTTTTCATTAATAACGTATTTAGATTTCCTTTTTTTTTTTTTAAACCAAGTAACGCATGTTACTTAGACAGACCTGGTACGTCCTGTCTCTGGGTCAACAACTCGCCGGATGACACTTTGTCTGGCTTCATACTCCTCCTTTGTCAGGGGCCTCTTAGTGGAAAAACTGGCCTTCTGTTCATCGGTCATCACTGGTGTGAATAAAAAGACATTATGTTATAATGGTCTGGATTTATAGCCGAATACATTTCAATCTCCTCAACCTAGAAAAAAAAAACAATGGTAACAGTTTATAGTTTATGTACTGTAACTTTATATAGTTATTTTAAGGGTTAAATAAGCTCACTCACCAGGACCATGTTCAGTGGCATCATCACATTGCCAGGTCTCCAAGTATGACTGGGGTTTTTCTATTTGAACGGGTACTGGAAAAGGGATCATCAGTGGAGCTTTATTTGCTGCTGTGTCAGCCTTAGCTGCTAACTTCTTTATCTTCTTAAGCCTTTTCTTCTCCTTTTTTAGCTTCTTTTTTTCTTTTGCCTTCATTTTCTTTAATTTTTTTTTGGCCTTTTTATGCTTCCTTTTCTTGGCCTCTTCATCACTGGATGAAGATGAGGACGAAGAGCTGCTTGATGAAGAGGAAGAATGGTGTTTTCTTTTCTGCTTTCTCTTCTCCAATATTCGCTCTAAAGACAAGTGCATTTGTGTCTTAAGTAAAAGTCATACATGTCATAGGCACAAATAAATGACAAATATGCTATAAGTGAAATAGATTTCTCATTGCTCATGTCAGAAAATGTTTATGAGAAGAAAATAGTCTTGCAGGTCCAGACATAATGTCTGGAACTAAAACCATGTCTATGGATTCATGTAAAAAGTTTGGATTAAAATCTTGTGAGGGTAGTAATCATTGTCTGTTGACCAAATAGCATACCATATCACAAAGTCATGTTTGGTTTCATACAAGAGTTTTCATTTTATACAAAATTAAACAAAAAGCTACATTTATACTGAGCAGTACGTATCTCAGTCATCCAATATAATGATTTTTTTCTAAACAAACATAGCAAATAATTCACTCCTACCACATGGGATGCCAATAAGTGAATAGTTCAGAGACTACCAGCTGTAGGAGTATAAAAAAACTGATGTTTTACCACCTTAAAAACCTTCAAAGTCTTGAACGAGTGTTGAAAAATTGTGAGCACTTGGCCAGACACAGCTTCTAGCATGGGACACACGTAGCTATGAACATGCATTTCTGAGAATAGTGTAAGCGTGTGTACTGAGTGGGTTTTGAGACCAATTTGCTCAGAGATTGGAGAAAAAGGCAGATCAGAGGTTTTTTAATCAACCTTTGATAATGTAACGCCATAAAAAAAGTCATTTCTGTTGCAACACTCAGGAGCTTGGGCATACGGCACAGAATCGGTACTGTATATAACGGTAATGGCTAGGCAAATTAAATTACAACAAGACTAAAAACAAGCAGCACCGAAAAGTGGTTGCATTAAAGTCTGATAAAAAAAATATCTCCTGGACAAAGTTTTACTGCTTACAGTATTTGTGAAATAAATTTGAGAGCAGGGATTTATAAAATATCTGAAATAGACTACACACTTAGCCCTTTAGTTTTTAAAACATATATTCACAGCATAGTACAATTTCTGCTCCATACAAAATGAAATGTGATGCATGCTATTTGTAGTTCAGAGACACATTTACGAATAAAATTACCATAATGGACAATCTAGATCATATAGTTCTGACCCTGTGTCAAAGTGCTTGACAACAACGATGGAGTCCAGAGAAATTAATGTGCACGCATAACAGATAATTATGATCAACAAGTAAATGTTTCAGCTTCTTGCATTGTTGATCTAAATAAATAGGTCCATGAAAACACCGAAAAAGCGTACATATAAGTTTACACAATCATACTTACAAATACTTTTTGACATGTATTTAACAGAATACAGAACCTAACAAATACATAAACATTAAACTAACATTTTACAAGTAAACAGTTATATGGTAATACATGATTTGGTGATTAGGTGTAAAATAATCCAGTATAAAAGAGGCATTTGTGAAAATCCTTTAAAAGCACAGAGGGAGAGAACAACAGCGTAAAACAATAGTCAATCAGTTTAAGAATAACGTTGCTCAATCTGCAGTTGCAAGAAATTTTTGGCTAACAGCATCATAACATTATCAAAAGATTCCAAGAACCTGTTAAGATTCTTTGGTAACGGCCCCAGCTCATTCGATATGGACTGATGGGAAGTGGAAAAGTATGTGATGGTCATTTAAGGTCTGTTAAGAAATTATTGCCTGTCCTGTTTTCAGGGCAAAAAAACCTAAATCACACTGTGAATTTGGGTTTTCTGATATGTCATGTAGAACCAAAGTTATTACTTTTAACATGCAAAACTCACAAAATGTACATATTATTAATAGTATTATTATTATTGTTCACAAAAACAAGCTAAAAATAAATAAAAATGAGATATTATGAACATTATGATTTATTTTTTGTTGTATATAGTAGGCGGCTTTTGTGCTGGCAGGTAACGCTGGCCTGTTCTGCTGACTATCACCGCACGTACAGTATATTTCAGATCTGTGGGAAACACTGGCCCTATTAAAATGTGGGGTGTTATAAAAGACAATATACAACAGCAGAGGCCTAGAACAAGAGCTTAAACAGTTTAAGACATACAACAAGCACGTATGGCAAAAGTTTCAACTTTCAAAACTAACAATTTTGTAAATTTTCTGTTACTCAAGGGTTGGTAAAAGAAGAGGTTGTTAAAAGAAGAGGTGATATTATATCACAGTACAAGTAAACTTGTGTAGAAGAAACTTGCTAATGTTCTAACTTTTTTTGAAAAGTGTTGCAGCAATCACATTCATCAAAATTATTTATTTGCAAAAATCAATGTCTTTGTTTAATGTCTATTAAATACATGTCAAAAAGCATTTGTAAATTTTTTATTTTATTTACATTTTACAAAACTTCCCAACCTTTCAGAACAGGAGCTGTAAAAATCAATGTATTGAAAACAAAAATATAACCAACTGATTTTAGTGATCCAAAAATATTAGACAGAAAGATAGAAACACTCCAAAATACCTGGACTTTGGCTCTTGCTAGAACCATGTGCATTTTTCTTGCGCGGACTTGGACTCGCAGTGCTGGAGCTGGAGGATGAAGAGCTGGATCTGTGACGTTTCTTTAATGATCTTTGCTCTTTTCTATGCCTACTCGCAGAGATCTCACGAGATCTGCTTCTGGACCGACATCTCCCCATTGCAACCTGCAATATTTCTGCAAATAAATCCAAAGTTCTCGTTTGGTAAGGCAGAAGCAATGCAAAAAAAAAAGTATCCATTCAGTACAGTGATGTTTTATTAAATAAATAAAACAAATCAACTGCTATTTGTGTGTTTATTGCAAGATATTTTTGTTATTCATTTATTTCTTTTGTTTTGCAAATGTAGTTTCTGGCAGTTGCATTGCATGTCATAAAAGAAAATAAATATATAAAAATGAAAAATAATTAAAAGTGAAAAAAATACTGATACAAGTTATCCAGAACGAAAGCATATTAATATAAAAATAATTGAGATGTGCATTAATATGAAGTTAGCTGTAATATATATATATATATATATATATATATATATATATATATATATATATATGTGCCACTATTTCAGACTAGCATAAGCAGATAGGCAAGTATTTTTAGAAATAGTTAAAAGTTAAATCTAAAAATAAACTCAACAGCTTTAATGTAATCCATTTGATTTCAGTTGTGACGCAGGTTAAACTTTAAGAAGATATCCAAGTACTGCAAAAGTTTGTGTATTTCTGTCCAGCTGGTTTTGCGTGATGCTGTGACAAAATCTGGCTGGACAGACAGACTTTTTTTTTTTTTTTTTTCTGAGACTGAGCATAGTGCTTCACCAAACGTCAATATTCACACTGCGCAGTCACTTACCGAGTTTGAGCGGGAAATTCCTCTGGATGTTACAGAAAGACAACAGATTAAGTTATTTTTCTTCTTTGTCTGTCGACACGGAAAAGCTCTTCATATAACTTCCGGTGCGTTAAGGTTAATCACCACATTTCAAAATAAAAGTTCAAATTAACATACATTTTCTAATGAAATGCTTACGTGTCCTATTTGGGCAGTTTTTAAATTATTCAAGTAGTTATGTATAGTGATGTAATGTATTTTTCATATTTAAAAAAAATATTTGACATGCTTATCCAACATGACCTACACAAGCCACTTTCATTTTTTTTCGTTTCAAGCATGAAAAACATTTTGAAAACAAAAAATGCAAATAATTATGCAAATCAAAAATTTTTAGAATGATTATACGTTTATATAGGTGTGAACTTATAAATGAAAAAATTATATATATATATATATATATATATATATAAAGTTTTTTGCTCTTACTAAGACTTACTAACTCATAATTATGACTTAATATCTCATAATTATGAGATCCTGATCTCATAAGTTTGACTTACTAACTCATAATTATGAGATAATATCTCATAATTATGACTGAATATCTCAAAATTGTGAGATCCTGAAAATTATGAGAACATAATGAACAAGTCTTGGTTTAGATCAGGGGTGTCCAAATCCAGTCCTGGAGGGTCAGTGACCAGCACAGTTTGTAATTCACCAACACCTAAACACACCCACTGAACCTAGTAATTAACAGATTAGTTAAATCAGCTGCGTTTGAGAAGAAGAAGCACCAAACTGTGTTGGACACTGGCCCTCCAGGACTGGATTTGGACACCCCTGGTTTAGAGTATCACAACGCAGAGTGTCACGTGATCACAACTGAGCCAATGGTTTTTCTCTCTCTAGCGCTGCGGAATTGTGGGTAATCATCTCCCCTGCTGGGACTTAGTCTTTCACTCGTATAATCAACATCTGTGCACACATGTACTGTTTATTGAAATGAAAACATGTTTAATTTTGTGCTTGTACAATGCGGGTGTACTGTTTATTATAACACACATGTACACGTGTTTAAAGCAAAAGAAAGTCTCATTAGAGTGGTTAAAGATCCATTCTCTCTCTCTCTCTCTCTCTCTCTCTCTCTGTATCAGCCTGCAGCGTGCGTCATTTGATACTGTTCTTTAAATCTTTTATTTATTTCTTTTCTTTCACAGAATCCAAGTTGGTTGTAGTCCAGTGTGGCAAGTTTCCACAGTCCGTGTTGATTTGGGGTGCCATGTCAACTGTTCGTGTTGGTTGACTGTTTTGTCCAAAGTCAACACAGCTGTCCACCATGAGATTTTATAGCATTTCATAAGTATGTCTGCTGACAAGTTGACATATAGAAATGCTGATTTCCAATTCCAGGTGGACTTAGCACTCGCTCACAATGCCAAAAAGTACCACTAACTGGTTTAATGACCATTATATTACTGTGCTTAATTAGCCAGCCAATTTGCCTGATCTGAACCCAATAGAGAAAGATGAGACACACCTGACCTAATAATGCAGATGAGCCGAAGGCTGCTATCAAAACGACTTGGTCTTCACCTCAGCAGTGCCACAGACTGATTGCCCCATGCCATGCCGCACTGAAGAAGTAATATGGTTCAACAGTTATTTTTAAGTGAGTTAAATAATAATTTTAAAAAAATATTATTATGTGTCAGTATAACTTTGAACATCTGACCCCTTTTATTTAAATTTAGCACAGTGAAATTTTTTTTTTTTGCGTATCCCTGTTAGGATGCTGGGGCCAGAGCACAATGTCAGCCAGGATACAGTGTCCCTGGAGAAGATAGAGGTAAGGGTCCCCTCGCACGTTATGAAAAGCATTTTTTTCTTACCCAAAAAAAAACAATTAAAATACAATTTACAAGGGTGAGAAAGAATGTACCCACCATATTAAATAAAAAGGATAGCTTTGTATAATTAGTACATGACAAATTTCTGAAAACAATAATAAATATAAACCACAGTATAAATAAATTAATAAAAAATTGTAAACATACACAGAAGCACCACATAGTAATTTGCATAACACCGCCTGCGATATACTGGGAGAACTGCAGTGCCGTACTGATCATACAATTCGTATACATACAGGGGTTGGACAATTAAACTGAAACACTGGCCAATTCAGTGTTGGAAGTTTTATTGACCAGCCTGGTGGCCAATCTTTATTGGTTGCACATTCCACCAGTAAGAGCAGAGTGTGAATGTTTAATTAGCAGAGTAATAGCACAGTATTGCTTAAAACATTGCAATGCACACAACATTATGGGTGACATATCAGAGTTCAAAAGAGGACAAATAGTTGGTGTGCGTCTCGCTGGCACATCTGTGACCAAGACAGCAAGTCTTTATGGTGTATCAAGAGCCACGGTATCCAGGGTAACGTCAGCATACCACCAAGAAGGATGGAATAACAACCAACTGGAGTAACTGTTGATGCAATAGGAAGCTGTCTGAAAGGGATGTTCAGGTGCTAACGCGATTGTATCCAAAAAAACATAAAACCACAGCTGCCCATCTCACTGCAGAATTAAATGTGCTATTTCCTGTCGGGAGCTCCACAGGGTCAATGTACATGGCCAAACCTTTGGTCACTCGTGCCAATGATAGATGGCCGCGTCACTGCCAAGGACTACCGAACCATTCTGGAGGACCATGTGCACCCAATGGTTCAAACATTGTATTCTGAAGGCGGTGCCATGTATCAGGATGATAATGCACCAATACACACAGCAAGACTGGTGACAGAGTGGTTTGATGAACATGAAAGTGAAATTGAATATCTCCCATGTCCTGCACAGTAACCAGATCTAAATATTACTGAGCCACTTTGGGATGTTTTGGAGGCCGAGTCAGGAAGCGATTTCTTTCACCTGCATCACATAGTAACCTGGCCACTATTCTACAAGAAAAATGGCTCAAAATCCCTCTGGTCACTGTGCAGGACTCGTATCCGTAATTCCCAATACGAATTGATGCAGTATTGGGCGCAAAAGGAGGCCTTACACCATATTAATGAATTTTTGTGGTCTAAGACAAGGCGTTTTAGTTTCATTGTCCAACTCCTGCATATAAATATTACTTAAGACCAATTATTATTATTATTATTATTATTATTATTATTATTATTATTTAGGGCCCAAGCACTATAAGGACCCTCTTGTTTTCCTAAGGATTTTTTCCCCACCCTTTTGGACTTTTCAGGGGTCTTAACATGCTCAAAAACTCATGAAACTTGGCAGACAGGTTGGAATCTGCTGCCAACAGGATGCCTGTCTTGTGGCCTGGGGCCCCCAGGGGCCCCACACGAGATTTTGCTGCATAGCTCATACACACATTCACATGGGCACACGAAACTCGGTACACATTTAGAGCTCATCGAGCCGAACAACTTTCACACTGCATGGACTACTAAATGGACTACTGAAACGTATGAACATGTACAGCTAGGGATGTGCCGAACAAAGCTTCCGAAGCAGTGAAGCTTTTACAACAATCTGTGTTGATCCCTCGAAGATTTTTGAGACAGTGCTGTACTTCGCCATGTGGTGGTCAAAAAATCCCTACACCAGCTGTGCCATTCACGTGTTTTGTTCATTGTAAGGTTTTGCTATTTCTGTTATTTGTTTTGTGTATATTTAATAAGACGGCGTTCACAAGCACGGCGTTTACAGGCAGCAAACAAATTTGTGGTTGAGGAAGAACTTTTATTCTTTTTGGGAACAGTGGTTGAGCCCGCACGGTGTTGTAATTTACATTCATATAACAGACATTCAAATGTCACTGTTTTTATTTAAAAAACATATTTTCATATTTTCTTAACAATAATACACCACGTCAAAAACATATAGGCATACATATAGGCATGACAATTATGGATATAATTATCACATTGGAATAAATGGACAGCGGGTATGGGACAGCACAATAGACGCTCTATGTGTTTGAGTCCTGCGTGACAAAGTTTCGTTTCCACAATGCTCCGGGACACTGTTTCGAAGCACTAGCGTGTTGAAAACTCGAGACGTGTGGTGTCGAACGACCCATCCCTCTGTACAGTACTGAATACTTGGTTGGGTTGCCTTCGCATGAATTACAGCGGCATGGAGGCGATCAGGCTGTGGCACTGCCGAGGTGTTATGGAAGCCCAGGATAACGGCTTTCATCTCTGCTGCGTTGTTGGGTCTGGTGTCTCACGTCTTCCTCTCCACAATACTCCATAGATTCTCTATACGGTTTAAGTTGGGCGAGTTTGCTGGCCATACCATGATCCTTAAACAAGTTATTAGTTCTTTTGGCAGTGTAGGCAGATGACAGGTCCTGCTGGAAAATGAAATCAGCATCTCCATAAAGCTGGTCAGCAGAGGGAAGCATAAAGTGCTTCCTGGTAAATGCCTGCACTGACACTGGACCTGATAAAACACAGTGGACCAACACCGACTGAGGACATGTTTCCCCCAAGCAACATTGACTGTGCAGACTTTACACTGGACCTCAAGTAACTTGGATTCTGTGATTCTCCACTCTTTCTCCAGACTCTGGGACCCCGATTTCCAAATGAAATGCAAAATAAAATTTGAATGGAAAATGTTTTACCAGTCTGCTAGCCTTTATAGTAACTGTCACATTTGTACTTACTATACTATACACTTTCATTTCTTTTTTTAGGTACCAGCCCATGGGATGGCAGTGTAAGCTCTGCACATTTGTTGCATCATCGAAAGGAATTTCCAGTGAAGCATAGTAACTTAGGTCATGGATATTCAGTGTCCTTTCTTCATTTAGATGGTCATTGCTTCTTCAAGACCTGGGGATGCCTAAACACACATTTGTATAGATTCCACAGCTTACAGGACAATGAAGAGTGTGAAGTTATGCAGTCTTTTAGACTGTTTCTATGATCTTGTTACATGTCAGTTGCAAAGTAAACCAGGTTGAATTTAGACTTCATGACTTGTCATATCTGGCAAATAAATGTTTAATTAAAATGGTAATCTGTGTATTTTGTATTTGTTTACAATTTGGTGTCATTATATTGCCCTGAATTAAAATATTCCTCAAGTAAAGTGTAAATATATTTGAAAGATTTAAGTAGATGTTACTTTAATTCTGTGATAGAGCAGTATGAATTAAATTCAGTTAAAATATTTGTATTTCACCAAAAAAATTGAGTACAGCACAGTTTAATTTTTTAGAGTGACGGTAAACCTGGATACATCAGACCACATGGAATTTTTCTAATGCTACAGTCGATTCTTCATTCTCTCTAGTAAATTTAATTAGTCTGATTGATGAGTGAAGGCTACACAGCGGTTTAGTTCCAATCCATTATTCATGCACTGTGCGAATATGCTCTTACTTTACACTAATAAATATAGCTGCAAGTTACTGTTGTTGTTTTTTTTGCAATCCGATTTCACCAAACATTTGTTATTTCAGCTCACTATCATTCTTAATTTTTTTTCACCGTTCACCTTTCTTCCTCGAAAATGGATGTCTTCTCACGTGGTTGTTTAAGAAATAAGAAGGTTCTCTCTGAATCAGTTTGGGTTAAATAACTTGTTGCCAGCTAAAACATTTACCATCACGGTAATTATTCACCGAAAAACTACATTACACATTTTCTTAGTTAAATCTAGGTAGTGACTTTTCGGACAGGGCAATGTACAGTCGTGGCCAAAAGTTTTGAGAATGACAAATTAAATATTAGTTTTCACAAAGTTTGCTGCTAAACTGCTTTTAGATCTTTGTTTCTGTTGTTTCTGTGATGTACTGAAATATAATTACAAGCACTTCATATGTTTCAAAGGCTTTTATCGACAATGACATGACATTTATGCAAAGAGTCAGTATTTGCAGTGTTGGCGCTTCTTTTTCAGGACCTCTGCAATTCGACTGGGCTGCTCTCAATCAACTTCTGGGCCAAATCCTGACCGATAGCAACCCATTCTTTCATAATCACTTCTTGGAGTTTGTCAGAATTAGTGGGTTTTTGTTTGTCCACCCGCCTCTTGAGGATTGACCACAAGTTCTCAATAGGATTAAGATCTGGGGAGTTTCCAGGCCATGGCCCCAAAATGTCAACGTTTTGGTCCTTGAGCCACTTAGTTCTCACTTTTGCCTTATGGCACGGTGCTCCATCGTGCTGGAAAATGCATTGTTCTTCACCAAACTGTTGTTGGATTGTTGGAAGAAGTTGCTGTTGGAGGGTGTTTTGGTACCATTCTTTATTCATGCCTGTGTTTTTGGCCAAAATTGTGAGTGAGCCCACTCCCTTGGATGAGAAGCAACCCCACACATGAATGGTCTCAGGATGCTTTACTGTTGGCATGACACAGGACTGATGGTAGCGCTCACCTTTTCTTCTCCAGACAAGCCTTTTTCCAGATGCTCCAAACAAACTTCATCCGAGAATATGACTTTGCCCCAGTCCTCAGCAGTCCATTCGCCATACTTTTTGCAGAAGATCAATCTGTCTCTGATGTTTTTTTTTTGGAGAGAAGTGGCTTCTTTGCTGCCCTTCTTGACACCAGGCCATCTTCCAAAAGTCTTCGCCTCACTGTGCGTGCAGATGCGCTCACACCTGCCGGCTGCCATTCCTGAGCAAGCTCTTAACTGGTGGCACTCCGATCCCACAGCTGAATCCTCTTTAAGGAACGATCCTGGTGCTTGCTGGACTTTCTTGGACGCCCTGAAGCCTTCTTAACAAGAATTGAACCTCTTTCCATGAAGTTCTTGATGATCCTATAAATTGTTGATTTAGGTGCAATCTTAGTAGCCACAATATCCTTGCCTGTGAAGCCATTTTTATGCAACGCAATGATGGCTGCGCGCATTTCTTTGCAGGTCACCATGGTTAACAATGAAAGAACAATGATTTCAAGCATCACCCTCCTTTTAGTCTTGCCATTCTAACCCAATCAACCTGACATGATGATCTTCAGCCTTGTGCTCATCAACATTCTCACCTGAGTTAACAAGACGATTACTGAAATGATCTCAGCAGGTCCTTTAATGACAACAATGAAATGCAGTGGAAATGTTTGGGGGGGATTAAGTTAATCTTCATGGCAAAGAAGGATTATGCAATTCATCTGATCACTCTTCATAACATTCTGGAGTATATGCAAATTGCTATTATAAAAACTTAAGCAGCAACTTTTCCAATTTCCAATATTTATGTATTTCTCAAAACCTTTGGCCACGACTGTAGGTATAGGTATGAATGCTGCAAAAATATTTTCAATATTTGAAAAGACATTAGCAACTTTCCTTGGTCTTATTAAATGAATGTCTATGTTATTACATTACACAGAAATAAACCAGAAAAACACCATGCTGCTTAATTCAAGCTTTATTTGATTTGCACAATACAGTACAAACGCACCTGCAGTGCAAAATCAAAACTTCATCTCTCATATATAATTCTCACATACTGTGTGTGATATTCATCCCCACTCATAGAGCAAATGGTAATCAAGTATCTTTTTCACATATCAGCATCATTAAGGGAACCTCCTTTAGGCCACGAGGAATTAACAGAGATCTTCATGACATGGGACAGATTCTGACGTATAAATAACAGAACACAATGTTCAAAAGCAAGCATTTACTATGAAAACAATAAATCATAATTTTGCACTGCACTGCATCATAAATGGACCTGTATAGAAAATAAATATTTTTTGCACTGCAGTTGGCATCGTTTACCAACGATGTGTGTGTGTGTAGGGGGGGGGGGTATGGGGGAGTTGGAGTGTACTGTGCAAAAGTATTGAGCCACTCCTCATTTTTTCATATTAAGTAACAGATTAAATTCAAGAAATAGGAACAAAAGAAAGAGAGAGAAAAAAAGAAGCCTTGGAAACAAAATATGCCAAATGGCAAAACACTTCAGCTGTTCTGGGCAAGTACTATAATGGAACATTGTCTAAAGACCTTAACGTCTGGAATAACAATGTTTAGTGTTTAATCAGATTCAAGACCTCCAGTTCAAGTGATTTCTCAAGCCTCTCGTAAGCGTGTTTCAAATTGTGTGTCTGAAGGAGATGAAATGGTAACACATTTACTTCACTAGGCATGTTTAAATAGTTCATGCCATATAACTGACTTGACTTGGGTTGTAATTGAACTGAGTGATGTACCCAAAAAAGGCCTTGGAGCTTTTGCATTCAAGTGAGATGTGGAACATGAACCACAAGGAGCATGGTAAACAGGGGAATTAGGAGGATGCGACCATGCGCACCCGCTCTGGAGGAGTTAAAAGGAGATTTTTTGCTGCTTTAATGGTATTCTTCATTAACATAGCAACAGTCATGGGTCCAACACCTCCTGGGACAGGAGTGATGTAGCTGGCCTTCTTTCGTACCCCTTAAGAAAAGAAAGATTCAGTATCAGCTTTATACATTTAAATGAGGGAACTGGGAGATTCCAAAAAGAGGGCTTAAACATCTGAATAGATACTCTTTTAAAAAAAAAAAGTACTTTTTGCACCTGATAAATCTGCTCAAAGGCCCAAAACCCTCACCAACAGGTTTTTGGTGCTCTTTAGGCAATAATCTAGTGAACCTGTATAAGGGTGCACTTACTGACAGAGACCTTAAAGCACAATGTAAATGTAAGGTAAATGACCTCAGGTAACTGTTAATTCCTGTTTGTCTTGTAGTAAATAAAGAAATTATGTGAAAATGTTTCATGCAAATACTTATTATAAAGAAATATTTATTGTAGATTGTGATCTTCGTTGTTTAGAGTTACACATTATAACACCACTCTCTTCAGGGTGATCGTAAGCACACACAGGCACGGATAGGGTCTCTCTAGCCGTAATGAGATACAACCATCCCAGCTTTGAACCTAGTCCTGCAGTGAGTAGGATTCAGGCTTTGGGCAATCATGAAGTAGTGTGAACTTATTCAATGCCTGAGGGCTTGCCATTGTTTTGAAAAAGAAGAAAATATGGAGAAACCACAAGGCAGATTTTGTGTGGGGTACTAAACACACGTAATTTCTGGGAAATTACATTTATGTGCAAATAAATGTAATTTCTCAGCAATTAAAATGATTGGTTGATGTCCCCAAATATGTCAACTTCATAGCAAAACCTAGAACTCCTGCTGATATCAGATTCTGCAAAAGAAAACTCAGATGTTTTATGTTCTGTTAACTGATTGAGGTTAGTAGCTAACCAGAATACCCCAGATGCAATGCATATTACTACACAAGAGAAGTTCCCAGGGGTCTCCAGTGAAGGTGCTTTAGCAATGATCATATATCAAGCTAATTTTAGCTATCATGCCCTGGTCTCTATTATCTTGGCTGATCTCCAAATTTATTTGATGAGCCAAATTTATATATATATATATATATATATATATATATATATATATATATATATATATATATATATATATATATAATAATAAAATAAAAAAATCAACATAATGAATAATAATTTTTAAAAATTTGGTGCATCGAATAAATTGGAGATTTAGGTAAGGTGAAAAGGTAATAGGGACCAGGGCATGATGGCTTTATATACTGCATGATTAAAGAAAAACTACTTTGGTCGAAAGAAGCCTAAAATCACTCTGGAGATACCAGACAGTCATGTTGCATTTTTTTTTTTCAATCCTATTCTCCCAACTTTACCTTCAAAGTCCACATCACCAACAAGTCTGTTTTTTCCAGTCAAAGGGTCTTGTATTCTGTTGATGCCAACATCAATGACCGCAGCTCCTTCTTTTATCATATCTGCAGTGATGAGGTTGGGAATACCTTCAAGGAGCAATAGAGACAGAAAAATCTGAGTAATTTGTTTTTCAGAAAAAATTCTGTGTTTGAAACAACCAACTGTATAGTTAGGAAATAACATAAAAAATATCAATATGAAGCTTTTATTTCTCACAAGAATACCCTGCAATGTTACAGCTATTAATTAACTTTAATGCATATTATGAATTTTGAAATTCATAATAATATGAAAATGATGAACACATTTAGAGAAGAAAATGACAGTAAATATTAGAGATGCTGGGGGAAACTGAAGTTGCTTCAGTTATGAATCACGATTCTTTTGTGTGGTGATTCATGTATCGCCACACTAACTCCAAAATTATAATTTTTTTAACGATTAAAAAAAATATATAATTCATGACAGAGATGCACTTTAATTGTACATTAAAGCCTCAAATTAGTCTTAAAACCCACTCATTACACATGTTTATACCAGCCTCAAAACACTGTATGCTTGAATTTGCCTTGACAATCGCACGCATTAGAAGCCACATGTGCCTGTGTGCTCAGTGTCAAGTTGAGTTTTGAGCATTTGAGGAGGGTAAAAACATTTCACCATTTCTTTATAATCGTACAGGTGGCGCTCACATACTGGCATCCCGTGCGGTAGAAGTTGGTACCTGCTGCTGCAACAATGATGTCAGCAATTTTTGTGTGTTGGCGAAGTTGTTCCTTGGGTGTGTAACGGTGAGAGATAGTAACTGTAGCATCACCTAAAGAATCACAAGAGCATCAATGCAAACTGTAAAAACAGTTATTTCACCATATTACGTAAAGAAATTAACAATCAACTGCCTAAACAAAAACATCTGCCACAGCGTAAATCTGCCACAGTGCAAACTGACACAATTTAAAATATATGAACTGTCATTACAGTACACAAACATTAATACAAATGAATATAGAATCAGTGCTGTTCTATAAAATACTACTATAAAGCTCTAATGACTAAATTACCTCCTGGTCTTTCGTGTCTTCCATCTGTGTGTAAAAGCATAGCGATTGGCATTCCCACATTTTTAGAACGACCAGCTACCACTACATTTTTCCCCAGAGTAGGGATGCCTTTCAAAAAAAGAGAATTATCAGAAATACAAAAAAAAAATACTAAAACAACTTTTTCCTTAAGCATTGAAACATTTTATGCACACAGTATGTTTGTGTGTGGGGGGACTGATATTTAATTATTTAATATTTAGTGAGATTAAATATTCCTTACCTGTGCGCTTTATGATTTCCCATACTCCCCATGGTGTGGCTGGCAACATGGAAGACTGGTCCAGGCACAAACGACCAACATTGACCACATGGAATCCATCAACATCTTTATCTGGACTGACAGCATTACATATACGGCGCTCATCAATGTGTTCTGCAGGTCAGAGTCAAAGATATTTAAAGGTACTGTACTATGTCACATGTAAAAACATCAAACTTTAACTATAGAAATTGCTAGAAAAATAGACTTTCAGAATAGAATATTAGAATAACTCAATTATCTTTAATTAATTAATTGTCTTTACATTTGTGTAAATGTTTCATAAGATTTTTTCACATCGATTTTGTTGTACTAAATAATTTTTGTGCAGTATAATCTTAATTAAAACTCTTAATTCGCTGTTCACGCTCAGTTGTCACCCCCACGTCGCAAAAGGCAGCGCTGTGTGCGTTTTGTTGCATTTCTAAATCCTGCTAAAGCCGCCACCCCTTATGACTGAAACAAAGTTGCGTAAATCATGAAGATGCGAGCAACCCGACCTCAATCACAACATATTCAGATAACAAAGAGTGGCAACTCCCAAAATCTTCCAAACAGCGCAGCAATTAGCATTTACTTACATCTGAATAGTTGTTTACAAAAATCAGTGATCAACAGCTCATGATACATACATTGAAACTATTTTTTTCATACAAATGTACTTGTTTTAAATTTACAGGGTTGTCACTGAAAGATTTATCCTGACAAAGAGCCATATAATAAACAGTAGAAGCTGGCGCACCTAAAAATAGATGCAGAATTATTTTTTATTGTCTAAATAAAAATGTTTTCCTAAACTTGTTCTACTGTTATGGTAAAGTCATATAAAATCGGATGTTTTTTGGGGGGGAATAAAGTAATTTCAAGCGTTTTTAACAATGATAAATGTGTGAAGATAGCTTATACTGTGTGTTAGCAGGTACATACATAGCCTAATAATGACCAAAAGAGAACAAGTAAACAATTTTCAAGAAAGCAAGGTGTTGTTTGCAGTGAAGATTCTGTTGAGAGCTACTGTACATTTTTGTGATACAACTATCATAACCCACATGTCAGATTCCGGGCTCCCTGTGTCTATAATTCTGAAGTTGACATTACACAAAATGTTACATGATGAAATGGCAACTCAGTGTGTATTCTATACAGTCTCAATTTAACACACAAAAACACAATTTAAAAAATGTACAAGGTACAAAAATTATAATCCTACCAGGCAGAGGCAACTGTACCAGAAGACCATCCACTCTGTGGTCAGAGTTGAGTTTGTCAATTAGCTCCATCAGCTCTTCCTCAGAGATAGAGGAGGGTTTTAATATGGTTTCACTTGTGATGCCTATAGATATACCCAACAGAGACAGCACAAACAAATACAAAATAATTCCAACACTCATATCCATGAGAAAAGTGGAAGACAACTTTAGAACATGCATACCAAATCCTCATGGTTCATTTCCTACTTGATTAATAGATCTTTCCTTTCCCGTTCCTATTGCTCAGTTTATAGGAGGTAAAACAGCATCAGGTTTTACAATGCTTGCATGTAAAGATTTTTTTGTATGTACTGCATGCATGAATGGATGCATGTTTAAATCAACAAACCATACAACCAACTTGGATGAGATCTCTTGCACTGGAAGTATTTATGTCATTACAAGATGAAAATATTGGGCAAATTCATCATACTGATTAAAAAAAAAATTAAAATATATTCACACACACATTATATATAGTTTAATCTTCATGTAAAAATCATTAAAAACAAACAAACAAAAACAAATAAATAAATGATCCCATGATTAAACCCCAGCTAGGGGGGCATACAGGAAAAAAGAATTTCACTGTGCTGGAATATACAGTAGAGTACATGTGACAAATAATAAATCTTCTTCTGCTTCAAATGAGGTGATTAGTGTAGAAGTGTAGAGAACTAAACATAAAGTGTAGAACTAAACATACATACATTAGGAGGTGTGTGTAAATGAATGTTTAGCAGCTTTGTTCTTATATACTTGTACTACATACTTCATAAAAAAAAAAAAGAGCTCCACATTTACAGCCGATTCTCTAGCAATTTTTTTCTAAAATCGCACATACCCTGCAGTAAATTCAGTACATTATGAAAAGGTGTGCAATGCCATAGTTTTATGCCTTACACAGACAGTG
Source organism: Clarias magur (assembly GCA_013621035.1). NCBI lineage: Eukaryota > Metazoa > Chordata > Actinopteri > Siluriformes > Clariidae > Clarias > Clarias magur. The sequence continues at coordinate 1,909,524 of QNUK01000052.1, read as the reverse complement.
ATTTGGTCTAACTGCATGTTGGCAGGTCATAAATAATTGAAATATTCCGCTATCACCAGTTCACACCATCTTGAGCTTGCTAACTGGAATCTGCAATCTGAGGCCAAAGGAGCAACTCTGGCTCAATCCCAGCAACACAAGCGAGTTCTCATGCACATAAGAGGGCAGATAGAACTTTCCTTAATGTGTGCCCAGCATGAGTAATGGTCGACTGGCTTCAAATCTCTCAAATAAAGCTTCTGTTAGCCTTTACGCTCACCATTTATTAGCATTTATATGAACTTGCTGGCAAATCAGAATTAGCAGGACCAAACTGGGAAGAAAAGGGGATTTTAAAAGTATGAAAGTATTAATTTATATAGTCATCATGGCATGCGGCAACTTTTTCAGGTAGAATTTTCATTGTCAATTTCTTGCAACCTTTTATGGCACTATGGTTGATAGGGTTGCAGCAGGTTTTAAATATACCAGAGCCGCAGTTTGTTTAACTCTGCACGGCATTGCTTAGTGCTGCTGTACGAGCACGTGCGTAAATATCTGAGGTTTTATGTGTAGTGTCCGATGGTCTGTGGATGTTTTCGTCAGCCTAAATTTCAAGCAAACAATGTACTCTACATAACACTGTACATAACCTCACAGGGATTCTTTAGCAGCCACGTTTGTTTGTGTACGGAATCAAACAGTAATTACACCAGTTCCTCTTTTAAGCATGAGTGCGTACATATGAATCATTCCTGAGACCACCTCTGTAATCGGTCCAGGTATCAGTTCCCGATCTCGGAACGACTGCGTGCTCACAGACAAAAATCAAACGGTCCCGGCACCAAGTGTGCTTGGAAATGGTTCCTGGACCCCAGTGAGAAACGCCCATAGTGTACCACTGGTCCTTACCTACATCAGCAGCAGCACGGGTCTTGTTGAGAACATAAGAATGGCTGGCAGCATTGTCGCCAACTAGCACCACACTAAGATGAGGTCGTCTGTTGCCAGCTGAAACCCATTTCTCCACATCTACACGTGCCTCATCACGGATCTGACGAGCCAACTTCCTACCTGAGATGACCACAGCTTCTGGCCTGAGCGAGAGAAGTCAATGTTCAAAGCAGAGAATACATAATGGATAATATAATTACATGTGACTTCTAATTTTCTATGCTTACTTAAGAATCATGTGCTCTAATCAATCTTCAAAAATTCCTACCAGTGTTAAAACTAGGGATTATATTTGGATGTCAAAAACCATGTCACAAAGTGATACCAGTATGTCAGAAAATGCTACGTCCAATAAATCTGTATTATATTTTTGTTACCACCAGCCAAATCTACAGCTAGTGAACATTGAGTTGCGAATATTTATTTAGAAGTAGCAAAGACTAATACTGTATACGCATATTTTTTTTTTGTTACCAGTAAGTAGAACTGACCCTGATTCCTAGACCTATGTGAACCTGAGCAACCATAAACATGTAACATCGACACATGCTGGCTGTTAGATGGCCAGGTCACTATTTTAAAGTTCACGAAAGACAGATATACATTACACAGTCATTTGCTTAAATAGCAGTCGCAAATGGATCATGAGTTTACCATCTGCAACTGGTGTGGTCGCAGAAGGGAAACCCTGCCTTGTGGTCTCCATAACTATAAAACTGATAACGCAAGGGTGACGCAATACGTTTTTGTAACCATAAGAAGAATGCAAAGTGTGTCTGAGGCTCCCACATGTGCATGTTTTCGTCAGGTTTTATGTTATTTATTTATCATAAAATCCGATTTAATACAGACAGAGTTGCGGTAGCCTCCCACTTGGCTCAACGCAAGCTTTCTGCGGGATTTCATCATCCTTGAGAGGCGCGTGATCCACCGGCAAGCCGCACGAGGGCGAGCACGCTAACATGCATACATCAGGAAGCTCACGTTCGCGTTTAAAATCTCTCTAAACTTTAAACAGACTTCCATTCAAAAAACATATAAGTTGTCTTTGTCTCCTGGAGCGTGTTTCGCGGTGACAGTGATGCGAGACAAGACTGAAACTCCGCAAATCTGCTCTCAGACAGTAGCTTAAGCTGTCTAGCGAAAGAGAAAATGACAACTTCTTTTACTCCAACTACATCATACGGCAACATAAGGTTCATTTAGCGTTAAAACGCTGCGCTCAAAACGGACTCTTACCTCGACACCGATAAGTGAAGGTTGCACGCGTGATGCTGAGCCCGCTGGCACAGTTTCCGCAGCGTTCTTAGACTGGCCATTGTTCAGTCTCTATAGTGTTCAATAATAAAATAAAATTAAAAACACAGAAAGGATAAGATAAGAAAGAGCTGAGCGCAGAGAAGCCAGAGAGGAAGCGCCTGTTTTAGCTTCTCGCTCCGCGCGGGCGTAACCGCGCGCGTCAAGGAGGGTCAGACGCTGAGACCCCGCCCACCAAACGCACTGCGCTAAACCATACAACCGGAAAGAAATGTGTCGAGTGATAATGTCCGCACTTTTCGTTTCGTACATCATGGAGGTATAAGGTCAGGAGCCAACAGCAGGGTATTTTGCTTACAGGCGACTGAAGCCAGGGCGCGGAGTCTGCTGCCATATTAGTATATTCTTATATCAGCCGCTTTTAAAGTTCCCATGTACAACACTCACTTGGGATTAATCATTCAATTCAGACGCAGTGCTGTCGTGAATATCTTATAAAGTTACTATTATAATATAATAATATTACACTCTAGGATTAATATATAACATAATATTAAGGGGAAAGGCATAATTTCAGTGTAAAGCAATTTTTTTTTTTTTTTAATGGTACGCCGTAATGTTTTGCGTAAGCCAATATGGCCGCATTTAATGAAATGTCTTCGGCGAAATGACGTCATGTCGGCTCCTGCAACAATACGCCCAGCGTGTACACGCTGCAATAGTTCTAGTTATTGCGTCACGTCAGTACGTCCCCTATACTGAAAAGAGCAAGACACCGTTCTACGGTCTACGAAGGGCTGCATGATAAAATATGACTTTATATTTAGCTTAGTGCATACTACAGTAAAAGTAAAATAAATAATAAAAAAAAAAACGTATGACAAACAGTGTGATTCAACAGTGTAATTGCTGGAACATTCATCACAATTGTATGTAGACCGAATGGATGAGGAGAAATGATAAGCTTTCAGCATTTTACTCCCCTTTATACGTTTAAAATAACTTAAATAAATTAGAACATTAAATACAGTAAGAACATAATTCTAACAGACAATTGCAAGCAAATTTTAGCTTTATTTGTAAGTTATGTAATAATAATAATAATAAGTGCTAGAGAAACTAAACAACATAGTCACAAATCCATAATTGAATCTGACTAAAACTAATAAATCCGTCGGCTGCAACATCCTTCAAAAAGTTGGGAAAGGATCAATTTATGACTGATAATGTGACAAGTAACTACAGGTGCTGTTAAACAGGTGAACCAATTATGTTATCGTATACCGTATAAGGAGTTTCTAAGGAAGTGCTAGTCTTTCTAGAAACAGGATAGGAAGAGGATTGCTGATTTGCTAATGTGCCAGCGACTTATTTACTACTTTCGGGATATCGTTCCACAATGGTAGTACACATCTTCAAGAAATCTTGGAAACCTGTCAAATCACAGATTCCTCAGGCATCACTTAAAAGGTTTCATGAATCTGTTGTGGATATCATGTTGTGGGCTCAGAAACACTTTGGTAAACTTCTGTGTGCTCGGAGGTTGAATGTGCAATTGTTTCATGTGAAATGTGTTTGAGATTATATAAAGTCCAACTGTTCACTGATAGATCACTTAGAGATCAATCTGTTTAGAGTGTGTAGTGTGTGTACTGTATTTGTATCACGTCTAACACCAGTCACGATTATTTTCAAAGGTAAAATGTAGGGTAATTTTTCATTTTTACTTCATATTTTGTATTAATGATTTTGATTGGAATATTTTTAGGTTGTTTGAACGAATCATCAAAGTTTTCATTATTTCTTATGTGGAAAATTCACTTTAATATATGACTGCTTTGGAACGAATTATGCTCGCAACCCAAGGTTTTGACTCTACAGTGCAACCTTATATTGCGAGTAACCAGGTTTGCAAGTGTTCCACAAGACGAGCAGAATTTTAAAATAAATTTTGTCTTGAAAAATGTGCCTTGATTTACGAGTACCATGAGTACCTTGTGGAACGCATGCGCTTCTTGTTTTGACGCCGAGCGTCACGTGATCACATCAGAGCCAACTGAGTTTATTATAATACGCGTGTGTACACGCATAAAGCAAAAGCAAGTGTCATTAGAGTGGTTAAAGATCCATTTTCGCTCTCTCTCTGTCAGCCTGCACTGATTTCCTAGTGTGTGTGTGCAAGCGTCATTGGACAACGTACCACTTCCCTCCACCTCTCGTCTTACTTTAGCGTCACACAAACACACACACATACACAGAGCATGCGTGCATAAACGTACACACACACACACACACACACACACACACACACACACACACACACACAGTCGTTTTCACAAAGTTTGCTGCTAAGCTGCTTTTAGATCTTTGTTTCAGTTGTTTCTGTGATGTACTGAAATATAATTACAAGCACGTCATACATTTCAAAGGCTTTTATCGCCAATTACATGACATTTATGCAAAGAGTCAGTATTTGCAGTGTTGGCCCTTCTTTTTCAGGACCTCTGCAATTCGACTGGGCTGCTCTCAATCAACTTCTGGGCCAAATCCTGACTGATAGCAACCCATTCTTTCATAATCACTTCTTGGAGTTTGTCAGAATTAGTGGGTTTTTGTTTGTCCACCCGCCTCTTGAGGATTGACCACAAGTTCTCAATGGGATTAAGATCTGGGGAGTTTCCAGGCCATGGACCCAAAATTTCAACGTTTTGGTCCCCGAGCCACTTAGTTCTCACTTTTGTCTTATGGCCCGGTGCTCCATCGTGCTGGAAAATGCATTGTTCTTCACCAAACTGTTGTTGGATTGTTGGAAGAAGTTGCTGTTGGAGGGTGTTTTGGTACCATTCTTTATTCATGCCTGTGTTTTTGGCCAAAATTGTGAGTGAGCCCACTCACTTGGATGAGAAGCAAAACCACACATGAATGGTCTCAGGATGCTTTACTGTTGGCATGACACAGGACTGATGGTAACGCTCACCTTTTCTTCTCCAAACAAGCCTTTTTCCAGATGCCCCAAACAATCGGAAAGAGGCTTCATCCGAGAATATGACTTTGGCCCAGTCCTCAGCAGCCCATTTGCCACACTTTTTGCAGAAGATCAATCTGGCCCTGATGTTTTTTTTGGAGAGAAGTGGCTTCTTTGCTGCCCTTCTTGACACCAGGCCATCTTCCAAAAGTCTTCGCCTCACTGTGCGTGCAGATGCGCTCACACCTGCCTGCTGCCATTCCTGAGCAAACTCTGCACTGGTGGCACTCCGATCCCGCAGCCGAATCCTCTTTAGGAGACGATCCTGGCGCTTGCTGGACTTTCTTGGACGCCCTGAATCCTTCTTAACAAGAATTGAACCTCTTTCCTTGAAGTTCTTGATGATCCTATAAATTGTTTATTTAGTTGCAATCTTAGTAGCCACAATATCCTTGCCTGTGAAGCCATTTTTATGCAACGCAATGATGGCTGCACACGTTTCTTTGCAGGTCACCATGGTTAACAATGAAAGAACAATGATTTCAAGCATCACCCTCCTTTTAACATGTCAAGTCTCCCATTCTAACCCAATCAACCTGACATAATGATCTCCAGCCTTGTGCTCATCAACATTCTCACTTGAGTTAACAAGACCATTACTGAAATGATCTCAGCAGGTCATTCAATGACAGCAATGAAATGCAGTGGAAATGTTTGGGGGGGATTAAGTTAATTTTCATGGCAAAGAAGGATTATGCAATTCATCTGATCACTCTTCATAACATTCTGGAGTATATGCAAATTGCTATTAAGACTTAAGCAGCAACTTTTCTAATTTCAAATATTCATGTAATTCTCAAAACTTTTGGCTACGACTGTACACAGAGAGTGTGCGCACAAACACTAACGGAAACAATTATCTGTCTGGATTTATTTTTACTTTTTTCAAAGGTTAAGGTTGCAGGGTAATTTGTTTTATGTTTACTTTAGATTTTGTTTGAATTCTTTTTATATATTTATTTTTTGGGGTTATGAAAGAATAATCTGAGTTTTCATTATTTCTCATGGGGGAAATTTGCTTTGATTTGATTTTGATATTATGCTCATAATCCAAGATTCCATTGTATTTTTAAACCAATGCAAAATTTCACTGGGATCCATTTCAGTGTGAACAAGATAGTCTTAATTTGATAAAAAGTGTAATGAATGTGTAAAATTTTGTCATTTCAAGATGGTAATGTGAGCATAGCCTAAGGCATCACAATAATCCAACCTAGAGGTTACAAAAGCAGTTTCGCTACATCATGTAAGAAGCCTAGCCAAGTGATCTCTACATGAGCTTCAATTTGATGCCATTCAAACTGATGCCACTAATGTTCTAGTTTTCGAGTGGTCTGTTTTAAGGTATGTGTGATTGTAATACTAGGATGTTACTTTTCTCTTGAATTATTCTTCTTTTGAAGGGAGCTATATTGTCTAGAGGATAGTGGGCTGATAGAGTTCTGTGAGGTCAGACAGTGATAAAATCATAGCTCATAACTCTGAGAGATTACTGACTAAGCTCTGTTCAGTAGTATGTGGTAAGGTACATAAGAAGATGCATTTTAATTAGATTAGAATGATCTGAGATTTTAGTATGGAGTATCAAGAGTATGACCAGCTACTTTGTGCAGATTAACCTTTAACTTTTGGCTTTGTTCCAAGAATAGAAGAGATTTGAGAGGATAACTGTGAATAATAATTTGGTGGATCGATTATGCAGATTTATTATTTGTGGCAACAAATATTATGTTAATACTGAGAACGTGTGGTTAAATTCGTTTCAATATTTTTGTATGATGGGTAGATTATAAATTATCCAGAGGCTTGTACAGAGGGGGATAGCTTTATGTGTTTCTTTCTTACCCTTATCCCTCATATGGACTTATTCCATTGTTCAAAAATCCAATCTTTATGTCCTATCAAATTTAGTCCTATGACTACGCATATTTGTCCTAATCCTGTGGGTTTCTAGGACACGTTGCCTGTGAAAATGTTGTACCTTTTCATAGTATCTAGTATTTCTAGTATCAGAGGCAGAGACACAATTGCAGAGGTTGGGACATGACATCAGGTCATTTCTCTTATGCATGCCTGTAGGTTAGAGTGATTTTGCCTCTGTACACCACAATCAGCTTCAATTCACTCACTCACTCAGTCATCTTCTATACTGCTTTATCCTGTATTCAGGGTCATGGGGGCCACCGTTTCCAGGTACACCCTGGACAGGGATCCAATCCATTGCAGGGCATACACACACACACACACACACACACTACGGGCAATTTGGGAACGCCAGTTAGCCTAATCTGCATGTCTTTGGACTGTGGGAGGTAACCGCAGTACCCATCAAGCACAAGGAGAACATGCAAACTCCATGCACACAGAGACGGAACTTGAACCTGGCCAGGAACCGAATCCGGACCCTGGAAGTGCAAGGCGACAACCACTACAGCTTCAATTCAATGAGATTAAAATATTGAATGAACAATTAAGGAATTACAGGTAAGTATATAATCCCTCCATTTTGCCAGGTTTAAAAAAAATTATTTGACAAGAATCTCTTGTATATGCATCTCTCTGTGCTGCATATTTGGAGTTCCTAAGAACAGCTACCGAATGCAAAACAATACCTGGAATAAACCTCTAGACTTTTAATCTTTTATCTCCTTCATTTGTCCTGAAATAACCAAGAAACAGACCACAGTTGGCTATCACAAAGCTTATCAGAATGTTGTATATATTATTTTTGAGTTTTTCATTCAGACAATTTAGGGATTAACGCTAATAGTCTACTCTTTAATTTCACATTGTTTGCTTCATTTGAAATGCATCTCTCTGTTGAGAAAGAGAGAGCATACACACTCACTCACTCTCTGCAGCTGGAGCTAGACTTACACTTTGCGTTTTGGCGACAGCACCGGCCTCTTTCGTCTTTGCAGTTTCCTTTTTCTCTGCGGCGGTGTAAACACTTCCTGTTCCAGTGCGGTTTCATCTGCGCTTCTTTAAAGTGTTAAAACTTAAGCCAGGTCGTTATTTACATCTGGTTGACTGCTCAATCAAGACTTTTATTAAGACTTTATTTTTGCTTTGGGTAACTTGGACTTCACGCTGTCTGGAAGCTTCGTTGGAAGCAAAGTTAACGGAAATGAGCTTCTTATTGTAAGTAGCGGCGACTAGCTAACTAGTTAGTCTGCACTAGTCATTGTTTGGACATAACTAGATATATTCCTGTTAAATAATCTTCGCTGAAACGAAGTAGTGATATACTGAACAGTTAGCGTAAACCCAGTGTAACTTTCTGTTTACTGAAGTAGCTCAGGCCAGCTTGACGACTATACGTACTTTGCCACATTAACAACCACGATAAGTTTTAAACACGTTTAGTAAATATGACTTTTTATATTTTATAGAATTGTTGTAAGTCTAAAAAAAAAAAAAAATCATCAGTCCTCTGTATGCCTTTATTAGGCCGTGTTTTCTCTTCCTCGAAAGATCACTACGAAGCTTCCGCTTAAGCCCCAAACGTACACGGTGTAACGATAGCGTTGGTTGTTAAAGCGGCGAAAGTAAAGCCACACTGACAATAAACTGCGCCTCGACTAACTCGCAAAAAAACTATGGAAATTTGTTAAAACAGCAATCAAGACTGTCTTGCTTAATTTTACAACTCAGGCTAGCCTCTGAACCTTTTAAAAGCTAAAAAAAAAAAAAAAAAAAAATTTTTTTTTATGTTTTCGTTTTTAAAAATCGTGCTTCTCTTCGGATTATACACACACGGGTAGGGAAAAGAAGATGTAAACTAAATAATATAAAATCCTACACGTGCTCCTGTTAAAAATAGTAAATAATAACAGGACGGTTAGAAAAATAACAGGGTAGTTTGATGCTGGAACCAAATCGATCGTTTTGCTGTAGAAGCACATCCTGAAGATTCTTAAACATCTTGTACCAAAGCAGTTTGGCAATAATCGTATTTTTTGTGATTAAAGCAATATCACACAAGCTAGAGTGCTGCTGTAGTAAATGCCTGGCTGTGATTCGGCTGCAGGCACTGTAATAATAGCTTCGCTATTGTGAGTGAGATATTGCTTTTACACAACAGTATAATATAAATTATACTGTAATATTAATTATAGTATAGTCAAATTTATACAAATTGAGTAAATGACATTTATGACATATTCTCTTTAAAAACCAGCCCATAATAAGCATTTTTGTGTTTTGGTCTTTTTAAATCTATTGAATCCAATGTTATTTCTTTTCCATTTGAGATTTTAAAATGTAAACATGAAGGTACACAAGCCTATAGAAATAATTCACTTTAGGAAATGGATTCTCAAGCTGCCACACAAATGGGAATAAAACAGTTAAAGCTAAACATATATATATATTTTTTAAGTATGTGTCCTGTATACATTTAGGGCCAGGGCCAATCAAAATTTAGATTTTATTATTGCTGCAGTGATTAGTATGTTTCAGCTTGAAACAACTCTTTTAACCTTAACTCATACAGTGCATATCTTTTAATTTCTTAAACAACCATGACGGAAGCCATATGTACTGGTTGTGCAGGTTAGTGTTTCATAAGGGTCACATTTTTATTGGCCTGCATCAAGAAAGAAATGCGAAAGGAGTTGGGTACTGAAATTGGAACCAACATTCTGAACCCATCTCATCTCCCACCATCAATATATTAAATCATTGCCAATAATGTATGCAACTCTGGATGGAAATTAATGTTGTGACATTGGCCATCGCATAAGGTTGTCAGAAGTATGCCACAGCAAATGTTCAGCAAAAAAAACGTTTCAATTAAATATTAGATATGTATATCCAAATATCAGCTTTGCATTCTTGTGCACTACTTTTTCCTTACAACCCATCAGGTTCTTATTCATTCATTCCCCAGAAATTGTGGTACATGCAAAAATACAAACTTTCTCTTCACAGACCCTTGGAATAAAAGAAAATATTTTAAAGATATGCAAAGGTGGTTTAGGGCTCTGAGGTATTATCAGCATGAAACCTAACTACAGTGCCTTACAAAAGTTTTCCCCCAATGAACATTTGCACTTTTTATAGTGTTACAACTTCTAACTGAATTTAACTAAATTTGGGTACAGCTGTTCTTCAAATGCCCCAGAGTTAATTAGAGAATAATAAAAAAGTTTGTTTTTGATAAATAATAACCTAAGCTTTGAATATGGAGTGGAGTACCATGTAATGTGGAGTACCATTTAATCCATAACGATGAAATGAAACATTTTGGACTTTGCAGAACCCAACACCTCTTGTCCACTCAAAAACATTGTGAAGCATGGTGATAGTAGCATCACTGTGGATTTGCTTTTCATGATTAGGGACTCTGATTCAATGAACTGGTCGGATACAATGCAATCCTATAAGAAACCATGTTCCTATATGTAAGACTGGGGCAAAGATGTTCCTTTCAACAGCACAATGACACTGAGCATACTGTTAGGGTTACACTACGGTGGTTCAAACTCCAAGAATGTGTTAGAGGTTCCCAGTCAAAGCCAAGCAACATTTTCCCAAGTGTAATGGGCACAAATAAGATAATATAGATGTGCAAATCAGGTATCCTAGCTGAACATGCAGCTGGAAGTACTTCTACTTGAGATAAGAAAAGGTGAGAAAAAATGATTTTGTGTTTGCTTTAGTGGCAGTCGGTCTTCGAAGACGTTCAAACCAAAGAAAAACATTCCAGAGGGTTCTCACCAGTATGAGCTCTTGAAACATGCTGAAGCAACACTTGGAAGTGGTAACCTTCGAGCTGCTGTGATGTTACCGGAAGGAGAAGACCTTAATGAATGGATCGCTGTTAATAGTAAGTGTTCATATCCGCATTGCTTGTCTGTTAAACACACAAATCCACACGAGCACACACCTAACTTACAAACATTCGAGTTACAAATTTTTGCAAATATCAACAGACGACTGATCTACCAACATTTGTACTGTAGATATGAACAAATCGTTAAAAATAGACACTGTAATGCACGAGATTCCAATATTTACAATACCCTAAAAAAATACTGGGTTAAAAACAACCCTAAGTTTTGCAAACCATACATATATGCAATATACAAAATCCAGTAAAATGTACAAATGAAAAAATATTTATTTTTCTAAAGCACAAGATCAGATAATACAAAACAAGTTCAACAGCGACATCATTACAATACTATTACTCAGAAGCACTAATGCCTGAGAGCAGTTCTGGTCACTATCTCCCAGCATCAGGATGTAGGGGTACGGCCTTGCCACTTCAGCCTGCTGGAGGTATTCCACGGTGTTGGGTCCAACTTTAGTAATAAAGAAATTAAAGAAGGTCAAAGTTTATGGAAAAACCGAGAGGGTTGGCTAGTATGCATATTTGTAAGAAGATTAGTGTTTTGTAAAACCACAGCTTTTTATTGTCTCATGCACTGATTAATAAAGTTCTAATGTTAATGTGGTTGCTAACGCTAGCAACCTAGCTAAATGTTAGCGTCATGCAGGCATTACTGTTAACATTTTAGCTTTCATTCATCACTTCACCATCTTCATACACCCTGCAAGCATTCTACAAAGACAGCTAAAAAGCTCAGACATTGCGGTTTCCTTCATACACAGGTGGGGTTCTTGGGTTTGGCTAGCTAGCAGCCATTGTCAGATAAACTAGCATGCTATAGCACAGACCAGGAAATTTTGAGTGTAATGTTAACACGGTAATAAATGTTACATACAGTGAACAAATTCAGTCATAAGTGTGTATACAGACCTTGTATTTAACGTGTACATTTCCTCTTAAATGCCTGAGGAGGAACCCCCCTCATCAGTGACCAAAAAAAAAAAAGACACAAAGTTGAAACAGCAGCTGAATACACCAGTGAACTTCGGGGGAGGGGCGGTCTTGTCTGTGATCTTAGCTGTCACTAGCTAACCCAACTCCAACCCAGCAAGCTGGGTTAAACAAAAAGTACCTATTTCACTGTAAATAACCCAGAAAAGTGACCCAACAACGGCAACCCAGCGTTTGGGTACTAAAAATAACCCAGCATTTTTTAGTGTGAACTATATACAATATTTTCATTGTGTAAGTAAATGTATAAAATGTACAAAATCTGGTATATAGTGTGCATGTGGGAGAAATTTCGTGGCTTCACCGTTTCCCGGCATCCCCTCGCAATTTAAAGGCAAAGTCTCACAGCATGCATCTTACACTTCACTTAGCTTGAAAATTGTCATAATGCTGACAAATTGACCATTTTACCTGTGTGCAGTTGATGATGTCATTCTTTCCTACGTCGTTTGTTTATTTGTGCAATATCAGAAATAAAGAGAATGAGAAAAATACAATACATCTCGGATAACATACGAAGATGATTTTAGTGCAGTCACAACATATGTGCAGACGGAGCCAAAAAGCCAAAACGCTTATCGTGTGGCTAACGTTAAAAAAAGAAAAATCACCAGAACAAAATATCTATAAGAAACTTTCATATAATCATTTGAATAAATCAAAAGTAAAATTGAGGGGTAAATAAATTAAGAAAATGGCAATTCGAAATAAGAAAAAAAGATGAAGTGTCCAAATTGTCGGAATATGTATGTGTGCGTAAGGTGACAGTGAATATCGTCATTAATGTCATTTGTTACATAGAGGTGAATTGTTGTACAGTGTGATGGTGAATGGTAGAAATGATTTCCTGAACCGTTTTTGTGACAGTGAAGCTGGATCAGTCTTTTAGAGAATGGGCTCTGCTACCTCTGTATGGGATCATGTAGTGCGTGGGATGGATTTTCCATGATTGACAGGAGTTTCTTCAGAGTTCTGTTGTCCCTCGCTGTCTCCAACCTGTCAAGTTTTCAGATGATTTTATTTATCGTGTCTGCATCCCTGGCACTGATGCTGCTCCCCCAGTAAACCACAGCACAATAAAGGGCACTAGTCACAACAGACTGATTAAAACTTTTCCAGCATCCTGCTTCATACATTGAAGGATCTGAGCTTCCTCATGAAATAAAGTGTGCTTACTGACTACCACACCAGACGGGCAATTTCCCAACCTTACATACTGGGGTCCTTCTAACAGATAGTCAGTTATCCAGGATATGCTGACACCCATCCTGAGCAGTTTCTCACTCAGTAGAAATGGTTGTATTGTATAAAACGCACCAAGGAAATAAAATTTAAAAAAAACGCATGAGGCTAGTAAGCAAATAGTAGTGGGTTCCGGGAAGTTTTTGCCAGTGGTACTAGGCATGCCAAAACTAGGTGCTCAAACACCTTCATGACTTGTGATGTCAGTGCAACCGGTCTGAAGTTGTTGAAGCCAGAAGGGATGACCTTGGTCTGTAATAGCTCATTGTTATTGAGAGTATTAGTTGGCAGTCAACTATTTTATGTACAGGGTTATTAGTTACAGATTCTTTCTGATTTTAATTAAATTATTTGTTCAAATTATGGGTCAAAATAAGGTAATCTGTCAACTGCGTTTCCCAGTAGTAACATCATCAGACAAAAAAATAGTTTAAGCTTTTCAGCTAGCATATATGCTACACTGAAGGAATTTGCTAACTTGAACCACCATTTGTCCTGGTTAGAAATAACAGTCTCTCAGTCATACTCTATACCGCTTATCCTGTATAGTGTAACGGTAGGCCTAGAGCCTATCCCAAGGGTCCTTGGGGCACGAGCAGGGTATACCCTGTCTGGTTGCCAGTCCATTGCAGGGCACTTACAGTAAGCACACATACATCTCACACACTCTACCCACTCTGCCCTTTAGACTTGTTGTATGTTAAAAGTAATTCGCAAAATGTTTCCAGGTCTGACATACAGTAGTAATGGCGATGTAAGGGCTTTCATGGAATTCAGTTTCCAGATTTTCAGAGAGTTTGATTTGTGTCTTGTCCTTGCTAATAATTACTTTGGTTATATTTTAGCTGTCGACTTCTTCAATCAGATCAACATGCTATATGGGACCATCACTGAATTCTGTACTGAAACCAACTGCCCTGTCATGTCTGCAGGGCCCAAGTAGGCAGACATCTCATATTTTGTTACTTGTTATACAAATACAACTTAATGACTTACGAAATCTCTTTGTTATTCTGCAGGTATGAATATCACTGGGCTGATGGTACCAACATAAAGAAACCAATCAAATGCTCAGCTCCCAAATACATCGACTACTTGATGACTTGGGTCCAAGATCAGCTGGATGATGAAACATTATTTCCTTCCAAAATTGGTTAGCATGATGTTAGATAAGTGGAGAATATACAGTATATATTATATAAATGGATAGGTAAATTATTATTTTTTTAATTTAAGTTTTTGTTAATAGGGTGAGCTTATAGGAGAATAATCAATGCTAGGGGGTGGGGTGTTTACACTACCAACTGATTGATTGTGACTACTGACCTCCTTGTTCTGCTTATATAAAAAAAAAAATTTAAAAAAAAGCAGTTAAAATATATATTTAAAATAATTTACCACCTTCCATTCAGGAAAGCTGCATGTAAGACGCATGACTTAAATAAATTTAAATGAACTTAAATAAAGCCAGGGTTGCCTACAAATGGGTAAAATAAAGTAATATAGTATATAATAAAGTATACACTACATTTGACAATTGCGCTTCCTTTTGTTGCTTTGGGGATCACCAAAAAACAGGTATGCTTATGGAATAAAGGAACTGACTGTAGTAGGCATATTTGAGCATATTTGGACTTTGAAGATATGGAAAAAGGTCATTTGGTCTGGTGAGTCCAGATTGATCCTATTCCAGAGTGATGTGTGCGTCGAGGTAAGAAGGGAAGCACATAAAGCAATGCAACCATCATGCATAGTGCCCACTGTACATTTATGTCTTATGCTCTGGGGTTGCTTCAGTTGGCCAGATATGGGTTCAGTAACATTATGGGCAATAAAATGAAATTAGCTGACTGCATGATTGTATTGAATGACCAAATTATCGCATCTATGGAGTTCATATATCATATTGTGAAAGAGAGCATGAGGGATCATTTTTACACATGCATTGGCCACCACATTTCACACTGCAATAAAAGCTGAAGGTGACTAAACAAAATATTATAGGCAACTTTTTCAGCCAGACAATGTATGTAGTTGTCAGTAGTTTGCCTCGGATAGGATAGTGACAGCTGTTTGTTATGGTGGTGGCCTTTATAGTTTGTTTTTGGTCCTTAACATCTACAGTTACGTACAATGTAGACAATGTATGATGTATATACACCTAGAATTAAATAATAACATTGTATAATTTAATTACAAATGATTTTCCCCCTTTTTTCCAGGTGTGCCTTTCCCCAAAAACTTCATGTCAGTGGCTAAAACTATTCTGAAGCGTTTATTCAGAGTCTATGCTCATATTTACCACCAGCACTTTGACTCTGTTATGCAGCTACAGGAAGAGGCCCATCTCAATACTTCCTTCAAGCATTTCATCTTCTTTGTGCAGGTGATAAAGCTTGGCTGAGGATTTCTAATTAGCATACTTTTTAAAATCATACTTTATGAACAATCACACTTTGCTGAACACCAACAACTACAACTTCTCATAGTAGATGGTGAACCATAAGTGATGTGTCCAACAGTAAATCTTTTCACTGTACTCATTTCATTTGTTTCCTTTCCCTTTTTGTTTGCATGCATATGGACAGGAATTCAACCTGATTGACCGCAGAGAACTGGTTCCTTTGCAGGAACTAATCGAGAAACTAGGCACCAAGGACAGATAAAAACATACAAACATGTATCACAGAGATTTTTCTCCTTTTTGTTCAGAGAATTTTTAAGCCACAGTCAGTATATTTTAGGAATAGAAGTAAATGCGCTGACTGTAGAATAATAGTGTTTATGTACCTGTGCATTTTAGGATGAGCTGTTTTTTTGGCTTTGATTTTTGTCAGGCTTTTTTATTTGGGTTGTATGAACAGTACGAATGTTGGACAAGTAGATAAGAAATAGAAACCAGGTAGAAACTGCAGGCA
Source organism: Clarias magur (assembly GCA_013621035.1). Taxonomy (NCBI): domain Eukaryota; kingdom Metazoa; phylum Chordata; class Actinopteri; order Siluriformes; family Clariidae; genus Clarias; species Clarias magur. The sequence continues at coordinate 1,893,302 of QNUK01000052.1, read as the reverse complement.
GATTTTTGTTTTAAATGTTTCTTATTGGGTTATATTCAAGCATTGTATTTTTTTTTTTGTACTGTATAATAGGGGAAAACAACATGTCTTTTAATTTTGTATTGAAGATAACTGAAGTAAAATGTTATTGGTATCATGTTTATGTTCTTGCTAGGGTCTAACATTCTTTTAAAAGTCAATATGGACATACTGTCAGTCAGCAATTTTTGGCTTGAACTTTAGACTGTAACAGTAATCTTAGTATCTACAAGATGCTGATTTGACTTGTCAAAATGCAGATGCCATCTTATTTTAAATATGACCAATTTTTTTTTTCATGTAATATGGATGCAATGAAGCAATGAAAACCTAAATTCTTTTTTTTTTTGTAAGTCATGCAGATCTTTTCAGGACAATAAATTTTTAAGATGATTAAAACTGCATTTGCAACAGTATTAGACTTTGAATTATAAGTATAAAATTTGAAATGGTCTTGACATGACTTGCAGTAGAGATGAAAAACTTTTAAAGAGTTTTAAATTCGTATTCAATCGTTCTTGAATTTAAAAGTGATTATTAGTTTAATATTTCTTGTTCTCTTTTAACCTCTGCAATGCTATGGATGCAAGAGCTGTTAAAAAAAATTATGACTGTTTTTTAGCTCAAGAAGGGACATAATCTCAAAAATTCATAGTTCATATTCTTTGTTGTCTGTTTAGAGCTCTTTTTTTTATCAGAGATTGTTTCTATTGTGAATGATAAAGTCTTGACAATTTTTTAAATAAAAGCATTAAAGGAAAATATACTCTTTCAAAAAATACATTAGATGCAAAAAATACAGTACATGTAGAAACCTTCTGGGTTTATCTGCTGTTTCTCTGCGGATAAGATAATGTTTTCACAGTGTCAACAATGTCATCCTAGCAAAAAAAATAAAAAACAAATAGCAAAAAAAAAACCCAGCCAGTGCCCAAACCCCAGGCACTGGATGTAGTGCCAGTCCCAAGCCCGGATTAAATGGGAGTGTCGCATGAGGAAGGGCATCCGGTGTAAAAACCTGTGCTAAGCTTATATATGCAGATCGGATGGTCCACTGTGGCGACCCCTTGCTGGGAGCAGCCGAAAGACCACCAACAATAGTTTTTTTCCAAATTATTGTAAGATTACAGTAAACCAAATTCAAGGTAATTAAACCATATTGTTAGACATCTTATTAATTTTACATTTTGTATTTTCTTATTTTATTGTTAGATCATTTTGAGTCTTTATAAAGTTTGAACACTGCGTGTGAATGCTAAATCCCATATGATCAAGTCCACAAATTTCATTTTCACTGGGAATGATAAGCTTTTGGCTATTTGCCCTCTGTACACCACCACATTGAATTTGAAAAGAAACAATCAATACACGTTCCCCAATTTAGGGGGCTCATAAATAATAGGACAAACTAAGATACAAACTTCAGTCTTATCTTTAATACTACAATGAATATCATTTGCAGACCATGACTGTGAAGGCTGGAAACCCATGGACATGATCCAAGTTCCTCCCTCGAGATTAGTGTTAATTTTGTCAGCCAGTTTCAATTTTTTTCAATTTTAGTCTTTTTAATTTTTATTTAGTCAAGTTTTAGTTGACTAAAAGTCTGGACATTTTAGTCTAGTTTTAGTCAGAGGAACCCATAAGTATTTTAGTCTAGTTTTAGTCAATGAAAATTGTAAGGTTTTATATTATTGTAAGACATTGTAATCTAATAAGAAGATTCCTGTGCAATGAGAACAGCCCCCTCAGTGTGCTTCCTTACGCCTTCTGTGGTCAGGGGCGCCGCTAGCAATTTTGGGCCCTATGACAAAATAAGCGGTTGGGCCCCCCTACCACACCCACTAGTAGTGTTATTACTAATAAAGCCGATCTCTGGGGGCCCCTAAAGGGTGTGGGCCCTTAGAATCGTCCTAACTTTCCCCCCCTTAGCGGCGCCCCTGTCTGTGGTAACACCTTCTATTTCCTGTACCAAGACGAATATACATCCAAATGGCCCTTTGAATGCTAGAACCCTTTTGTTTAATCAGGAGAATGCAAATGTATTTCCTCTCTCCTGTCTGTCTCCGGGTCCCTCTATGACTGACATGTTAATGACTGTTTTTTTTTTTGTTTTTTTTATGTTCGGGACATAGCACCGTTTAATTATGCTCTCTTTGCTGAGAATAAACAGAGATCTTCAGACATCATGCCTGCGTGTGTGTGTGTGTGTGTGTGTGTGTGTGTGTCTCCCGGTCGATCGGCCCGGACCGGTAAAACTCTTCTTCTCTAAAACTTAGCTCGGACACACTTCTTCTTCATTTAGACCTAACAAACATGTAACATTTTAGCAATAAGGTTATTATTAATTAACGGTACCTTCAATCTAGTCTAGCCAAAACCCAGTTTTTTCACAAAATAATTTCACATAGGTTTTTTTTTTTTTTACAAACTAATTATCTTTTTAAAACAAGATAATTTAAAAAAGATAACATTTTAAAATGTATCTTTTGATCTGATGTTTTCAGCTAATTATAATTCTTTGTAACCGGCACAACAACGGCTGCATGTCCATGTTTTTTTTTTTGTTTTTTTTAACTACAAAACAGTAGGAGCAGTATGGACAGTATTTTGCAAGTTTTTAAAATTTTATTTATTTATTTATTTATTTATTTTTCAATGAATTTACACACTTGGAATGTTGTAGCTCCTATAGGTCAAAATCATTTGCTAACCTGTTAGATTGATGATTTTGGCAGCTGCTTAACTATAAAATACAGTATAATAAAATACATCACAACATAACTAGGTTATCACGTGGTAGCATAATTACCACAGAGAGGTTACTTAAAGGTTCCTTTGACTAAAACTAGACTAAAATACTTATGGGTAAAACTGCGTGATTTTTATGATATAACTTGATGCGTCTCTTCATTGTGTTCCTACCCTGTTTCCCCTCTGATATTACTACACATCGGAATTCTCCGATTCAATATAACTTCACGCATGCGCACACAGGAAACACTACCGCGGTGAAGTTAGTTTGAAGTTGGACGTTGGATATTCGCGCTCCGGGCTCCAGGTTCCGATTCGTGGCGGACATTCGTTAACTATATCCGGCGACAGCAATTCGCCTACTGCGCGAGTTAGGGACCGTCTGTAAATTACTGTTCGACTGAAATACGCATAATGTTCATATTATATATAAAAAAGAAAAGAATAAACGTTACTGTTAATGTCACTGTCATGTGTCATTTTTAGAATAGAAAGGTTTAAAATGTGTGACCACCTGTTCTGCATAGGGCACAACCTCTTTTTAAAAAATTTTTTTTTTTATTAATTATAGCTTTTTGATAATATTGAATAAAGAAGGTTGTGCTTTTTGCAGGACATGTGCTCACACATTTTAGAAAAGATTTTGTGCCAATAGGTCACATGACCTGTAAGTCAGTGGAATAAATAATTTAATAATTCTAAAAACAGTTATTTATAAATATACAGTCGTGGCCAAAAGTTTTGAGAATGACACAAATATTAGTTTTCACAAAGTTTGCTGCTAAACTGCTTTTAGATCTTTGTTTTTAGTTGTTTCTGTGATGTACTGAAATATAATTACAAGCACTTCATACGTTTCAAAGGCTTTTATCGGTGCTCCATCGTGCTGGAAAATGCACTGTTCTTCACCAAACTGTTGTTGGATTGTTGGAAGAAGTTGCTGTTGTTTTGGTACCATTCTTTATTCATGGCTGTGTTTTTGGGCAAAATTGTAAGTGAGCCCACTCCCTTGGATGAGAAGCAACCCCACACATGAACGGTCTCAGGATGCTTTACTGTTGGCATGACACAGGACTGACACAGTCACCTTTTTTCTTCACATAGGCCTTTTTCCAGATGCCCCAAACAATCGGTAAGAGGCTTCACCCGAGAATATGACTTTGCCCCAGTCCTCAGCAGTCCATTCGCCATACTTTTTGCAGAAGATCAATCTGGCCCTGATGTTTTTTTTTGGAGAGAAGTGGCTTCTTTGCTGCCCTTCTTGACACCAGGCCATCTTACAAAAGTCTTCGCCTCACTGTGCGTGCAGATGCGCTCACACCTGCCTGCTGCCATTCCTGAGCAAGCTCTGCACTGGTGGCACTCCGATCCCGCAGCTGAATCCTCTTTAGGAGACGATCCTGGCACGTGCTGGACTTTCTTGGACGCCCTGAAGCCTTCTTAACAAGAATTGAACCTCTTTCCTTGAAGTTCTTGATGATCCTATAAATTGTTGATTTATGTGCAATCTTAGTAGCCACAATATCCTTCCCTGTGAAGCCATTTTTATGCAACGCAATGATGGCTGCACGCATTTCTTTGCAGGTCACTATGGTTAACAATGAAAGAACAATGATTTCAAGCATCACAATCCTTTTAACATGTCAAGTCTCCCATTCTTACCCAATCAGCCTGACATAATGATCTCCAGCCTTGTGCTCGTCAACATTCTCACCTGAGTTAACAAGACGATTACTGAAATGATCTCAGCAGGTCCTTTAATGACAGCAATGAAATGCAGTGGGAAGTTTCTCAAAACCTTTGGCCACGACTGTACACAGAAGTGTACACTTAAACGCAACCACTGAACTGATGTCTTCATCCAGAAAGGTTCAAACAAGATGACTGCATCCTTGGTGTCAAAAAAGGAGAAAATCAGGGTCACTCTTAACCTTCTAAACTGTGTACACACGCAATACAAAAAACTGTAGTGACTAAAAATGGTTTAGAAATGGGAAGACACGTCTTTTTTGTGGCGAGAATTGGAGCAAGGAGTGTTGAGGTGAATTTCATCCATGAAATGTGGAGACTTGTTCACGCTGCAAAAACAAACTTTGACATCCCAGAATCTGTCTTATTGTCCAGAAGTCAGGTTGTTGGTTGTTTTGTTGACTGATATGGACATTTCTTTGCCTTGTGTAGCTTTCATTTTATGTTTTGGATCATGATTCATTAGTATTAACAGTTTTGCAGCATTTGTCTGAATCTAACCAAAGTATATTAGCTTACACTTTAAAAATCATCCTACTACGTTTATCAGCAGTCAGGTCATCATTAAACACTGGTGACTGGTTCTATTGACATCTATATATGCTTTTGCCATGACACTGCCTCCCCCATATTTGACAGATGAAGTTGTATGCTTTGGATCATGAGTTGGTCTTTCCTTTCTCTATACTGTACTTTTCTCTTCCCCTAATTATAGGACAAATTATTTTTTTTAAATCATCCGGCAATTGTTTCTTGCGTAGTCTAATCCAGCTTTTCTGTTCTTGAGTGTTACCTGTGATTAGCACCTTGTTGTGAAGCACCTGCATTTACTTCAAAAATGAGGATAGGTTCCTATTTGTCTGAAGTGAAATATGTGTCATAAAATAAATAAAAGTGTTTAGTAGAAAGGACGCAATGAGCAGTTTTGTGACCGACAGTAGTTTACCATAAATACTCAGAGTATGTGGAAGACACAGGAAAGACCACAATGCTCCTAAAGTGTCCAAATCCTAAACAAACGCACTATACAGTATGCCCTGCCCCCAACCCCTGAAAAAAAAGGTGTTTCATTTTCTTTAAAACTGAATCTTCAAAATCGTATGAACAGATCATTGTACAGTATGTTTATTCTACCGGCCAGAAATTACATCCAGTTTGTCTCATGTCTTGAAACTGTGGTGATAATTAAAGCAATAATGTTAATCTGCATCAGTCTGAGGTGAGGGCACATAAAATACCCAGACTGACAACTGTTCAAATTAAAATGTTGAGTAAAAGTGATGTTGTGAATGTCATGCGCCAGATGTAATAAACTACTTTACTCAGGAATTGTATTTGGCTCAGGACGAAAGTATAACTTAGTGTAAACAAGTCATAAGATACTTAACCTTACAAAATTTTATTTCTTTGTATGAAAAAGTTGGGCAGAGAGTAGTAATGTACAAAAAGACATGTGGGCTTCAACCTGAAATAATATCAATGATTAAATAATAGCACAGGTTAAAGCTGATCAGCTTATTTTTAGCTTTAACCTTTTAACTATTTCTAAAAACTCTTCACTTTGACACGCAGTTGGTCCTTACTTAGTATCCACCTACTTTCACTCATGCTAGCGACCAACAGTTAGTGCAATTAATGGCTATTTTAACGGTTTTAATATAGTTAAATGTCCAAGTGCTGACAACATCTGTTTATTAACACTTACTGTACATCTCACATCTAATCAGATTGCTCGGTTGGATCTAACTGTTGCATAAACTCCAATAACACAATATTAAAATCAATGACAGGTGATGTGAATGACATCATCTTATTACATTACATTAACACTCATTATTGTTTAAGGGTATGATATGTTAAACAGCAAGTGAAGAGTAAATTATTGAAGATTATTGTGTTGCAAGATGAATTTGCATCCAACCCCTGATTAATTGATCATCAGCAGATGTGCAGAATTCTATAAAAGCATACGTTTTGGCAGTTTACTTGTCTGGGGCATTGAGGTTTGTTCAGGGAAAGATATATGGTCTTAGAGAAAGAATTGTTGCTGCACATCAATCTGGAAAGGAAATAAAAAACACAAGAGCTACATCAAAGACCCTGCAAGCCCCACTAAACATGTTAAATGTTACAGTCCATGAACGCACTATTAGAAGAACACTGAACGAGTATGGTTTGTTTGGAAGGGTTGCCAGGAAAAACCTGTTCTGTCTTAAAAGAACACGGAAGCACTAATGTGGTTTGCAAAACAACGCAGCATACTTCAGGAACAGTTGAACAGATGAGACCAAACTTGCTTGGCCTTAATGCCGAAAGCTATGTCTGGGGAAAAGCAAACAGCATTTCAGCACAAACACCTCATACTTTCAAGTATGGCAGTGGAGTGGTGATGTGTGGACTTGTTTTGCTGCCACAGGACCTCGGTGCCAAGTAGTCAATAAGTCGAACATGAGCTCTGTATTCCAGAGTATTCTAGAGGCAAATGTGAAGCCATCTATCTGACAACTAAAGCTTGGTCATGCAACAGGACAATGACCTGAAGCACACCAGTACATCTACATCAGGCTGGCTGAAAAGCCCAGACCTCAACCCAATTGAAATTCCCGCAATAATGTGAGAGACAGATAAGGTCATGCAAGAAATGATTACTCCAAGCTATTGCCCTTAAAGTTGGATCTAGAAGCTATTGATTCATGGCGGGTACTTAGTATCGTTTTTCTTTTCTTTTCAATTAATTTTCTGTTAAATAAATAATGCCACGGTGAAAGAAGGTATATGCTGTTCTTAGTCTGTGGTTATATTTGCCTAAAACTAAGACCTACTAAGAGCAGATGATTTTTATTATGTTTTTGTTAAACATAATACAATCGTCCCACCCTGTAAAAGACCAATTTAAAGGAACCAATGAATGGGCAATATTTTGATGACATTCATATTTGTTACGATAGTAACAGTAACTTCTGAGTACAACCATATCCAACTAAAGTTTTATTAAGTACATATTGAAATCAAGCATGGTTTCCCTCATGTATTGGCAGTTCTGAACACAACATATTATGTGTTTTATCACTGTATATTTATGAGTTTTGGAGAAGATGTGCAGGGGTGGGTGAAAAATTAAGTTACTGGAATTTGCATTGTGTTTGATATAGATACAGATAATAACAAGCTTCAAGAATGAATACATTTTGGGCTAACTGTATTATTTATTTTTGCCAAGCATTTGCATAAAAGATTATTAAAATTAGCTTTGATTAGATTATGATTAGCTTTAATGCTCTAATCAATGAGATTATTTCAGGTTGAACCCCACGTACATGTCTGCCCATCTTTCTGTATGGCAGAACTCTCTGCCTATTTTATTAATACAAATAAATAAAATTTTGTAAGGTTGAGTATCTTTCATCACCTTGTTTATGCTAAGTTGTACTTTTGTCATCAGTCAAATACACTCCCTGTTTGGTAATCAGAGAGTGAACCAAAGACTTAATTGAAAAGACCAAGTTTTGTCCTAAAATGCATAAAATTTTACTTATACCACTTAGCGCTGTTATTTCATCTGAGAAATTATTATGGTATCCAAGTAAAATATTCGGTTTATATTTTCTAATTAAAATGTATCGGTGCAGGTGTTTGTTTACATTGAACAAGTACCTCATTAATAACTTATTTAAACAGTAGACTACACACATAACTGTTCATAATATTGCTTTTACTCAACATTTTGAGTTCACTTATAGTGCAGGTTAAACTTGAGCAAGGTATATAAAATTCTGTCCAGCCAGTTTTGCAAGATGTGATGCTGCGACAAAAACTGGCTGGACAGAGAGATGGGCAGACTCAGACAGACAAAAAAATTTTTTGTTTGGTTTCAGGCCCTGCAAGATATCATTGAAAGAGCGAATTCCGACCAAACATTCCTTTTATATGAAATGTTTCCACACAGCAAATACTTTTAATTTGAAAGTAAAGCTAAACAAATATGACCCGGATATACTAGTGATATACCACGTGACCACCTTTCACAGCGCTTGAATTTGACCGTGTCTCGCGTGAGTTTATTGTTTCCAGTGATTCCTCCTGTGAGCCGGCTTGCTTTTTTCTGCGGTATAAAGCGACGCCGTGCTAGAGAATGCGTTCACTATGGATGAAGTTTAAAGTGAAGCCATTGCTACCCGTTGCGCGCTCTTTAAGCGCATGGTAACAACAATAACAACAAAAACAAAAAACCGTTACATCGCTGAACTGACAATGCGCATGCTGTTTTCACGGGTTTTTTGCACAGCCGGCTTCTCTCGTTGCGCATGTTATATAAACACGCGGTTAGAAAGAGTTATGGAGACACGGCGGTTCCTAAAACACTCGCCCCAGCATCAGTCAACTAATCAAACACGGGATGCAGGAACACGCGTAAAGAGGGTTTCTATTGAGGGCAACATAGGTATGCAATAATAAACTCACTCGTAACTGAATAGAATAGATCTTACTCACTGTAAAATGTTTAAAATGTTATATTCATACTTGCAACCATGAAGGCTTGTGTTCTTGTGGTCATTCTGTATGAAATCTTACCTCACTTTGTGCATTTAAATCAACCTTCTTGTTCAGAATCTCTGCAGCCTCTCTGCTCTCACTGTACTGCACATTCCAGCAGCCAGACACAATGCGACTGCTCACACTAGTGTACAGTCGTGGCCAAAAGTTTTGAGAATGACACAAATTAAATATTAGTTTTCACAAAGTTTGCTGCTAAACTGCTTTTAGATCTTTGTTTCAGTTGTTTCTGTGATGTACTGAAATATAATTACAAGCACTTCATACGTTTCAAAGGCTTTTATCGACAATGACATGACATTTATGCAAAGTGTCAGTATTTGCAGTGTTGGCCCTTCTTTTTCAGGGCCTCTGCAATTCGACAGGGCTGCTCTCAATCAACTTCTGGGCCAAATCCTGACTGATAGCAACCCATTCTTTCATAATCACTTCTTGGAGTTTGTCAGAATTAGTGGGTTTTTGTTTGTCCACCTGCCTCTTGAGGATTGACCACAAGTTGTCAACAAAATGTCAACGTTTTGGTCCCCGAGCCACTTAGTTCTCACTTTTGCCTTATGGCACGGTGCTCCATCGTACTGGAAAATGCATTGTTCTTCAGCAAATTGTTGTTGGATTGTTGGAAGAAGTTGCTGTTGGAGGGTGTTTATGGTACCATTCTTTATTCATGGCTGTGTTTTTGGGCAAAATTGTGAGTGAGCCCACCCCCTTGGATGAGAAGCAACCCCACACACGCATGGTCTTAGGATGCTTTACTGTTGGCATGACACAGGACTGATGGTAGCTTTTCTTCTTCAGACAAGTCTTTTTCCAGATGCCCCAAACAATCGGAAAGAGGCTTAATTCGAGAATATGACTTTGCCCCAGTCCTCAGCAGTCCATTCGCTATACTTTTTGCAGAAGATCAATCTGTTCCTGATGTTTTTTTGGAGAGAAGTGGCTTCTTTGCTAATCTTAGTAGCCACAATATCCTTGCCTGTGAAGCCATTTTTATGCAACGCAATGATGGCTGCACACGTTTCTTTGCAGGTCACCATGGTTAACAATGAAAGAACAATGATTTCAAGCATCACCCTCCTTTTAATATGTCAAGTCTGCCATTCTAACCCAATCAGCCTGACCTAATGATCTCCAACCTTGTGCTCGTCAACATGCTCATCTGAGTTGACAAGACGATTACTGAAATGATCTCAGCAGGTCCTTTAATGACAGCAATGAAATGCAGTGGGAAGTTTTTTTCTAGATTTATGTAATTCTCAAAACTTATATTTATGTAATTCTCAAAACGTTTGGCCACGACTGTACACACAAGTGTACACTTAAACGCAACCACTGAACTGATGTCTTCATCCAGAAAGGTTCAAACAAGATGACTGCATGCTTGGTGTCAAAAAAGGAGAAAATCAGGGTCACTCTTAACCTTCTAAACTGTGTACACACACACAATACAAAAAACCGTAGTGACTAAAAATGGTTTAGAAATGGGAAGACACGTCTGTTTTGTGGCGAGAATTGGAGCAAGGAGTGTTGAGGTGAATTTCATCCATGAAATGTGGAGACCTGTTCACGCTGCAAAAACGAACTGTGACATCCCAGAAATCTGTCTTATTGTCCAGAAGCCAGGTTGTTGGTTGTTTTGTGATTAGCCGGACACCCGACTCATGCTCACAAATGAAAAAAAATATTGGGTCATTGGATTTGGCCTCAAATCAGACCTGAATCCATATAGTGTTTGCACATACTTTAAGATACAGCTGTGTGGTTTCTCTGTAGCATAAAAAAAACAAAAATGAATAAAGACATACTTCTTTGTTGCAGACTTGAAATAATTTAAACCTCAGCTAATAACCATTAGAGTCATGACTGTCTGACTGATTGAGGTAAAACTAATAAATACAGTAAACAAGATGGACTATTTTAATTGAACTACTCTCATATTGCTATACATTTATTTTGGAAATTCAGCTGTTGGGAAGTCCACTTTTGCAAGGTTGCTGAGCAATGCAGGGCCAAACTGGCAAGTGACACTTGAACCTGTTAGCAGATGGCAAAACCTTGAAGAGACATCTTTACAAGTAGGTAAAGATTACAGGTAAGACCTTGTAATTCTTGTTAATTAGTGCCTTTAAGACTCTTGAGGCTGCTTACAACTATATTCCACAATGGATGCCTTCACTGTAACCTTAAAAAAAAAAAGTAATAATAAATTACATTTCTATTGTTTTTGCTGTTTTCTTGTAGCCAGTGTCATCTCCCCAACAAACAGCCAGCAACCTGCTGCAAATGATGTATCAAGACCCAAAACGCTGGTCGTACACCTTTCAGACTTTTTCCTGTATGAGCCGTTTGCACATGCAGCTGCAGTCACCACCTACATGTTTACTGCAAACAGGAGGTGCTCCTGTACAGGTGTTTGAACGATCCATCTACAGTGACAGGTGCATTCATGTGCACTGACATCATTTCAGATTTTTCTCATCAGTTATTTCCCACTTCTGTTGTTCATGATGATATTCCAATGTCATTTTTTTAGGTATATTTTTGCTCAGAACATGTTTGAGCTAGGCAATATAAACTCCACAGAGTGGGCAGTATATCAGGACTGGCATTCCTTTCTTGTTGAGGAGTTTGGCTCTAAGGTACAACTAGAGGGGATCATATACCTTCGAGCGTCACCACAGGTTAGTGACAGTAAACAAACAAACAAAAACATAACGGTTGTTGTATGGAGTATCAGGATGACATTATGTATTGACAAAATGCAAAATGGCCAAGTTATTTCTTCTACAAAAGGTGCACATAGCATAGCCAAAAAACAGTTGCTCACTCTACCGTCCTTAGCCCATACCATTAGTGAAGGAAAGCTCTACTGATATGTTAAACTAGTCATTTAGTACATTCAACTGGCTAGGTAGTAAGGGCATCAGACATTAAAATCAATCATGCGAATCATTAACAGGGCTTCCATACAAGATTGGTCGTGGCTCGGGTTAATAATGACCCCACCGGAGCTGTTGACCTATAGGGTGCGGGTGGAAATTGGCTTACAGTTGGTCGAAGAAGGAGAGGTGGAAGGTGTGTTAATAGGGTGTGAGAGAAGAGAATGGAGAGGATGGTTGTTAGATGGAGGCAGATGATTCACTGTGGCAACCCCTGAAAGGGAAAAAAGAAAGAAGGCGGTAAAGTGAAACTTTGTTTTAATAGTCTCAGTAATGAGGTTTTCTTCCAGCTGCACCGCTGTTTAGTGCCAACTTATGTTCTCATTGTATTATGTCTGGAAATGCCTTCACTTTCATAATTAAATGCAGCTACGATTTCTACGGTCTATTTTGTGATGCAACTTCACCAAGCATTTAATCATAGTTGATTTTTTTTTCGTGGTCAAGATTAGTTTATGTAAACTTCTGACCCCTGTTGTGTAAGGCTGATGGGAAAAGGCTGATGGGAAATGTCCGATTAGAAATTTTGTGGATGTCTGGTGAAGAATACTTCCATTATTATTCATGGAAGGAGTTTTTGTATCTTCCAGATAGTGAGAACAGGTTTTAGCCAGGGAAGTGACCAAAGACCAGAGAGCCAGAGATTATTCCAGACAGTCCTGTACAGTGAAAAATAATCTCTGGATTCCTTTATTAGTCGGGTGTTTCCAGTAGCCTGGTTACCCCCTCATTGATTGCAACGTCTTTCTTCAACAGTGTCTTTCCACTTGCAGCATTGATGCGCACTAATCAAAAATCAAACTAGATTGGGTCTTGTGATAAAATTTCTTGTGAAAGGTGTTAATCAGTCAAGGTATATAATGAAGGCGTAAAACCGGTTAGGATGGGAAAATTAGTAAAACATTTGAATGATGCAAAGTTTATAGCAGGCCGTAGGTCCCTAAATGACAATTGTGGCAGAAGTGACCTGTGAACTGTTCACAAAATCATTTATCAACACCACTTGCACTTTACATGAACTTGTCTGAGAGAATAGTCCTGACCTCCATCCAAACCATTTCCACATGTTTGGTCCATTAAGGGAGTTCCTGGGAGGCCAACATTTCATATGGCTCCGGCATACTGAAATAACTTGTACCTTGATGTTATCCAAGCACTAGTGAAATGCTGGCATAAGTGCATTAATGTAGCAGAGGATTATGTAAACAAATAGAGTTTTAACTCATGACAATGGTCTGTTATTCTGCACAAACAAACGTCCCAGTTTGACTTGAACGCCCCTCAATGTGTTACTGATCATTATAATCAACAATAAATAAATTTTATTAGGCAGTGAACCTTTTTCATTCTTGGGCATTTTGGAGTTCTTCATTTTCATGGCAACCACTTATAAACAACTGCATCACAATGTTATTGCTTAAATAACGTATTGCTATAACTTAAAACAAATACGGTAATAAGAATTGCCTTTGTTTAAATATATTTCATGTTTTATCTTTGCTACTACTGTCAATGTTTAAAAGGCACAGATAAATATTTTAGGAAATTATGTATTTCTGTCATGGTATTTCTGTCATGTCTCAAGTGAAACAAAATTAATTTGCAATGGAGTGGAGCATGCACATGTGCAAGCACATTTTTACTTGTGACATGGTTATCACTTCTGATGTAACACTGTTGCCTGTTGCATTTATTGTAATTCACTCTCACCTTTGTCACTATTGTCATAGAACACAGCTGTGGTACTGGCTTAGGTAGCAAAACAGACTAGATAGAGATGTGCTATAAGCTAGGACCCGAAACGTAACATTACTTTTACTTTCTGACATTAAAATTAGAGATGACTAACCACAAGCTGACCTGTCTCATGGTTGTTGGGTTGTTGGGTGTCTGTTTGTTTGTTGACCAGAAGCATATTCTCCCTTTAGCCTCTCATCAAAGTTGTCCACATTTGTCCTGCTTTGACATTACCATGACTATGACTGTGGAGAAAAGTCAGTTTGTTTAAGGAGTGTCGTCTCTGCCTTTGAGTGGTGTGGAGTGAATGAGTGCGGTAGTGGACCAATACTAGATGTAGTTTGAATATACCTCAGCTGCATCGGACTGTGAGCCTGGTTAGTGCAATATCTCAAGGATGTGGCTAGACATTTTGAAGGATTGTAATTATGTAACATGTAATTATCACTAAAACCAGCAGATAAACTGATTTATGTTTTGAAAAGAAAATGTCACAGCATGTCTGTAACTGTCATAGACTTGCATGGAGCGTCTTAGTCGCCGAGGTAGAGAAGAGGAGCAAGGAATACAGCTGGACTACCTTGAGACGCTACACAAGCAGCATGACAACTGGCTTATAAACAAATCTACAAGGTGAGTTTGCCTACTATTAATTGGCAGGTATTGTTTTATCATTGTGTTATTAGTGGCAATAAAATGAGTGTGAACTACATGATCAAAATTTATAAATAACTTAGTTTTATTGATAAATTGTTACTAGTTTGAGAGTACTCTTACCAACAATCATCATGCCATGAGAACAATAAAACTGTAGTTTTGGTCTTTCTGCTATAGGGTTCACTTTGGTCACCTGAAGAATATTCCAGTTCTGGTGCTGGATGGTAGTCTTGAGTTTGAAAGAGATTCTGAGATGCAGAACAAGTTTATAACTGAGGTACTAAATGTGTGTATATTATTATACATAACAATCCTAAATTGTTGTATGTATGTGCAGCATGTAGTGTGTGTGTGTGTGTGTGTGTGTGTGTGTGTGTGTGTGTGTGTGTGTGTGTATACTGTTTACTATAACATTGACCATGTGTGTGCGTGCAAAGCATCGTTAGGCCCCAAGCACTGTAGTGCGCAGTTGTAGTTGTTGTTCTAAGGATGACGACGATGATTATTATTAGTAGTAGTAGTAGTAGTAGTATTTATTATATTTTTTTCTCCTTTCAATCATCTGGGTACTTTTGGGGGCCTTAACATAGTCAAAAACTCCTCAGAATTAGCATACAGGTTAGAATCTGCGGCCATTAGGAGGTCAGTGTGGCACGGCCCTGGCAGTGGACCACACCAGTCCCAGCTCCCCCTATAAGATCGTGCTGCATAGCTAATACACACTTATAAAACCGGGTATACATTTAGATCTCATCGTGCTGAACAAATTGCGCCCTGCTGTTAGTAGGTAGGTCTATTCCACAGAAAATCAGTTATTTTGCGTTGTTTGCAAAATGCACCCAGTGGAATTTGAAATATTCCACCTAGGGAATTAATACAATTGCGTCCAAACCAGGGTGTGCGCGTGCTCGCCTGTGCGTGTGCCCGTCTGTGGGTCTGTGTGTGTGTGTGTGTGTCCTAGCGCTTGGTTGAGTGAGGGTCTCTATCGGTAAACTGGTGTGCATGTGTGTTTATTCTAGCCCTCTTCTCCCCCTTAGAAACTATGGTTTCCATTATTTCTTATGGTGGAAATTCACTTTGATATACGAGTGTTTTGATGTACAAGCACGATTCTGGAATGAATTACTGTATGCTTGCAATCCAAGGTTCCACTGTATAAAAATAAATATATACAGTATGTTTATTATATTCAAATATTCATACAAAAATTTTTTAAATACAAAATCTAATGGAAAAATAAAACTAATTAACCTGCACTTTACCTTTGAAAAGTGTAATAATGCAGAGCGGACAGTTCTGTAACTTATGCATTTATTGCCAACAACAGAAAGGCATGATAGTTATAAAACTAATAACGCATGCTCTATGCTTCACCACATTCAGCTTGTTCTCCGTTCCTTTTGAACATTCAAATCCTTACCATTAGGGAGGGAAGCCTGCTGCTGTGTAGGACACACACACACACACCATTTTTGCTCATATTGCGGAACGCTTGTAAACCGGGTTAATCGCAATCCGAGGTTCCACTCTGTTTATATGTTTCACACATCTTAAAATGGGTGGGCTTTCCTCCCCATTATCTCAAACACACACACACAGTGTAATAAGTGAAACTTATCGTATAGATTCATTACACACAGACTGATATATTTCAAATGTACAACTCTGAAAGTTCTGCAGTGGTCCTATCAGACATAGGACCAGAGTCCAGTAGTGCATCTCTGGGGAGACCTAAAAATGACAATTTTTAGCCTGCCTCTTCAATCTAATTCAGCTTAAATGATTCTGCCAAGAATAATGGAATTTGTTTTTTAAATAAAGTTGTGCCAAGCATTTCACAAGCTGATTGATTTGACCAAAGTACTAAGTAATGCGCCAGAATGATTATGTAACTGGGATATTTTGGTCTTTAATATTAATAAATAAATAAAAAACACTTAAAAAAAAAAAACTTTTTTTTTTTTACTTTGTAATTGTGGAGTATTGTGCTTTATAATGCTAAAGGTGTGAAGATTTAAGATGTGTGAAAGAATTAAAGAATCTTAACTTGTATGTACTTTCTCTAAAGCACTAAAGCCTTTGCGTATATCTTTTTTTTTCTACTCAAGATACGATTCACTTTTTATTTATTATTACGTACATGCATGCATAAAAATAAAATATTTTTTATAATATGATTAACATGTTTTTATTTTTGTTTTAGGTAACTAACTTTTTTGAGGTATTATGAATATCAGAGGAAAGGACCAAACACATCTCAGAACCTCTGGACCACCTACAGTTTTTCCAAGCTTTATATATAGTAGTTTGTAATAGGTTTTATATTTTTCTCTCACTGTTTGCAACCTCACATAATTGTTCATAATGATACATTTAGCCAAAATTTGAGTATTACCAGAGCTTATACGTTCAGATCTTCCATTTCTTTTATACATTTCTTACACAGTGCCATTGACAATGGTAAAAAGTTAACCTGGTTGCACAATTTGTATATCCCATTTATAATATGAAGTTCAGTAAGATTAGCCCCAATTACTAGCTGTTGTATGAAGGATTTTCATCATATCTTTGTTACATCTGACTGCTTAAGCCAGGGAGCACAGAGGCCTTACAAATCATGTACATGTTCTCATTGTCAAATGTTATTGATCAATAGATGACTCCAAAATAATTTGTGTTAAGTACATTTTTTTTAATAATAAGTGTTATGTACCATGGAAGACCAACAATGCATAAAATGTGACTCCACAATGACATTTTCAAGAATGCAGTGTTCTTTACAAAAAGGAAACAAACAAAAAAAGAACAAGTATTAGTGATGCTTCTAAAAGCAACATTAAAGGTGCTGGTGAAATAAATTGCAAATACTGGTTCCTGCCTGCATGGGACAGCAAGGCTAGACAACAAAGTAGCATACTTGTTCAGTTCCTTTTGTTATACTGAAGGATGTAGAATCATGGTGTAAATTAATGGCTAGGCACTTTTAGGATTGTACAGATCTTTTTTTCTGGGAGATGGGAATATACACCAATCAGCCATAAGATCACTCAAATAATATTGAGTAGATTCCCTTTTGCCAGCAAAGCAGCCCTGACCTGTTGTGAAGGTAACCTATGGTATCGGGCACCAAACCGTAACAGATGCCCTAAATCTTATAAATTGTGAGGTAGGCTTCCATGGCTTCCAAGTAGGTGATTGAGCTGAATGAACATATTATACACACTGTGAAAAACTTTATATTGCAGCACTATTTGTTGCTAAGGGCCGAGCCATAGGAAGTGGTACAATTCCCAATTTGTTCCCCAACAAACTTTTTATTGGGTTTTACAACTTATTTGCCACGGTTTGGTTGATGGCTGTTAGTTAACATCGTTATTTTAAAGGGGTGGTATATTTCCTTTGGTATTTTCATTACCATCAAGTAATATTGGGCAGCCCATAAATAGTATTAAAAGTTGAGCTTACTGTAAAGACCCCGTCACACTTGGATGAAGACCCTGTTTTTCCCACGGAGTCCTAAAACTGTTGGACACAATGGGAAAATGTGCATGTATCAAGTTAATACTCAATACTGTCATGTTGTCACTAACTTCCTATCACGCACACGATTGTGTGCTTATTAGGTCGAGTTAAATCGAACCAAGTTTTTACTGTCTGCTCGCGCAACGCTTTTATTAGGCACTGATCACATGCATACTAGATTGTCCCTGCCCCCAGCCAGTTGGTATAAATACAGAGACACATGCAGTGTTTTTCATTATGAAATGATGGTATGAGGAATTGGATCCAGGATTTGTACTAAATTACTGTACCTGAATGTGACAGACACACTGTAAACACAACAAGAATGTAATATGAATTTAATAAATCACATTTGAAAGATTCCGGTCTTCTTCAGTGGCACATGGACCTACCACGGTCATAGCACAAACCCGGAGAGGACCCGAAGTCCATTGATATAGCAGTGACCTCCCACTGACAACTATTACTAAGACTAAAACTACTAAGACTTAACTAGTTTTAACTATGCTTGTACACACGTGGACAAAATTGTTCGTACCCTTCGGTCAATGAAAGACAAAGTCACAATGGTCACAGAAATAACTTTAATCTGACAAAAGTAATAATAAATAAGAATTCTATGAATGTTAACCAATGAAAGTCAGACATTGCTTTTCAACCATGCTTCAACGGAATTATAAAAAAAAAAAAGAACTCATGGAACAGGCCTGGACAAAAATGATGGTATCCCTAACTTAATGGTTTGTTGCACAACCTTTTGAGGCAATCACTGCAATCAAACGATTCCTGTAACTGTCAATGAGACTTCTGCACCTCTCTGCAGGTATTTCTCTAGAATCCCTTGATAGTCTTGAGATTTCATTGTACCCTGCACAGATTCAAGACACCCTGTGCCAGATGCAGCAAAGCAGCCCCAGAACATAACAGAGCCTCCTCCATGTTTCACAGTAGGGACAGTGTTCTTTTCTTGATGCGCTTCATTTTTCCGTCTGTGAACATAGAGCTGATGTGCCTTGGCAAAAAGTTCCATGTTTGTCTCATCTGTCCATAGGTCATTCTCCCAGAAGCTTTGTGGCTTGTCAGCATGTAGTTTGGCATATTCCAGTCTGGCTTTTTTATGATTTGTTTTCAACAATGGTGTCCTCCTTGGTTGTCTCCCATGTAGTCCACTTTGGCTCAAACAACGACGGATGGTGCGATCTGACACTGATGTTCCTTGAGCATGAAGTTCACCTGGGATCTCTTTAGAAGTCTTTCTGGGCTCTTTTGTTACCATTGGGATTATCCGTCTCTTTGATTTGTGATGAATTTTCCTCGTGCGGCCACGTCCAGGGAGGTTGGCTACAGTCCCATGGATCTTACATTTCTGAATAATATGGAAATGGTCTTATAGCCTTAACTTTAACATGCTTGTCTATAATTTTCTTTCGAGTCTCCTGAGACAACTCTTTCCTTCGCTTCCTCTGGTCCATGTTGAGTGTGGTACATACCATGTCACCAAACAACACAGTGACTACCTGGAGCCCTATATATAGGCCCACTGACTGATTACAAGATTGTAGACACCTGTGATGCTAATTAGTGGACACACCTTGAATTAACATGTTCCTTTGGTCACATTATTTTCAGTATTTTCTAGGGGTACCATAATTTTTGTCCAGGCCTGTTCCATGAGTTAATTTTTTAAAATAATTCTGTTGAAGCATGGTTGAAAAGCAATGTCTGACTTTCATTGGTTAACATTCATAGTATTTTTTTTAATTATTACTTTTGTCAGATTAAAGTTATTTATGTGACCATTGTGAGTTTTTCTTTCATTGACCGAAGGGTACCAACAATTTTGTCCACGTGTGTATATATCGACATTTCCACGTTTTATGTTTCACATTCATTTTAAAATCAACAATCAAAAATCAACAATCAAACAATCAAGATATGAAAGACACTTTCATATCTTATGAAAGACACTTTCTGTAGCACTGAAGTGCAAGAGTTTGGTATCCTCCATTATTCTCAAATGGAAGAGATTTGGAAAAAATCCTCACAGATCTCTCTGGCCAGACATATTGAGTAATTGGGGACAAGGCAACCAAGAACCCAAGGGATACAATAAAAAATAATGTTCTGTGATGTTACATCTGTTTCAGCAGTAATATGAGGAAAGGAAGACCTGATTGCTGGAGCTGTTTATGATTATGAAGCTATTCTTTAATCAAAATGGAGCAAATGCTTTAATTTATTATGTGAATGTTTAAGCCAAACACTTAGGAAAAAGTTAAATTGTCTACAATAAAGTGAGTCTTACATGACCGTAGACTGAAGCATAGGCTGACACTTCAGATAGCCCCTGCTCTAAAACTGACACTTTCAATTTTGATTAAAATATATAGTAGACCACATGGAGAAAGAAAAGGTTTCTGTAGAAAGGGTTTAACCAGGGGTATATTTGGAGGGGGAAAGGTGCTAGAGAAAAAGGATAAAGCAAACTAAGATTATCAACCCTATCAAATATTTGTGGCCATGCTTAAATGTCAGGCCTATGGCAGGAAACCAACCAATTGAATTAATCACTATAGCTGAAGCTGAATTTAACATTTTTTAATCAGCTTTTATAATTACACGTGTATGTTGTTAACCACTATTGATCATTAGATGTGCAACATTATAGATGCAACTCTGGCACCCTGTCCAGGGTGTATCCAGCCTCGTGCCCTAAGTATCCTGGGATAGGCTCCAGGCCCTCCGCAATCCTGAATACAGGATAAAGCTGTGTAGACGATGAGTGACCTGTATGACCGGTATCAAATGACTTCATGTTAGATTCTTCTATATGCTAATATTTTGGTGGGTTTATTTTTGAAGCATGTAGCAAAGATTTCTGGGTTAGCAGGCACATTTGGAGAAAATGCATTACAGCTGTACATTGCAATATATTTGCCAATATCTTGCTCGGACACAATAATGTTCGAACAAATACACACATTTGGAAAAAAATTATCATCATATAATTTTCCTTCATAATTTTGTTTCCATAATTCTGGAACTGTTTTATCAGCCAAAACCACCACGTTGAGTAAAAAAAAAAAAACAATAAAAGTATTCTTTCTGTGGCCAGTGTTTTGTTCTTTTATACACATTTTTTATACACATCCTCAAAGCCAACCAATACATTTTCCTTTTGCATCGGACAGATGAAACAAATAGACTCTAATTGATAACCACAGGATTACGGGGTGCGCCAGTATAGTGAAGCCAAAGGCACTCTGCGTTCGTTCAGTGAAGCCAAGCAACTGGCACACTGGGAGCGAGAACTACTGTGAACACAGGTCTAAATCTTATCGAAAATCCATGAAAAAAAAAAAAATGAACAGGGCTGTGTGCAAAAGATTTTTGAGATCAAAAGCAGTTTTTAAAGCAAGAGACTAATCCTGCCCAAAAAGACTGGTTGCTGTAATACAACGAAATACGCTTTAATTATTAGGTGAGGGATCTAGACACTTGTGCCACAAAGGGTCGAACTTTTTAATTAATGAATTATCAAGGGTGAGTAGATCTTTTTTATATGTCCATAGCATATGTCTGTGTTGCTTTTTGAACATGAAAGTGTGCCTGTGTGTGCGTGTTTTAAATAATTTTCCATTTTGGAATTTGTTGCTGCTTGTCCTGATAATAAAATTAATCAAATTGTGGTATCGCACGTAAAACATCAAAAGGCTTTGCGTGATTATTATTATTATTATTATTATTATTATTATTATTATTATTATATATATATTGCTGTTATCGTTGTTATATCTGTGAAAATGTAAATGCTTTGTACACGTAAAAAAAAATAAGGAAGCAATGTTATCAACATCTAATATAAGGGGTAGTAGCTGTTTTTCGTTAATCACTGTGTGCATATACCGACTGCCGCCCCTCACCAGCAAGACTGCGGCTCTCCTTGAAAAACCCGGGATTCGGTTTACTTACACCGTTTTTTTTTTTTTTTTTTAAATCTGGGCCAATAGATGGCGTATCATACAAATAGTTATGCAAGTCAAATAGTCATACAAATAGTGAGTTATGTTTGTTTATTTCTAGGAATTATGGGTAGTGTTTTACCCCCGTGAGTTGTTGTTTTACAATTAAATAAATAAATCTAAGGAAAAAAAGCTTTATTATGTAGACTTTTAGCCTATTGATGATTCATATATGACGGTAGCTTTCATATGCTAGGCTACAGTAAACAGGGATGAAATTTGGATAAGTGTTTGAGACTGCACTTTTGTTTCGTTTGATCTTAGACAGCTAAAATGTTTTGAAATCGTCGTGTTGTTGGAACTGAATTCATGTATCACGATTTCTTTGCCTGCTCAGTTTACAGAAGCTGTATAAATTTTTTAAAAAGCAATATATTATTATTATTATTATTATTATTATTATTATTATTATTATTATTATTATTATTATCTAATTACTTTTAAATGCGTTCATTTTTATGCGTTCTCAAGAGTTTCATACAAATACACCTGTCGTTTCTGTCGGATGATTTGAGTGATGCAGTCTAATGTCTGGTGTGTGCATAAGCCTTAGGGCTGAAGCCTGAGGGTCGTTTTTTTTGTTCTTCACCCACGCGCTGCTGCCGCGCACAAAGCCGCTCACTTCAGCGTCTGATTCCCCAGGGGACATAAAGAATGGAGAAGGTCTGTGCGGCGGCACACGATACTTCTTTGTTCATCTGCTCAAATAAGAGCAGGGGTCTGTCCCTCTGTAAAACCGGGCTGGATTAAAAGAAATCAGCTGCAATTGGTAGATTCTCCCAATATAACGAGATGACAGTTTTCTTCAAGTTAAAGGCATATATAATACTTTCATGATACTTTTTTTTTATGATCTTATGCGTCATCATCTTCATCATTGCTTTAAATTTGCAGAACAAATCCCCAGTGTTGAATTAACACCCAGTGTGTTTAAGTACAGCTGGACTTAAATACATTTTAAAAGTGCTAAATACACTCTGGACATGTTACTGTGTAATACTATCTGAAACCAAAATGTAATAAATTGCTATAATATACGATAGCCAAAACATACGACACCTGTTGATAAAATCCCCGAAATCCTCAAACCCTATTGTTTCAACTGTTTCCTGGTTAAGGGTTGCGGATGATGTGGAGTTTATTTCAGCACCACTGGGATACACGGGACGCCCAGTCACTGCAGTACGAGATATATGACGGTTACACTTAAAAGTTTTTACATCATAAAAATTGACTTCTAAACACCATTCATTTTTTTTGCGCCTGACGTTTTAAAATCTAAATAACAACTGGATTTCGCATGTTCGTGCAGGGTCGTTTAAGTGCGATTGCTATTAATATAATCAGCTCTAAAGCTATGCAACTGGAAGCGAAAATATACAATAAGAAATTAAGGTGGAACTTCTGTTCTATGTAATGCCTAAGAGAAGGGTGCAAAAACTGTATTTTTGCACGAGATGAGGGATGAGATTGTCGCAATTACTCCTCGACGGTAGCTCATGTAGATTTGTAAAAGTGTGAGTCGCCGTCACTTATTCACTATCTCGATAAATCTTCTGTCATGTACATCATGAAACCTGGATAAATAAAACTGGCGAAACATCCTAATAACTGGTGATGACAAGAGAGTGCAGTTTACTCTGGTAGTGGTCCTTCAGATGACGATGAGTGTGTGTGTGTGTGTGTGTGTGTGTGTGTGTGCGCGCGCGCGCGCGTGCCTCTGCATTCCGCGGCAGTGTGTGTAATCGGGTGCCCAGCTGACTCCGTGGCGTGCTGGCAGATGGCTGGTGTGTAAGCCGGCTGGCGGTGTGTGTGAGCTGGGAGGGGGTCACGCTTATTGTTTAGATGTACTAGCCCCACGCACAGACAATGACCCTAGCCAAAAGCGAGAAAAGATGGAAAAGCCTTCTTTTTAAAGCGAAAAGTGCAAAAAAAAAAAAAAAAAGCGTAAATAAATAAAAAAAAGTTTGAAGAAATATTGCTCTTTGGCTGCTTGTATGTTGCCCTTTTTACAGATTGTCTGCTTATGTGTATTATTAAACTGCATTTTATTATGAAACTACCTACAGACTGCAGATTCTGTTAGTGATAATGAAAATAACTACAAAATAGTTTTATATAGATATAAAAATAGCTAAAAAGGAACAAATAATTGAACGAAACATCTAAATATACTGTTATATTTTTTTTTAAATCAAAAATATCTTTAGCCACGCTGCTTGATGACTCTTATGCAGATGAACAGTATTGTTTACAAATATATTTAACTGATTCGTGTTTTCGTCATAAATGCGAAAGATTCGACATGTTTTGGTATAATTTACAGAATCAGAAAACTTTGTACACCCAAATATGGTTTAGCTCCTCCCCCGCCCTTCCCTGGCTGTGCTACTCTTTCATAATGTACAGCTTAGACTTGCAGCATCATTACGCGCTCGCTGTCCCGAGCGGTTTACGACTCCACGCAGCATCACCTCTTAATGCAGGACCATCGGACCGGCTCCTAAAGGCTCTCCGAGGGCTGCTTGTGGATAAATGCTTGCTTTTTTCCCCCCAGGTGATTGAAGTCATTTAGTTTAGTTGGGAAGTGCGCGCTTATTTAGCACTTTCAGAGCAGGACATCTTTTTAGAGTGTGTTCCTAACTTTAAAAGATGCCCAAAAAGATGCTGGATGAACTTAGTACAACCTCACAGGCAGTAAATTCACAGTAGAACTAACTAGAGCGGGGTTGTTATTTACTTCAACTAGACACTCAAACCTTGCCAGTGTTAACGGAGTCGATACCAGCATCTTCTGACTCACTGGACAGTTTCTCGTCTTCATTGTGTGTTACGGGTGCACGGGTGCTCGCATCTTATTTTTGGGTGTTTTTATTTGTAAATGTTTGGAATCCAGGAGCATCTCGCTTCTGTTGTGAAAGAACGAACTTTTGTGGAAGAAATGGATTCAGTCCGTCCGTGGGTGCGTAATATCGGAGTCGTGGATGCAAATGTAGCAGCTCAAAGGTAGTACGCTACATTTTTCCATTATGCATGAAAGATATATTTGTCTATTAGTTGATCATGATTGAACGACAATTCTATTCCAAATAGTTAACATCATTCCAGCGCTATCCTGAGATATTTTGCTTCATGCCATAATAGGAAATCTTCACATGCAGCCTGGATGCCTTTCTAAGTTGCATGTTGCGCCCAAATTGACCTTTTAAACCAAACATCATATGTAATCTCCCTTGCTGTAAATAACCAATCAACAGGTGTGTAACTGAAGCGATTTAAGCGTCAAAATAATACAGACTCTAGTGTCCAGCATGTCCCTTGTAGCTTGAAACGCCATGAGCTCTGTTAAACAGCCGTTACAAACACAATGTAATAGCACATACCTGGGGTTTTTAAACCGTTCAGTGACAACTTGCTTAAAAACACACCGCATTATTACACATTTAGAGTGTTTGGCGGCAATTCGTTTATTTATTTATTTATTTTTTACATTTAGCTTAATAATAGGCCGGGCGCAGCCAAAAGACCACCACCACCGACAACAACAACAACAACAACAACAACATTATTATTATTATTATTATTATTATTATTATTATATTATTATTATTTAGTTATTGTAAAAATAGCACATAGTTAATATTTGCACTAATTAAATATTTAAAAATAGCCTATTGTTTATTATTGGAGCCCATTTGCCGGACGTACACGCTTACTTTTCAATATTTTTCAGCAGTGTGTGTGTGTGTGTGTGTGTGTGTGTGTGTGCTTCAAACGTGTTTATGTTTATTTTGGTACAACTTTTTGCAAAGTAAAGTGCGAAACTTGACCAAATTAATAATTAAATAACCTTTTTTAAAAAAATATCTATCTCTATCTATCTATCTATCTATCTATCTATCTATCTATCTATCTATCTATATAATATATATATATATATATATATATATATATTTTAAATATTATATATATATAATATATAAATATATATATATAAATACATGTTAGTGATTCTATCGTAGATTTGAAGTACGGTTTAAACGAAAGTTTCGTTTCCTCTATAAAGTTTTTTTTTTTAAAATACTGATTTTAATAACATAAAGCTCTCGATAAACTGCCCACTGCTACCAGCACAAATTTAGATTTCTTATAAAATCAACGTGCTTGCGTTTTCTCTATTATTTACATTACGGTAATGATTCACCCCTTTGCTCATTTAAAGGTTTTAATGTTCTAACTCCATTCTGTAATGCATGAATTGATGCTGATGGATAGCACTCTACCTTGCAACGTTTATTTTACTTATCTTTTTTTTATGCTGCTATGGTGTTACGAAATTTATATTTGAAAAAAAAAAATCTCATAGCATTTTTTCAAGTGTGGTAGTCAGACTGATCGCTTATTTTGAATAATGTAATGTTATGAATGAAAAAGTATAACACATAACTAACTGTAGTTTAACGAAAACTTTGTGACAACAGCGATTTTGGCATAATTGTTTTATTATCTCAGATCCTTTGGATTTACTCATTTCCCTAATTATAACATATGATGAACTAGCTATTCAGGTAGATTCAATAAGTAAGGCCCTTCATGTTTAACTATGCAGTCATGCTTAGGACACATTTACTCTTAGCTTATTTGCATGCAGTGACAAAGTAATAAATGTATAACCTTGAATAAGCTTTTCATTATAAGTAAGACCAAATGTATCCAATTATAGGTTTGTTATTTAAGTGTTAAATGCATGACAAATGATTGTACCTACAGTGGAGTAGCCCTTTCTCGTGCCCACTTTGAGAAACAACCACCCTCCAACCTTCGAAAGTCCAACTTCTTCCATTTTGTGTTGGCACTCTATGACCGGCATGGACAGCCTGTGGAAATTGAGAGGACAGCTTTCATTGACTTTGTTGAGCATGATAAGGTACATCTGTCTTATGTTTATAGACTGAATGCCTTATTTTAGACTTAAACACAAAAACAAAAAAGTGAGTATATAAAGTGAAAGCGAGAGAGATGTATGGGTTCACCCTGTCATTAAACTTCAGTCAAAAGTAACAACTTGGGGGCAAAATCAAGTGATGTGTAATATTGTGCAGCAATAGCATCAACAATGCAATACATATACTTTAGATATATAGAAAAAACAGACATAGATAGATAGTTATAGATATACAAAGAGAGGTAGATAGAGAGATATGAATATACAAAATATCTTTAATTAGCAAACTATTAATGGTTAATAACTCCTGTATTATAATTTTGCTGACTGAGCTGCTATTCTAGATGCAGTGCACACAATAATCTGACTAGTCAGTTTAAGTGTTACCTTTTTGGTCCCTCTCTTACCTTCTATTTTTTCTATCCATCCTGTGGGTATTGAATCTTGGTGCAATCTCTGGAGGCCAGTTAATAAGGGAGAAGTTGGAAAGCAGGAGAAGCTAGAAAGGGGGTTGGTTTATAGGCCTCTAGCCAGACTGGAGAAGACTGAAGCTTTTTTTCAAGGACTACTCTCTCTCTCTCTCTCTCTCTCTCTCTCTCTCTCTCATACAAACATACATATATACAACGCTACTTAACTATGGTGTGTTTTCAGAAACAAACAGGTTGTAAAACTCTTTAGACATTTCTGACCAGATTTAAACGTATTACTATTCACTTTTTATTCATTAAGACAGATTAGTAGAGAGGATATTGTGGATATTGTGTATAAATTAATGCATATTGTGCATTTTCTGATTGCAAGTTGGATTACCCCTTGTACCTTTTCTTGAAATACCATACCAATAACATGTTATTTATTGTGAAAGTGAATTAGAACACTAAAAGGTAAATAGAACATTTACATTTAGAACATCTAAATGCTAAACAGCTCAAAATCATTGTACACAGTATACATTGTGCTTTACATATACAGTATGTATCTGATAGTAGACTGTAATGTAACAGTTCTTGCAACCAGGTAATTTTCCTGTCGAAGCTGGATTTATTTTTTACCAGATTTGTGTTTTCTTGTGTCTGTTTGTCCTGTTCTTCTAAGGAGCAGACGGGAGAAAAAACTAACAATGGCACGCACTACAAACTCCAACTCCTTTACAGTAATGGTATGATATTTTTAAAATATATCTAGTGGATTTTAAAGATCTAAAAGAGATAATGATGGCTTCCATAAAGATACCAGTTTGTCATCAATGTTGGAAATACTTTATAATTCTGGTGTAAAAATAAAGCCTTGTCAAAGCCTCAAAGATAATAATAAAATCATGTAACTGGTCCACATTGTGTCTTCATTCAGGGCAAGTTAGCATTTTGGACCCTTTAATAATAAAACGTGTGTAATATCTATTCAGATTCAGATTAAAACACTTCTTACAAAACTAAACTGTGTAAACTTATTTTTAAACAGGTGTACGAACTGAACAGGATCTTTATGCTCGTCTTATTGACTCTGTCACCAAACAGGTCAGTGTCTTCCTCAGAAAATTATAAGCTTTTAATATAGCTAGCTGCTTTGACCATATAATTTATAAACAATGTTTTGTTTGTTTGTTTGTTTGTTTGATTATTTAGCCCATATCATACGAGGGGCAAAATAAGAATCCTGAAATGTGCCGTGTCCTGCTTACTCACGAGGTCATGTGCAGGTAAAAAGCCTTTTGAACATATTCATATACAGGGTAAATGTTGAAAGCGATTTTTCTCAAGTATTACAATTGTACTTGTATGTATGTATGTATGTATGTATGTATGTATGCAATTTTTGAAAAGTAATGTATATCAAGAATGATGCCAAACATGAAGATATGAATGACCAATTTAACTGAAGGCTGGACCAGAAACACTGCTTGTAATACCTAGACTTTATGAACTGCGCTGCAAATTGTGAAACTTGCATAAGGAGAACCTTGGGCACTTGGTGACAGATAGACAGCAAGTACACGGCCATCCCTAAAGGAAGCATGTTTTGATGGGAGGTATGAGTAGGCGTGTGGGTCTGTGACCTCAGGCTCAGGGACACGAATAGCAGAGGGCAGAATGGGAGTGGAAATCAGCTTCAGCCCCCATTGTGTGGCCAGCAGATGCCCCGAGTGGGGTTCACAGCTGGCTAATAACAGAGGGGGAGAGGTTGATGAGGGGGATGAGGGCAAACGACACAGCTGGGGAGTGGCTCTGACAGAGGGGGAGCTTAGGTGGTGGTGGTGCATGGGGGCTCCAGGGGTAAAAGAGGACAGCAGAGGGGCAGATGGCCATAGGTGGGGGCACTTTTGTTATGCAGAATGGGCGGAGCAGAGGGAGCTTAGGGGTGGGGGCAAAAGGGCTGCCCCCAGACAAGAGATGCTTGGTCTTGGCGTGTGTGTTGTCTGTTGTCTATATGCATGTCTGACTTTTTCAAAATGATTTCCAAGTGTCATTATGTTCAATATGTTGTTTTCTATAGACATTATTAAGGTCCGCTGTATTGTGTTAGGAATTTTTGGAGAAAAAGAACACAAAGTTACAGTATTTTTTTCAGGTCTTTCATACATTTTATTGCCTGTGTTTATGGCTTGCACAGTATTTCAACTAACAATTCAACTAATGAGCTTAATGTTAGATGATAATGGGTTATTGGTATGCAATATGGTTACCTAAAATATTTTAAGTACTGCACATAAGCCTTTTTAATGAAGATTGCCTTTTGCCATTTTCTATTCATAGCCGATGCTGTGAGAAAAAAAGCTGTGGAAATCGCAATGAAACCCCATCAGACCCCGTCATCATTGACAGGTATGAACACCTTATAGTAGAGAGATTCATAAGGTTTTCTGACCCAGCAAGTGTTTCTGGTCCATTCTGTTGTGCTGCATAGTAACAGTAGGGAATCATAAAAAAAAAAAAAAAAAGAACAAACAAACTCTGTATTTGTCTTTTTCATGCACTTCAGCTTTTATTGGTTTACACAATTCTCTCTCACATACAGACACTCTTTTTTAAGAAAGAGAGAAGGAAATCTAATTTCAAATGTAATAGTGATACTTGTGAAATATATGTCACATCCTGAAGATTTTATGACCGTTTGTTAAAAGAAGTTCTTTTAAAATGTCATTAAAATCATTACTTATTTTATCAGATTTAAAAGCTTTTTTTTAAATTTTTTTTTTAAAAATAATTTGCAACTATATGACCTTGTATAACCATAGTCTTCTATCTCTTTTCGTTTTACGGTCTGTGTTTTTGTAACTTTCTCAGTCCATGCTATTTACAGTGTCTCAGCGGAGCCATTCAAACTTTCTCAGAAAGAGAAGTGAGCCGTTGTTTTTTTAGATTTTTTCAGAATTCCTGAGTATGGCATCTGTTTTTCTCTTTTATGATCCTTTTTGACCTTCTCTATGTCTTTCACTCTGTCTTCACTTTTTCCATACCTTAACCTTTTAAAAAAGCAATACCTTACTCAAGAGCTCCATAAAATGAAGGTTGTAGTTGAGTATTCTGGTCTTCCTATAGCTGGATTGTGCTCCAGTGACTTGTAGCTCTCATGTTTTAGTTGATAGCCAGTCATGTCTTAGGGGAAGTGTCTGATGGCAGACCAACTCATTTGTCTCATCAGGGTGTTATGGTATCGGTACCAAAAACCATCTTGTTTTATGGTACACCCTTTTTGTAGCCTGTATTATGTAGTCTTGTAATCATTATTCAC
Organism: Clarias magur; assembly: GCA_013621035.1. Lineage (NCBI taxonomy): Eukaryota > Metazoa > Chordata > Actinopteri > Siluriformes > Clariidae > Clarias > Clarias magur. Next base: position 1,862,673 of record QNUK01000052.1, on the reverse strand, counting down.
AAGCTCATCATTTAGGTCCATCAGTGCACCACTCTTTTCTGAAAGGCCATATGCATGGTATGATTGTATGTGTCTTCATTTAATTATTTTACATACTATATTTTACTATGAGATGTTGTTTAAAAATATGTCTTTATAATTAGAAATGTATGACATATCAATATATCTTAATTTAAAAAATGTTACACGACACTTTATATTAGTTGGGTATCCTTTGTTATTAGATGTTATGAATATTTCTGTTTTAAACACACACACACACACGCACACACACATGCACACACACACACACGCGCACGCACACACACACATGCACACACACACGCAAGAAAACACACACGCACACACGCACACACACATGGACACACAGCCTCACCAAATACTTCCACCTCCCCACATTTTCCTTAAAGTAATATTGTCATAATTAGTAAGCTTCATCATGGCACCTCTCAATACACACAGAAATCCCCAGTGTCTCACCTTCCCAGTCAGCCAATTTTAATCTGCTCCCATATTATTTGGAACCTCCTTGTCTTTTACCCACCTCCCCCTTTTCACAATCTGCTATTCACCCCTTCCTCTACTAATCCAGTTATTAGTGAAAGAAGAGAGAAGTGATCCCATCTGATCCCTGAGGCAGCATGCCTTTTGCCATTTTATGACCCACACATCTGATGCTTGTCCCACTGATTAACTAGCACTGGTATGGCTAATATTAAATTGTTAAATTGAACCTTAAGTTCATAATGCAGTCATTTCATGGCAATGACTGTTTTCTTTTGTGTTTTATTGTTTTGGGCATTTTTATGTAGCAATTTCATATGTCCACTGCCGGTTCGGATGTTTTTGAAACGCAGCAATTTTAGAGCATACAGGTCTGTGTGAATGTCATGAGCCACTTCTTATTTCTTCATATTAAATTCAATTATGTAGATTAAATTAAAGAAATGGGATGAAATGTTTAACCATGACATGCTGCATAGTGCATAGACACACAATTTAAAATCGTGTTGCTTATGTAACAAACACTGGCCTGTAGAAAACATAGAAAACATCTCTCATCATCTGCAAATGTTTATCACTGATTTATTCCCTAAATTAGATGCTTTTTTAATACTTAAATGATTCATAGGTCAACTATGAATGTAGTTTGTAGCTTAACAAACAAACAAAACAAAAAACATTTCTCAGAAACTGGTCAGGTACATTACACAAAATCTCGCCATAAATTAGGGCAAAAAAAAAAAAGAAAAGAAAAAGGCATTCAGCAAGCCTGGAGAACTATTAATCAAGACTAAATTCTAAATAAATTAATTGTTTATTTGAAAACAAAACATGAAAAATGAGGGGTGGCGCAGGACTTTTGCACGGTGCTGTATTTTGTTTAATTATGTCACTATTTCACAAAGAAGCTTTTAATGAGGTCCTGATCAAATATTTTCCCACATCCCAAAGCTTTTTGCAAATATCATTGGCTTGTTTATCTAGCTTGTCCTGTCGACTCAAGCACATCTTTGTTTTAACTCTTAGTGTAATTTGTTTCTTGGAAATGATGAATTGATTGATAGATCTACTCAGTCAATTTACCAATTCATTGACCAGTGTCTTCTGAAAGCAATTCAGTTTACAGAGATAATACAAGAATACGAGAATGTATGTAACATATAAATGAAGTTTTAAGGTTCCCTGTCATACATATATGTTTGTTAGGTATTATAGCATGAATATTAGATATTAATAGTAACTGACAGCAAATACTATATGAAGAGATTAAATAGCATACTAGATGGTAAATCTATGGCTTTAACATGATAATGTAGCTTCTGGATAGTTTGCCAGCTTTGAGCATTAATAGGGCATGAACAGGCAAAGCTAAGGAAAAATGAATGGGTTTGTAGTACTACTAATAGTATAATATATTAGATTCTATTATATTGGATTAGATTAGACAATAGATTGCTGTTTTCTATTACATTTCTTTTGGAGCAGTTGATGTACAGTTTGGTTACGAGCTTGAGGATTAGCAGGTCAGTGCTACACCAAAATCAATATATGGATGTGAAAAAAAACAAAACAATGGGTAACCATGGCAAAGCTTAAGGAGAATCAGGATGAGATGGATCAATGCTGTGCAATGTATATATATATATATATATATATATATATATATATATATATATATAATAAATTGATTATGCCTTCCGGTAGGGTCTCCTTTTAACAAGCTTGTGCTCCAATACAGAAGAATCAATAGATAGGAAAACCCCTGTCTCATCAATACCAGCCAACCTCCCCAACTGTAAAGCAGATGGTTTTACCAAGGTTTTACACAGGGGCTTTAGCTATACTTTAGCTATGAGAACACCCAGCTGAAGGACTCTGAGGCATGTATAGACTAACATAAAACATGTGTTATGTGTAAAATATTTAAACTGAGTAAATATTCGACAAGTCTGTGCTTAAAGTAATTCTTTATTTTATCCATGGAACTATTTTATTATTTACCTGCCACGTACATAGTGGATTCATGAAAATCTGGTCATCCTAGAGGATGTCCTGCATCGGATGCTGCTAACGTTTTCTTTCATCAATCAGTTGCTGCGTCTTCTAGTACAAGCTATGGTGAGATCGAGTTTTTCTGTATTTGCACAGTCCATGCCAGTGTTAGTGTTTCTTGTCTGTCGACTTTACCTTTGTGGCTTTGTGGTACCTAAAATGTTGAGAACTTTTTGGACGAAATATTTGGGCAAATTAGTTTGTTCTCGTTTGCTGATAAAAAAAAAAAAATCGTAGAGAAAACAATAAAACACATAAAAAGCACATTAAACAATAGGTTAAATGAAAGAGTAAATGATGTCAGAGGTCACATTAACCTCTCACCGCTCTCTCCTTCCTTTTTCCACATATTTCGGAGACCTCTGTTATGTTTTCAGTCTTCTCCCAGTCAGATATTCTGCTTCATCAAGCATATACGTCATCAAGTCATACATGTGGTATTAAGTGATCTCAGAGATTTAGCATCGAAATAAACATCCCTTTTCCTTTATACACAAACCTTTTCATACAGTGTATACTACATGTACATTGTTGCATATTTAACATAACTCATATAAACCTTTTCACTGTTACTTACTCATACAGAGAGAGAGAGAGAGAGAGAGAGAGAATGCACAGATGTGTACATTCACAAGAGAGGACATCTGCTCCCTTGAGAATTTGACAGCAGGAAAGGGAGAGCATTAAGTTCTGGTTATCAAGTGTACCTAGTACTCTTAAAAACGAAGCGACAAGGAAACATATGGATGGCCGAGGGCTTATCCCTTTTCCTTCTGCTTGGATGTTTGTATTTATCTGTAGTAATTATACCTTCTCATTACTACCATTTTTGCGGTTCTGAACAGAACAAGTGACAAGTTTGTGACACCTTTAGATAGGGGTTGTGCCCATGATCCTTAGCAACCTGAGCTAATGAGGAATACTTATTGAATATGAAAAGCAAGATAAATTCACTGGATTTAACACAATGTTATGAGAATAACCAGCTCCTCTTTTCATGTATCTCTAAGCTGTCTATAATATATTTACATTTTGTGGCCTTTTATCTGCATTGGTGCTCCCTTAAGCTACTTACATGCTTCATGTCATGTAATATTATGCACTGTGTATTTACACACAAATGCAGAAACCGTCTTGCTGCAGGACATGTTACTGGAAGGATAACATGCTAACAACAGACAAATGAGTGGAAGACAGGTGGCGTATTATTTACTCACCTGGTTTCTTCAATAAGATTCAATAAGCCAAGATATGAGTGAGTATCTCATTCTATATCATTAAGTAATACTGGTCAGATTATTCATAATAATTTCAACAAGCAGAGTGAATAAGTTGTACAGAGTTTGCAGTGAGCTGAGCAAATATGTACTGGCAGTTTGCAGACACTGTAGATTGTCCTTCATTACATCTGTCAGACAAACACAGATTAAGACGATGCTTATTTTATGCTATTATTCGTCATGGGCACTTATAATATTTGACGGTTAAGGTAACACTCAGTACAAAGATTAGATTGAAATGTCAGAACAGTGTGTGTAGTATACATTAATCTTTTTTGTGCCTAAGATCCTGTTTTGAAATTTGAGCAGGCCATTACTTAAGTTTGTGTGTTTTTGTGTGTATGCGCGTTTGTATGGAGAATGTCTTAAATTTCACTAATGATTTAATGGTACTTCCTGGTACTGGCTCAGCCCCAGTGATTTGTTTGTTTGTGTGCGTCTGCTGGACAGTAATCTGGAGATCTCATCCAGATTTAGGATGTCACCTGATAAGATCATTTATCCCGTTCTTCCTCCTAGGTTATGTATACTTCAGTCATGTTGCACTGTTACTCAACTCATGTCATATCATATCACCATTTAACACATCCGAGAATCCCTGGAGTAAGATCAAACTATTAGACAAAATTAATGTGTGTGCTTGCCTTTGTGTGTGTGTGTGAGTATGTGTGTGTGTGTGTGTGTGTGTGTGTGTGTGTGTGTGCGTGTGTGTTTGTGTATGTGATGAATCTGTCAGAATGGAGGGCAGGGTTGATGGGCCCGCTGACAGCTTCTCAGCAGGCCTGCTGTGAGCTCCACCAGTGTCTTGTTTCCCTCCCTCTACCTCTTTTCCTCCACTGCTCCATGCCTCCCATTTTCGTCTTCGCTTTTGTCTGTGTATCCCTCCACATTTGCTATGGATTAGTTACGGACAGTAAATTACAGTGCCTTGGACCTTTAAATGATTCCTTACCCCATATCTTCACAGATTTCCTCACCACCTTCTTTCTGCTCGCCCTAAACACTCTTCTTTCATCTATCTTTCAGTTTATTTTTCAAACTGATCAGTTTTTTTCTTCTTCATCTAGCTGTATTGTCATTTTCCATCTTTCTGTCTCTCTCCTTTACCCTCTTCTCCTCACACACCTTCCATCAAGATTTTTGCTGTGATGACACTTTCAGTTTAGTGACGATTGTCATCCTCAAGTCGCTCTCTCTCTCTCTCTCTCTCTCTCTCTCTCTCTCTCTCTCTTCTATCCCTCTCCTACTCTGGAAACAGATGTTGTTTGTCAGATCCTATCATTATTGGCTAATTAAGCAGACATCTCTTCCCTCTTTTCTACTGCCTGCTGCTCACTAATTCTCAAAGATAGTCTAGGCTTTGTTCCCCTACAGAGCTGAAGGTGTCTTGTTTACAGCGATGCATATGTGTTTTGTTTCATGTAAGGGCTACATAAAGAAATAATAACACAGTATCTTATTGAAAGCTATCTGTTTCAGAACCTGAACCTGACTGAACCTTCTTTCAGGAACTACCAGGTTCTGGGCTAAAAAAATTCTAATATACTGGCAAAATGCATTATCCAACTACGCTTCACTCAACCACAAGCCAGAAAGTTCCATTGCCAATTAGCAAGTGCCTTTCCTGGTATGCAGCCCTTTTTTCACCAAACATGCCAACGGTGTAAATGGTGAGAAAATGAGATTTTGGTCCATCTGACCAAAGATTCGAACTCTGAAAGATGCAATTCTGAGGGTGCTTAATGAAGTTTGGGGGCTACAATTTTTGTGAGACGTATGAGAGAGTTAGGAGAATTATAGCTTAGCAAATCATTGTTTTCCCAACATTAAACTTCACGGAAATCATTATTATTTAAATAATAGCAATATATACAGACTTTTGCATGCCAAATGTATTTAATTACATACATAAAAAGAAAAATCTCACAGTGTTGCTGAATTGTGATAAATAAAGAAATATCATGTAAGGAGGCAACTTTTTTCTCAAATAGAATAAGTTAGGCAACTTCGGGATTCGTTTGTCATCTACAGTGTTTATTTGACAAAAAAAAAAAGCCTTGATTTAAATGTTTTACAAGGAAACGGAATCTGACATGGAAAGGTGAGAGTCCTGGAAAAAAAAGCCTTGTGCTGTTTTCATTTCGTTTACTCATGGAGCCGGGTGTGAAAGGTCCCGGTGTGGTATGTGGTGATGGGGGTATCGCTTTAGCCTGTTTGCTCCATGCACCCTGTTAGTGGGGTCAGAGGTCACCTGCACAGGGTGTTAACCCCCCATGACCAGTCTAGCCTTGGTCTGCCATGGGACTTTGGGAGTCCAGAGTATTTATGACTGACTCTTCCAACCAGCACCATCCCACCCCCACCCCCCTGCATGCACTCCTCTCACCTACATCTTTCCCCCGTTTGAGGCAATAAAGAAAGTTATCCTACTCTTTCGCACTTATATGATTATATACAGCACTATCTAGAATATATTTAAATACAACCTTAAATATGTCTAATTGTTTATGATAAACTGTTTTTGAACTGTCATCAGTCTGGAATGGAAGTTTAACAAATGCTAAGGCACAGAGCAATGGATTTTCTTTTTTTTTCCCGGCACATGTGTTCATATGCAGTGCAGTTAGCATCTATCTGTTCCATTCATTCAAAGGAATGTATTGGTAGATGTTATTTACATTCACACATCTGAACATTAACATGAATTTAATGTTACTGGATTTTACTAATTCAAGCTGGAATATGTAGTCAAGCTTATTTATGAACATGTGTATGTGCCTGTGAATTACAGTTCTGGTGCTGGAGAAGCTTTCAGCATGTCAATATTTTTAATGCCTCACATCTGGTTTCCTAATCCCCCAATACCCCCCCCCCCAGCCCCCTGATTCTCTCCATGACACTGTTTTGTATTTCTAGGGAGGGTGGAGGATTTAGGTGGAGGAGAGGGATTTTGTTGAGTGATGATCCTAAATCTTAAACAACAACACAACACTCTTTCTTTCTTTCTTTCTTTCTTTCTTTCTTTATTTTTACTTGACATTTTCTTATACAGTTCATACTCTGTAAAATCTCTTACTATATTAACAGACTCGTAAGAATGTCTGTTTACCTTAATTAGAACGTTTTTAATCAAACTTCTTTAATAATACATAATTACAAGACTAAATCATTGTTAAATGACTCATAATGCTCATTCAGACCGATTTTAGTTGTAACACCTGCATGGTAAAGTTGTAAAAACCTAATCGCATTTTTTGCGTATATTGTTAGAAATTATTTTTCTGTTTTACATTTTCAGCTGTAATTTAATACCATGTTTTCACAGAGTTTGAGTAATACTACATCACATTTCATGCCACAGCTGGTGCTCAATCCGATCTATAGGTACTTCTGCATTGTGGACTGTGTTGCTACTAGTACAGTGTGCCAGTATTTCTACATTAAGCAAGTTGTCACTCTTATAAGGCAGCTCCATGCTGAGAGTGTCGTGTTTGGTCTTGAGAAGTGAAGCAGATGCACACAAAGGCCATTGAGAGGCCTGGCCAGGGACTGCCTTCTGAGGCACTGTGGAAACTGATCCCCTGGCTTAAGACTCAACCATACCTTTTGTTTCCTAACAAGTGTTTCTCGAGATGCAAAGGGAATTGACCGTTGCCTGACATTATAGATTAATACACCCAGTGACATCTGCAACTCAGAATGGGGCCCGTGCTTTCTTTTATCCAAAGAGAGGTCTAAAGGAATCATTAATGCCCTTTTGATTTTTTGTCCTACTGATAAAGTAATATAAATATTAGACATTAAATAATTATTAAATGAAGGAATTATTTCATAATT